>JAAIXJ010000026.1:0-220507 GCA_013403705.1 Heliconius hermathena | reverse complement strand
ATATATATTCTAAAGTATTTACGTTTTGGCAAGACAAAGGCGCGACGTTAAAATTCACCATTAAGCACGCAATGTCTCAATATTCCTGATAAAATGGATAATGAAATGTCTCAACAGTAGGTTGTCTCTAGTTTATTCCTAGCCAATAGCTTATGTGAAAGATGCCCGAAACTAAAAAAAAAATATTATATTTTACTATATGATTTATTTATTCACTTAATTTATTTTCGGAACTTTTTAATTTAATATGTTTAGGTAGAGCAATGATTCTCAACCTTTTTTTTGTTGCTGCACATATTTAACGATTTCAAAATTTGGCGGCACACAAAGAGAAATTATTTACTACAACACACTGCATAAATAGTTTATGACAAAAATTTTAAATATAGGTATTTATTTTTTTGTGAGTTTAAATATATATTCATGTTAAAAATATTTTTCTTTTTAAAGGATATAATTTAATTATATTAACATTATTATATATTTGCAAAATTTGGCGGCACACAAAAGTGCCGCGGCACAGTGTTTGAGAATAACTGAGGAAGAGTATCAAGTAAGTACTTACTTGTGCACCGCACCGTATTTCTTTTTCCAAATGTTTTATTTATTTAGCAAACGAGTGCCATTTTATACGTTTTCCTTTAAATGTCCATAAAAAAACAATTTAACATTGACATATTATATTTTGACCTTGACTCATCATGATACGTTTCCCTGGTATTGTTCATCCTTATTTATTAACGAAGAACACAAAAGAAACGTCAATAATTGTAATGAGATTTTTAGTCTCACGAGGATGACAACTATACTTTGTAGATGTTGAGAAGTATACTTAAATTCCTTGAAATAAACAAGTCTCGTAAAATACTCTATACCTACATAAATGTTTGCAATAGAAATATAGAATTATATACAATGTAGAACATTTATATAAAATCAGCTTCACGCTGTATCCCGCATATGGCATGGTAGGAAGATGGAACCTTGAGTTAACACTCAGTTCACCAGTTTCCGCTGAGTTTTTTGAAGCAGTAAATGTTGAGTGGCGGAACTCAACCCCGGGCTTTTGCCTTGGTGCCAGAGCTAAAAAAAATAATATTAATAAACAATAATTCATTCCCCCGAGCCCCCACAGCGAACCCACACCCGTCGCCTTACTTGTGGCCCTGCGCCACAACAGCCTTAGAACATTTATATAATACTTTATTAGTACTATTTACTATTAGACATTAGTCGTTCGACTTGTTATAGATCACTAGAAATTGTAATCGGCTTAAGATACCGGTTAAAGAAAATTAATGCGCTTTCTAGAGTATATTTCGAGCTGACTATCTACAGTTTCTCGAAATATTTAAACAAATAAAAAAAAATCGGGTTTTAGTATAGTGTTTTAAGTAAACAAATTATTTTTCTGGTGCTTGATTTCGTAATCTATACTACTTTTTAAACTAAGTAGGTACCCTAAGAAAGTTCCAATATTCATAGAATATATAGAAACACTTTTAATCGCACTGATTTAATTACCATATTCATGAGATTATAATAGCTGTTAACTTTTATTATGTATTACAGATAATTAATTCATTTATTCATTTGTAATAAAAATACTTTTTATATACATCTCTCGCATAGTATAGTAGGCAAGGATAGTTCAGTGCCACTTACTGGCAGTAGCTACCTATTCGTTTTTTTTAAATACTTTCTTTATTTTTAAGTAACGGGAAATATTTAAAACTACGCTATAATTTCGTGTTTGCTGCATGACACAACCTGCTAGTTAAAGCTGTCATAAAATTTTGCTTTATGTAAAACCAAACAAAATCTATTTTTGTACTTTAGTTTATGTCCTATTTCCGAGACGAATTACGTCAATTAGATATGGCTAGACTAGAAACAAAATATTTTAACATTACTCATTTATCTTCATGGCAGGCATATCTCTTTAAGTACGTATATTTAAAAAAAAATATGAATACTTGACATTCTGTGTGAGTGTCTTAACACTAGATTCGCGGGATACAGCGTGAAGCTGATTTTTAACATTCTTCCAATAACTTTTAGACATCTTGAAATAAGTAATTAATTACATAAACAAAATAAAACTACTCGCTTATTAGTAAAGATGATGGCCTTTACATCATACATTTCTATTTATTATAACGTAATCACTTTATAATTAGCCGATGTTAGTTTCTTTGATATGTTTTGAATATCTTTAATTTTATTGTAATCTTTCATCAATGAATAAATAGTAAGTAAAAAAATTATATGTAATTAATAATTATGTTTTATTCAGAGCCTAGTCGTCGTCGAGCAATGTTAGCTCGTCTGCTCCCGTTTGTGATAAGAAATTGGACCTTTTTATCTCACGACACGTGAATGGTGACTTCCTTTCGTTCTCAACACTATTGTTTACTATTGATAGGCCTGGCGTATATATATTAATAAGGTTTTTTTGGGGGTTAAAGTTGTCCGCGTCCGTAGGCGAAGCCCATTATGGGTTTCATGACTCTAGATACCCTACACGTGACCCCTGGGCAGTGCTAAATGGACANAAAAAAAAAAAAAAAAAAAAAGGTATATTATTATATTAAGTGTAAAATTAGCTTCTTTTTTTACCTTTATATTATTTTATCTATTTATAATAATATAATAAAATTTTATATTACACTTGTTAAATTCTCACATATTTAAAAGAGAACTAGAAAAAACTAAGTGTTAAGACTTTCTGCCCCCCATACACCGCCCACCTTCGAGACATTGACATTATACATTTATCTTGTAATCAGAGCGAGGAAATAAAATTTAATTATTTTCATTAAATTAAATGAATATAGTTAACTCCTTCGAGTGGGAATAGAACTGTCACGTTTGCAGTTAGTAGCTTTGCCGCAGAGCCACAACGGCCTCGATGTAGGTAAGAACATTTATACTTGTTTAATATATTTGTTACAAAAAACATTAAAATCATCACCACCTATGTTAATTATAATATTATTTTACAATTTAATTATAAGACTGTAATTTGAAAAATTAAATTTAATTTCCATAATTATGTTTTTCTAGAATCGTTTTACAATTATCATGCATATTATGACTGTAGAAATGTATTCAGTTCAAGGAATATGTATTAAAAAAACAATATTATTAAAGTTATAGATTTTGTTTTATGTAATTTAGTTTATACCTCTACCCTTATAACTAAAATTGTAAAAACCATATTATAAATATAAGATTTCTGAAAAGGCACTTTTGTTTTTTCAGAATTCTTATTCATAATATTCCGATATAGATTTATAAGAAATAAATGTATATAAAAAATGGAGTCCCTATAATGGACTATGGTATTAATTTGCACACCTGAATAAAAAGGATCATGACATTAAAGCAATTTCGTTTGACGTACTAGTAATTTTATGTTTATAGTCATCTCGTTTAAGACCAGCCTGACCACATCCCCCGAGACGCAACAGAATACATTCATCAATATAATTACATGGGTACTAGCAGCTTAAGCAAGATTCACTAGCATTGAAGTTACATACAAGGGTCTACATACTCATAAATGTAATAAAAATACATACATGGGAAAGAATATTGCATATTCAATTTGAACCAACAAAAAATAAGTTCTGTATATAAATATTATAAGCAAAGAAATAAATTCTATAAAAAAAGTTGTTATCCTACTGTATTATTTTTAAGTGTTTCGACCTGTAAGAGTAATTATGTATTTTGATTTTTAATATTATAGATTTAGATAATCTTAGTTTAACACGCTACACTGTGTCAAGTTTAGTATGTCGATAAGAAATATATATTTATGTTGGTGAAAATTGTAATTAGTTCTTATGTGAGATTATTTTAACCTTCGCTTCGTTTAGATTATTATTTGTACATATTATATCGAAAAATAATTTAGAAGGCTTTCGTACATCTCTGTTTTGTCTTTTTGTCATAGAAAAATGTATGTGTTTTAAGTTGATAAATTAAGATGACTGCTGGCGGGGGTGTGTAATCCGTGCGGTTGTAATCGTTGGAAAGAATGTCAGGTAAAATATAAAAATATGAACAATATGTTCTACATAAATGCGAAAAAGAATGTGATAAAGATGTGGTTCAAATCAATTTTTATCTCGTTTATTCTTATAATAAAAATTCCTAAAAAAAAGTAAAAATGATAGATAGGTACATATACTATGTACCACGTAACGCGTACCTTATATAATAATGACACCAATAATCTATATTTATATTAATTTTTACATATAAAATGTATTTATATTTGTTATAATACATGTTGATAATTGCTTAGACTATTGACTTTATAAAACATATATAGAAAACGTTTCTGTGTGACTAATGTATGTATTCCTTAAAGATTCAATTTAGACCGTACAATTATTTCATCTTGTTTAGTTTTCCAACGTAAACAGAGGTTTGTTTTATAGTTGTATAGTTAAAAAATGTGATCGTTTTCTTTCTATTAAAACGTATAATACAGTTCATTCATCAACTTCACGCTGTATCCCGCACACAGTAGGGTAGGCAGAGGGAACCTAGTGTTAAGTCACTTTGTCACATTGCGTGTTGAGTGGCAGAACTCAACGCCGCGCTTTGCCTCTACACAAGAGCGACGAAATGGAAATATAAATTTAAGTAAATATTTCATTTCCTCGAGTGGGGATCGAACCCACAACCAGTCGATTCACAGGCACTTTGTGCCCTTGCGCCACGACTGGCCTCAAAGATAAAATATAGTTAATCTTTTAAATTATTATTTTTTACCTTTTTCATTAAAACCGGCATTTGATGTTCTAAAGACATTTTCAGGTCTGGAGAACTCATAGACTCCGTTACACAAGTTATTTGCACCAAAAGTCCTCTACTATACCACAAAAAGGTCTATGTTCCTTTATTGACACATAACATATAATTAACGATGCCACCTAAGATAACTAAATATCACTTCGTGTTCACGTGGTTCGAGCTAGCGCGTGTTCCAATTTTAAACTGATTTTAAAAAATATTTTTTATAACTTGACACCTTTATGCGGGTAGATATTAAATTCGGAATAATATATCGCAACACGACCACCCGTCCGCGGCGCGTGAAGCGAATGAGTCGAGACGGTGACCGACGCCTGATTTGTTGCGCCCGCGCATCACTAAACACCAATTCTAGACATCTAATCAACTTTAATGTCCACCTCGTTTACTTTTGTTTATATTAATTATGTCAGCAGCAGATAATCCGCCGATCCCGTTGATACGACTAATAGTTTATTGACAAGGGTATTGTAGAGTCTAAATATTACTCACGAGAGCACCTCGTGATTTTCACGCGTCGTCGCGTGATGCCAAAGCGCCCGCAAAGTTCTTCTCACCATCGACTTGCAAGCAGCCAGTTTACAAATTGACATTTCAAAATCATGTTTTCTTGTAGAAATGTACGTAATAATTGAACGGTATCTTGTAACAGATGGGGCTTTATGGAATATGTTTTTTATTTGCTTTATTTATTATTGTCTAAATTTCTATATCGATGCTCTATTCGAGGTTTAAATTGTCATTGCGTTTATTTGCTATTTACTTTCATCGATGATTAATTTCTTTATCGCAATGTAAAGAAAGCAAGTGCTTGATTTAAATCATCTTTTTTATTGAGTTCAACAACAAAATAAAAATATATCAGACTTGTGATATTGCATATGGAACGATCACTTAACATAAAAGTAATATACAGTGCATACAGCTGTATGCTGGTATATAATAACATCGGAAAACTACTTACTTAAGTTCTTATAATTTAAAATGATTTAAGTATTTATGTTTAAATATACTGTTTTCTTCGCCTTGGAGGCAAAAGCGTGGCGTTGAGTTCTACCACTTAACACGCAATGCCTCCAGATTTCGGAAGAAAGTGGGGAACGGAGTGTCTTAACACTAGGTTCCCTCAGCCTACTATGCTGTGTGCGGGATACAGTGAAGCTGATATTATTTTCCATTATACAATTACACATTTAAAGAGAAGATTTAAAAAAAATACAAATAGATGTAACAGTGATAGTGTGTAAGATATAAAGTACCATCTGGTCAATCAGGATATAAAATAATAAGATTAACTTTGAGACTTTCTAATAAGCCTGGGTAAAACCCATTCCGGGTTAATATGATAATTATATAATAGATTGATTTCTTCTAATTAATTAAGCAAACAGAGCACTCACTACCTACTGCTAATTAATTTGTTTACTGTTAATATGAGAAAATGACTCCTAACTATTCACCTTAGGATAAAACATGTCAATATAATTACTAAATAACAGCAATATATTCTAAAATTCAAGACGTAAATATTATATAGATTTTTTTAGCTTCAGCTGTGTCCCTCACATAGCAGGGCAGGGGGACCTAGTTTTAAGACACTCCGTTCCTCAAAAAAGACTCGTTTCCCACTTTTCGCTTGTTGAGTGGCGGAACTCAACACCGCACTTCGCCTACCTTACCAGAACGAGGAAGTGAAAATTTATGTAGTACATGTCATTTCTCCGAGTGGGATTTAAACCCACAACCGTCGCGTTTACAGTCACACGCTGAGCCAAGACGGTCTCAATAGATACGAGTATTTAGTCTATTATATATATATATATATATATATATATATATATATATATATATATATATATATATATATTTGCTATTTACAGAACAGATATAAACTCCATCGCAGCACACTAATAAAAATATTATTATATTAAACAACCAGTTGATCAATAGTAGTATTTGGTCAGAGTATCTGCAGTCGACGAGATTCGGAATCATTTGTCACAAAAAATACTTAACAAACAAAAGATTTCAATAGCTCTTACTATTTTCCTTAAAATATAAACAAATATCAACAATACCATAACAAGGTAATTTATAAATAACAAGATAAAGGTCATATCCAAAAATACTTAAAGATAAACTTTAGTAATCTAATTAAGTTAAAGATAACATGTGCAAATATTATGGAATATATTATAATATGGATTATTTTACGATCTGATCACATATGGGATCCTTATAGCGATACAATGCAGCGACTTGAACATTCTATTGGAAAACATTACCAAAAATAGACTCCAGACACTCTGCTATCTCAAACCGTAAGCTTATGATTGGTGCAAGTATCAAATATCTCCCTGCAAATGCTTTAAAGTTTAATATAACCTACATTCAATTCTGCTTACAATTGTTTTCTTTATTTTAATAAGCCACGATTAATTATTAATATAATAAATTATCTATTAATTAGTACATTAATATTTACAACACTATTTGATATAACTATAAATAAGCTATAAATATAGCAGTAACCTAATTTATGAATTTAATCAAAGGAAAACATTTCATAAAATTTATCTCTACTTTTAAAGAGCGAAAAGCGGTTAAACTTAGAGCATAAAATTATATTATTAACGAAAGCCAAAGTATCTGTAACTGGACCACTGGTGTGTTGGTTTTGAGATTTTAAGAGTGGGTCCCAGGTGGAAGGAAGAGGTGGAAAAGTATTGGAAACGTCGAGTTTCTGTACGTTTCTATACTAGCATCTATACTAATATAATAAAGCGGAAGAATTTTTTTGTTTGTTTGTTTAAACGCTAAGACTTCTGGAATTACTGGACGGATTAACTTTTTTTTTGTTTTGTATTAAATATACAGAAATAGTTGAATATATAAGTACATTGTATCACAAAAACATTCAGTTTTATTAGTTCTAAAATGAAATCCGCGACACCCTATATCTATCTCTTATAAATAAGTCACAATAAGACATTTTATAACATAAAAATAGTTGAAAATATTTCGTTTTTTATTCGACAAAGACATTGGAAACTTACGAGCGAAAGTTATTTCATCATCAAGGAAATTTTATGAAGATAAGCTTTGGTTTTTATAGCATATAATTTAGATGTATATTTTTTGAGAAAATATAAATTTAATGTAATTCAACGCTCTGTTTACGGCCGCAAGTATTGATTCGAATTCTTGCAGGGGGCGCCCTTGCCGCCGATTTTATCCTCGCAAGCAGCCACGTAGTGCTTGCACTTTCTCAAAATTATAATACAATGATTGTATGTATAAATTATTTAATCAATCTTATGGCAAATACAGCATAATAAAATAATTACAGGTGGTACGCGGGCGAAGCCGCGAGTGGACCTCTAGTAATATATAAAACGATGAGTGCAATTTAAGAGTTTCATTTAAAACACTTGAAATCGCTAAAATCAAAAATATTAAAATCATTACATATGATTATGATTATGTATCTACTTATTATTGTTTAGAACTTAGAATTTAGATTGTAAATTCGGCCTAATTTAGTTGTATTTTTAATATGGCTATTGAATTCTTTTCCGATATTAAGTTACATAAAAAAATTGAAACATATAATAGTATACGAGAACTAACTTAGAAACTGGGCTTCTAATTGATATGTTTCTTCGGTAATAATTATAAAAGTACAAGAATTATATACTGCTCTATCAAGCAGCCAATATTTTACTATTTTTTGCGGAATTTTATAATTTCTAGATTTATATAAACACACACTACATCCAGCTATTTTTAAGCCATAATAAATCTGAATATATGGAATATGAATAGGTATATAATATATTATAGAATTGTAGTGGTTCAAAATGCGTGATTAATTATTGATATTGGTATAAAATTACAACGATTTTTGAGACTTCAAGTAAAACATGTCTTGAATTTGAAATTGAAGAAAAATTGGAGAAGGAAGTAAGTACTTTTACTTTTTATCTGAAGCAAATCATATCATATCTATAGATCTATATATCTATAGATCTATAGATATGCATATTCTGATCTATAGATCTAAAAGTATGTATAGGGTTAAGTTATGTTTTCGTTATTACAAATTATTTTTATATTATGTTGATAATATTAAGAATTCGTAAAGTGGTTTTGACTAGAAAATGAAGTAATTAGAACAAATGAACTAACTTAAGCATTTTAGTTTAAGAATTATTAAATACTTAAATTTCTTACTATATATAATGACAAATTCGGAGTTTACAAATAATCGAATAATTATTACTATTGCTTTAAAATTTGACAAAATATTGTAACCGGTAACGGTAGCCCTATTCATAGAAGGAATGCCACAACAGGACCGGTCGCCTGCATACCACTAGCTCTTATAGGTACCTACTTGTAGCTAGTAGGGATAGGGCAAGTCTTATAGCGTCGTTTCAAAGTTACATACATTCTAATCTCCAATCCAATTTACATATAATACATATTATTTTATTGTAATAAGAGTCAAAAACATACATTTTCATACATAATATATAAAAATACTAATTTATTAAAAATGATCTATTTAAGTCTGCTTATCACAGGTAAGGTCAATATTGATCTAATAAATAAGACAACGACACAATGATCTAAATAACAAAGGGAACAATGTACGTGGTTCATTAACGTTTTAAATTAAATAAATTATTCATACAAAATCGATGACTAGCAACAGTTAAGTCTGTGTATATTTACTTATATTAAAATAATTAAATTTTGCCTTTTCCGATACTATATTGCCTATTATTTGAAATTTATGGATACTTGTCTAAAATGGTAAACAAACTTTCTTATTCAGAACAATAAGTTTTTGTTTTGTATTGACTTTTATTTATTTTAACTTCAATCACATCTTTCGCATAAATATAAGAAATAATCTAAAAAAGCCTCTCTTGCACATACAAGTGTTTACGATTACTTCGTTGTTCACATCTCTCCATCTGCCCAATTTTAAAACGCCACGTGTGATGAAATACAACGTCACTATATCTTAAATAAAAAAAAAAAAATCAGCTTCATGCTGTATCCCGCACACAGCAGGGTAGGCAGAGGGAACCTAGTTTTTAGTGAATAATTTTAACTAAACACTACAGACACGTGGTCTGTACTTTTTTTTTACTTTTTCATTATTATCAGCTAATCAACAGTTTTATATTATATTTATCTGCTACTTAAATAAGGCTTATAACTAGTGATAATTATCTAGATATTTAATTCTTAAGAAGTCCAGGTATTTTTAGATTGCCTTTTTTTTTTAGTGTAGGACTAGTGTTAAGACACCCCGTTCCCTACTATCCGTTGCGTTCTGGAGGCATTGCGTATTAAGCAGCGGAACTCAACGCCGCGCTTTGCCTCGACATCATAGTGAAGAAATGAATATATAAATGTAAATAAATATTTCATTTCCTCGAGTGGGGAGGGAATCCACAACCAGTCGATTTTAGTCACACTTTGTGCACCTGCGCCACAACTGGCCTTAATATCTTAATGTTGAGAAAAAAGAAAACATATAATTATTCTTCTAAATTTTAATCGAACATATGACCATTGCACTATCAGAAAGCCATTGCGCAACATAACTACTACTGTACTTCAATAGCGTCACCGTCATCATTTATAATTAGTACATATTTTTGATTCTTAAAATGTTTACCTTTACAACTGATTAAACATTAGGTCGATATGGTGATAGTTCAAAGTATGCTAAGGTCTAGGTCTAGGTCTTATATTATCTAAATATTATGAAAGAACTACAAAGCAATTATTATTTAATTATTTGGCATTATACCTACTATATTTCAACATGAGACTTGAAGAAAACTATTAAATATAAGAATATTACCAATTGACACAAAAATTTCTCACAAGTTTAATTTAAAAAGTATTTTTAAATTTATATATAAATGTACACAGGTCGTCGAACCCATAACTGAGTTGTTTTCGGGACGGGCGGCGCACGCGCAGTGACCTTCAGTGACATTAGCGAAAAATAGAAACATTTGTGGCTCACCGTAATTTATACGCTATGTGGCCATTATTGTTTTGCCTCTTTTTAACGGTAGCTTTTTTAATAATAGCTGTATACATGTATTTTTGGCAGTGGCGTAGCTGGAGGGGGTGCGAGCGGTGCAGTCGCACCGGGCATCAAAAGGAAAGGGGCATCAAAGTCTACGATTAATTCTTCTAATATTTTTCAATTAAGAATCAAGAAATGTACAAGAAAAATGAGAGAATGAAAATGAAAAATACAATCTCGCTATCATGTCAATCGAACATGAACTATTGATTTTGAAAATGTGATTAATGACTTTGCTAGTCAAAAAGCGCGTAATGTCCTTTTTTAAATGTTTGCAAAATAGTTTTTACCAAAATCTAATGTTATAACTTATACATAGTTATTATAGTTTTGAAGCAATAAAAAATGATATATCTACTCTACTGTGTTTTGAAATCTGAAATTAATTTGACCATTTTAAAGGGCATCAAGTCCTAAGCTGCATCAGGCAGCAAATACCCTAGCTTCGCCACTGATTTTTGGGCGATTAATGATTATAAGATAATTTTACAAAGTAAAACAATATTAAAATAGACATAACATCTTTAACGTAAACACTTCTTTTATTAATATTATTTAAAGTACCTGTTGTTCAAATACTTAAGGCAACAGGAATTATCTCTATTATTCTATTTTTAATGCGTAGGGTCTCTCCGCCCACAGGAGCATGTGACGGCGCAAAGCAGCGTGACGGGCATGCAGCGTGACACGTACACACATACATCACACAATGGCCTAACTTGCCAGACATGCGACACCCACAATCAAAAACAACTTAAACTGCAATCTTTGCATGCTAGTACTTGATTAGGTATGTAGAATTTGGCAACAGTAAGAGACAGTTTTTTTTTATATAATTATATATTTTGTTGTCTGAGGCCAATCGTGGCGCAGTGGCACAAAGTGTGACTGTAAAACCGACTGGTTGTGGGTTCGATCCCCACTCGAGGAGATGAATGATGATATTTATTTAAATTTATATTCCATTTCTTCGCTCTGGTGTCGAGGCAAAGCGCGGCGTTGAGTTCTGCCACTCAATGCCTCCAGAATTGGGCAGAAAGTAGGGAACGGAGTGTCTTAACATTAGGTTCCCTCTGCCTACCCTGCTGTGTGAGGGATACAGCGTGAAGCTGATTTTTGATTTATTTATTTTATATATTTTGTAATGTTTGTTTTTATGTTGTGGCTAAGTATATTCGGGTACAGAAAACTAAATTTAATATTATATAAAAAAAATTCAACATTACTGGCTATTTTAAAATGTCATACGTGATCCTTCCTATTTATTTAACCTGCACTTTACGCCTTCCGTAAAAGATAGGTGACAAAGATAATCATGTTAAATATAATATAATAATATTTAATAAAAATAAGACAACAAATTTCAAAGAAATCAATAATAATAAATTTTATTAAAATATTTTTATATTTTCGAAAGAATACCTATTGGAAGTCGAAATCAAAACAAACGCTTTAAAATAAACAGCTTTCATTCAAAAAAATTTAATTTTATTCTCGATCCGATCCGTAATAAAATAAGGAGCTGCCAAGAATAATACGGAGCATCGGCGCCAATATTTTCATATTTTGCACATTCCAGTAGGGGACGCTCTTGTTGTTGTTTACGTGATAACCTTTGGTGTCCCGTGTGTAATCATGCAACATACACGGATAATGATACGTATGTACACACAAATGCAGAAATGGCTGCATAAATATTTGCATACAGACAATACCTTAGCGCTAAATAAGTTGAATAAAGTCTGAAGTCATGGTGATGCACGTCCTACGTTAACTTTTGTATTAAAATGTATGCGATTAAAATTGTAAAAGGAATTTACATTTTAAACCGTCTCTTTAGTATCTATTTTTTTTTTGCATATGGCGCGATAATTGATCTAAGGTTTGCTTTACTTGGAACATGTGATGCCTTTATTAAGAACAATTTGATGATTGCCTTCGTTAATGCAAAGAAAAAGTAGCCTCTTGTGATACCATTTTAGGTGTTTAAACTTCACGCAGGCACCTCGATGTAAGATTAAATACATACATATAAATTTGTTTTTTTTTTTATTAGTACTATAACACTACAGACCATTTTAGGATTCCATACCTCATAAGGTTCTGTTGTTCGTCTGTCCGTCTGTCTAGACCATTTATCAAGATGTAGACGTATCAAGCTGAAATTAATATCAAATATTTAGATCTGTGGTCCTTAAAAGCACAGAATAAATGAAGCTTATAAGTCAACGCAATCAAATTTATATATACAAATAATATATATAATAAAAAATATAGCTTTACATTATTTTATAATTTTTTAATTTTTCTAATGTGATAGCTCATGGTTGGTAATATTAAAATTTTGGGCTATACACCTATATATACATACATCAATCACATCACAATACATGTAGTTAGTTGCTAAAATATATTTTACTTGGGCTCTCTCTATCTATCGTATTTCTATTATATTGTAGATCGTATTAATAATTTTTATTAAAAAAATCATAGATATATAATAGCGTAAATTCTATTAGTAAATATATTTAAATATTATAAACTAATAGATAATAAATAAATCAGCTTCACGCTGTATTCCGCGTACAACATAGTGTTAAGACACTCCGCTCCCAATCTTCCGCCGAGCTCTGGAGGCATTGCGTGTTGAGTAGCAGAACTCAGATTTCGGCGGCGGACATTACCTATCACGTTAAAAGTGTGACTTAGTGTCCCTGTCTGCCACGACTGGCCTTTTAATTTTCATTAGTAAATAATAAATTAATCATAAGAAACTAAACTAGTATGTACCTACTTAACTTTAGCCTAACAGGCCTTGATGAAAATAATATGTGATAACCTCATATAATATTTTCACTATTATCGTAATATACAAAATAATAAACTAAACTTTAATCTCATAGGATTTATAAGGTCAGGTCAGCGCATGACTCTGATATGGCTAACGTGTAAATAACTCAGTATAACATATGCATACTAAATTATTTATAATTTATTCTTTTCTTGAGGCCGTCGTGGCACAGGAGCTCAAGGGTGTGACTGTAACACGATGGTTATGAGTTTGATACCCACTCGGGGGAACCAATTATTATTTATTAATATTTTCATTTCTTCTTTCTGGCATCGAGGCAAAATGCCAACGTTGATTTTGCCTCGATTCGTCCGCTCAAAACTATCTCGAAAAGTTCGGTGGAAAGTAAGGAACGGAGTGTCATGTGCATTCCAAAATCGTCCCACTGCACTGGACGAAGCTTACATTTGATTGATTACTATTATTTCAGTGAAGCAGTTATATTTTAGTGGATTTATCGGGACAAATGTACTTATCATGTAACGGCGCACGTGATCTAAATCAAAATTCGAAGAAAGTATAAAATCAATATATAATGTATTTTGCTGTACCCCGTCCATAACAGGGTAGGCAGAGGGAACCTGTGAACCGCACATAGCAGGGTAGACAGAGGGAATCTAGTGTTAAGAATTAAAACACTTCGTTCCCCACTGAGTGGCGTTATAAGAGCGTGGAAATAAATTTTGAATTATTAAATATTTAATTTTCCGAGTGGTAGTTGAGCTCACAACGGTAACGTTTACAACCGCGTTTACCCCTGCTGAATATTTTAACTAAAACAAATAACATGAAAAGATTTAAAAACTGTATATCACAAATCCATATTATACAAGTAATAAACAGAACTACTAGCGTTATCTGTAAGGAAAAATACCTAACACTTTCTATTAATTACAACAACAGCTCATCTTCGACTGCCAATCGCGTAATGTACACGTGACATTGATAATAGTTATATTTGTGTATAGAATAGCGATTAAATGAAAGACCATGTTTGCTCCCAACACTCCAATAATGTAAATATTTTGAATAGATATAACCCACATTCTTCTTATAATCAATCCGTGTTAACTTATTATTTAATATTGAGTAGCCTGTCATTAATAGATATTACTTATGCTTATATTATATTAAAATAAGAATTTGATTTAAAAATGCTATGAAACTCTGTTTTATTAATGAAGCTTTTCTCTAAAGAAGTGGAATACGCCGATTCTGTATTAAAGCAAATCTTTCGTAATGATCCGTTGCAACATTGAATAACATACTAAATATATACAGTCTGTTAAAAAAATCAAAAGTCGTCCTTTTAAGTATACACTATTTAATGTGCAACTAATTTCTACGTAAATATTAAAATTTTCTTATTTTGGAAATTAGTTAAAATTAACTGTTTCTAAATCTATTTTATGATTTTAAAATTAGTGATGTGGATAGGACTATACAGACACAGATAATTATATTCAGTATATTCATTTTTTAAGTAAATAATATTTGAAAAAAAGAAAACAAATAATATTATAGAAAAAAAAATCATAAAAATATTATAGCTTACCCGTAAATTCATTTCATATCAAACACTTGTATGCACAATACCACGAATAGTTTATTAAACTATGCAGTGAAGAAATCTAAGAGAGATTTTCCGCTTAAGCCAGTAAGAGTGCGTGTGAGACGATCGCGTAAAGATGACTGGCTGTCTAAGTCCTACGTCCCGTACAGACAAGTCAACATATATGTACTATATAAATATATATATATATATATATATATATATATATATATATATATATATATATATATATATACAGGAAGAATACATTTAAAATTGGTTGTGAAATTACTTATTTTTTATTATTTAATATTTAAAACTATTATCACAAATTGCATTTTTCTTATCTGTTTAATGAAGAAACATGGAGGTATAACAAAGCTAGAAAAGATTATAAAACTGTTGCACCAAATCACATTATTACAAAAAACTTTAGATAAGTGCCCTACTTAATTGATTTACAACTAATATTTATATATTAGAATTTTATTCGTAACCGGTAAAACTGGTCTTAAGTAATTCTCTCACATTTTTATACTTTTATATATACAGCATTCAAGCTTTCCTTACATTCGATCAATAAAAAGATTTCTTTATTCGCTATTTTAGAACTAACAAGCGCTAAGTTGATTTGCTATTCATTTATATAATATGTATAAATATTGTAAAAGTAAATTTGTTTTTTTTTTTCAACTTCACGCTGTATCCCGCACACAGCAGGGTAGGCAGAGGGAACCTAGTGTTAAGACACTCCGTTCCCCACTTTCTGCCGAATTCTGGAGGCATTGCATGTTGAGGGGCAGAACTCAACGCCGCGCTTAACCTCGACACCAGAGCGAAGAAATGGAAATATAAATTTAAGTAAATATTTCATCTCCTCGAGTGGGGATCGAACCCACAACCAGTCGATTTTGCAGTCACACCTCGTGCCGCTGCGCCACGACCGGCCTCATAAAAGTAAAATGTTTGTTTAAATATTTGTAACTGTTAAGAAAAACAAAAAAGGTTAAATAAATTATGCACACTTTTGTATAATATTTAATGTATTATAAAAAATACAAAATAGACTGTTATTAAGTGACTTTTATCAATTTATCGTAATATAACGAGACATCAGGTCACTGAGGCCAGTCGTGGCGCAGCGGCACAAAGTGTGACTGTAAAACCTGACTGGTTGTGGGTTCGATCCCCACTCGACAAGATGAAATATTTACTTAAATTTATATTTCCATTTCTTCGCTCTGGCGTTGAGTTATGCTACACGCAATTCCTCCAGAATTCGGCAGTGGGGAGCGGAGTGTCTTAACACTAGGTTCCCTCTGCCTACCCTGCTGTGTGCGGGATACAGCGTGAAGCTGATTATTTAATATAAGGATACTTTAAATTTAGGCATGATTTTTTTTATAATTCCGAAGTCTAAATATAGAAGGCGCTATGATTTTATAAGTAGATATACGAATTGCGATTACTTGTATGTACGTTAATAAACAAAGCAATTGCTACAATAATTATTGTGTAATATTTTTTAATATTATTATATTTATATAAGTTAAGTAATTGACACCATTTCTTTTATACGCACGTACAACAGATGAGTGAAATATGACTAACTGCGTCAATTAAAAGGAAATATTAAAATAATTATAATATTATACATTTATCTGGTAGGAAGGCGAACCAATGCTTTCTCCTTATCTTTTGCGGTCAATGAATTGGAATGGAAAAGTACCAGAAATGTCGCTTTTATTAAACAATGTCACTCTATAAGTAGCAATGCAGTGCGCGTGCGCAGTGGGCGGGCGGATTGAAAAATTGGCTCAACCAATAAAAAATTGTAAACACCTGCCACGTAACTATATCAAATTGTGATGTATGATATAAGTTAAACTTTGAATATTGCATTTTAATGTAATTTCTTGCCCCTTACTTATCTCTATTCTCGTCAGATTTTCTTGATATATTTTTTTAAAGCAAATTTGGAATAAATCCCTAAGTTGGCTAATCCATTATTAATTCATTTGGAGACGACCACAATATCATAATATAAACTTTTTTTATATAAATAGCAGCAATAGCATTTTCTTTACTTTGGTGATATTCGCTAAAAGTCACACTTGTAACACTATTTGCATACGTGACCAGACGAGCTTTATTGACAATTAAGAAAATATACAATACACGTCTTTAAATAAAAGCCGAGTTAAATATATTTTCAATAAAAAATAATAAATAAACCAAACGCAAATGTGACTAAATTGACGACGTAGGAGTATGGTTAACCGCAAGTCTCGGATTTGATGTAAAGTATCCACAGGATTGCTAGATATCTATAGGATTGTATAAAATTCAAAAGTAATTCGAAATTATTATATTACTACTGTTCATAGATATATTTATCAAAATCAATTTTAAAAAATGTCGTGCTCTTCCTGAATCTTAACTTAATTAGCGGTCTCGGGCGGCTCCGCCCGCTTGAACTATAAGAATATTTATTAAATATATTTATGAAAATATTTTCGATTGAAACATGTGTTCAATGAAATATTTGTAAGAGTCTGACTTTCAGATTTTATAAAAATCGGTGCCGATTTAAAGATATTTTCCATATAAATTTTCAACTCCTATTTCACCCCTTCAGGGTAACATTTTTTCTAAATCCCTTCTTAGTGGGTGTTTACATTATGAAAATAAACAGTTGTCTAAATTTCACGTTTCTACTATCGGCGGTTACGGCTGTGCGTGCCTCTTTACCTCAGCCAGTGGGAACTGCTCCTTTTTATGTGTTACCTTTGTATTAAGTTGTAACTTCGATATATTACGCAGTATAATACTTAATACCTTATAAGTATCTACTTCGATATGTTATAATAGACTATCGTCAATATAAAAACTATCAAGTTACTCCAAAAGATTGATCAAATTCGCTTTTAGATAACATTGATCGATGACACATATGATATCTTCTATTATCAAAATTATCTAATTCTAATGTAATGAAAATAATGAGGCAAACGTAAGTAGCATCTTTAGTAGGTATAGGTACATGAAATATTTAGTGTTGATATCTACATAGATACAGTACCTAATTATTAAAATGAATATCTCAAAAATTTTAACAATTAACTTTTTTTTTTCACAACGTTTTATTTAATTTAATTTATTTATTATCTTACATATTATTTTCTTTTTTCTGACCTGTGGAGTTTATTAGTAAATACTATTATTTAGAAAGGTCTTAATTATATTAATTGTTAAGAAATATCATGAATGTCAATAAAAAGTAAAAGAAGAATATTTTTAGAGTTCCGTACCTCTAATGAAAAAACGGAACACTCATAGGATCACTTTGTTGTCCGTCGGTCCATCTATCAAGACTATTTATCTCGAGATTGCATGGAGGTATAATGTTGAAATTAACATCAAATATTCTATGGTCTTATGGAGCACAGAAAAAGCTTATAAGGCAACGCAAAGAAAAATACGTACATATATGCATCGTTTTTCTGCTTTTTGATAAAATTCGACGCGTAATCGAAATCTATAAGGTACTTCCAGTAGACTTACAATTATGACACGAAAAGAGAACGAAATACAATAAAATACACGAAAGGCACATGAAAATCCGAGAAGTGAACTTACATTTGTAGTTAAATTTTTACTAAATGAATGCAAAGATAAATTTGTCAACTTCATTCGACGCATAATCAAACACTATAGGTTTCTGTAATGGTTATGAAATTTGCGATGTGGAAATTTTTATTTCGATTACACATAAAAACTATTACAAACTTTTAATTGTAATTTGTTTCATAAAAATGAATGCATATCCTGAAATTGGTACAGAATCTCGGTGGGTGAATCCTCGCATTTGACTGGTTTTTTAGGGTCTGTCCATCAAGAGCCTTTATCTAAGCAACACTTGGATATCGAGTTGAAATTCAAACCGTGTACTTAGGTCTACGATCCCTTGATTTTCTGAAAAATCATATTTCTATATGTAGTTTAAAAAAGATATGGCCGTTTATATCCCAAAAACGCATATTTTGATACTATAAAGGTCCGGTTGACCTAGAATTATGAAATATGGTAACTAGCATTTACAGGTAGTACTAGTTCTCAATTCTATATATTTGTGGTTAAAGCTTAAAAAACAATTGCGTTAAAAAAGGGGGATAAAATGTAGTATTAAAGCCGCTAGTTCAAGTGAGGTATCAGATGGAAGGACGTGGTATGCATATTCCAATACATATTTTATTAATTTTTCATGGCGCACTATTATTTTTTCATTTATTTTTGTACCACACAAGAAAGAAAGTACAGAAAACATATAAAAACAGAAGTGTGTGTACAACGCATAACTTATCTCTAATAGAGATCTCTACCAGAAACCCTCGAATGTAGGAGATGTTAAGAGAAACGATTCGGGTGCGGTATTTAGATATTACGGTAATAATAATAAACCTACATACAAATATGCTTAATATTACACATACATAAATATATAAACATACAAAAACATAAATATATACAATAACATGAAGAAATTGAGAAAGAAAAATTAAAATATAAATATATTAAATTCTAATTGAGGTTAAGAAAATGTTGTTTCAATCTGATTTTAAAAGTATTAAGAGACGGATTGTCAGCCATTATAGTGTTAGGAAGTGAGTTCCATAAGCGCACCGCCTGAACTGTAAAAGATTTCTCATAGAAAGATGTATTAAATATTGGGAACTCAAGCTTTCTTAGAGTGACACAGGAGCGTACAGATATTTCACTAGGGATTACCAATTGAAAACGCTCCCTCAAGTAAGGAGGAGAAAATAGCTTTAAAATGTTAAAAAGAAGAGTGAAAATGTGCAGGTTACGGCGTAAACGCACAGGAGGCAATTCAGTTGCCGTCGAAAATCCGACACGTGGTCAAATTTGTCTAAGCTGAAGATAAAACGAATACACATATTTTGAAGTCGGTCAAGTTTGTCGAGAATCTCTCATTAGCATGCGGATAACAAACATCAGCGTAATCTAACAGTGGCAGAAGTAGGGTTTGAGCAAGAGTGGTTTTAGTGCGAACGGGTAAAAAATTTTGAAGGCGTTTAAGAGAGTGCAGAGAATAATGTATGCGTTTACTAATTACGTTAATGTTCGCAGACCACGATAAATGGTTATCAATCAACTTATCAATTATAAGACCCAAATTTCTCGCTGAATCGGATAACGGTATTAATGTCTCGTTTGGTTTTATGCAAGGCAAGGTATTAAAATCTACTCTGGCACGTAATTGTCTACTTCCAATTAATAGAGCTTGAGATTTGGAGGGGTTTATAAGAAGGCCAAACAAAGTCGCCCATTCACTGATATGAGCGAGATCAGAGTTTATGTTCAGAATTGCAGTATTCAAGTCTTCAAGAGTGGCGTGTCTACATAACTGTAAATCGTCAGCGTAGAGATGGTATTGACAAGATAGGATTTTGGTAATTTCATTGATAAAAATAGAAAAGAGCAGAGGAGAGAGTACGCCGCCTTGAAGTACATCAGTTTCCAAATCAGCCCAGTCAGAGCAAAGCTACCCGGTGTAGATTCTTTGCTTGCGACTCCGGAGATAAGAAAGAAACCATTCAGTGACAGTAGGATGTTAAGTGTGGAAAGGACACCAAGTAACACATCAAAATCCACAGAGTTAAACGCGTTACTAAAGTCGAGTAAGATAAGAATAGTTCATTTATTATTATCCATCGCGAAACGAATATCGTCAGTTACATTAATTAATGCTGAACTAGTACTGTGTGACGGACGGAAACCAGACTGAAAAGTATTTAAAAGATCATTTTCGATTAGATAGTTGGAAAGCTGTTGAAATGCGGATTTTTCAAGGAACTTCGAAAGAACAGGAAGGATAGAAATAGGACGAAATTGTGAAAAATGAATAGGATTAGATTGTTTAACTACTAATTGTACGGAACCCTCGGTAGACGAGCCCGACTCGCGCTTATCCGGATTTTTTTAAATGACGTTTGCTAATAATTATGTGAGTTTACTTAACGCAAGCCTTCTGTGTCGTACTAAGTGGTGTGTACATGAGAAAAAAATATATGTACTCCACGACAGGGGCAATGAACTTTTCATTCTGTATTTAAATATGAAAGCTTAATTATGTAAAACATATAGTAAATAATTTTTATCCTAAATAAGAATCTGGTGTTAAGGCAAAGCGCGGCGTTGAGTTTCGCCACTCAGCACGCAATATATCCAGAATTCGGCGGAAAAGTGGGGAACAGAGTGTCTTAACACTAGGTTCCCTTTGCCTAACCTGCTGTGTGCGGGAAACAGCGTGAAGCTGATTTATTTATTTATCAAAAATATACATAAATAATTGTTATTTTAGTATTCAATCAAGTAATTATAAATTATTTATAGGTAAGATTATCAGCCGTCGTGGCGCAGTAGCACAGCGTAAGACTGAAAACGCGACAGCTTGGCATGATTCTCACACAAAGGAATAAATTATTTCATATTCTCATTTCTTCGTTCTGACAACAAGACAAAGACTGCCACTCTATACGCAGTATCTTAAAAATTCGACGGCAAATGGGGCAAGCAGTGTATTAACACTAGGTTCCCTCTGCCTCCCCTGTTAAATGCAGGACGCAGTGTGAAGCTAAAAAAAAACTATTTAAGTCACCTTAGCAAGGGCTAGTACATATGTGGGTAAATCCTTATAGAGTAAATTACCTTTTCTTAATATGACCTTTCTTAATGTGTATTTCATTAATGATAGCCAACCAAGCCCCCATTTCGAGTACATTCTGAAAGATTTAGACAGATAATAGCTTATCGTATGTTTTAATCAGGTGACATCTATTTGGCAAACAAACACCCGCCGCAATGCCAAAGTGAAAAGTCATCTTAAGTTATTTAGAGATAAGAAAGCATGCGCACTAATCACTTCATAATTTATGTAACTTGGTTAAAAAAAAAAACAAATCACAATACATACCAGAGTCGTAGTGGAGGGACACAAAATGTGACTGACTGTAAACGCGAGAGGTTGTGGGTTCGCTTCCCACTCGAGTAAATAAAATATTGAATATTTCCATTTTCTTCAATCTGGTGTCGAGGCAAAGCGTGGCTTTGAGTTCCGCCACTTAACACGAGATGCCTCAAGAATTCGTCAGATAATAGGAAACGGAGTGTCTTAACACTAGGTTCCCTCTGCCTACCTTGCTGTGTGCGGTATACAGCATGATGATAAAAAAAGAAAACAAAACGTAATACATACAATGGACCAGATATTGAACAGTTGTTTTCAACTGATTTTTTTTGCATACAGTATACCATCATTTTAAGAGCTTATATAATAAATTTCACTTGAGCTCATTGAGAAAAAATTGCAGATGATTTATGTAGTTACTGTCAATAAATGTCGCGTATGAATAAATTTATGTGTATTTGATTTAAAGTTACAATGATGAGTAGATATTATTCGATACGCTAAAGTAAGTAAGTAAATAGTTTAATTGTTTAATTGTTGTTCTTTTATTAATTTTTAAATGGTAATAAATTGAAAAAAAAAATATTTATATAAAATTTTCCATATAAGTACATATGCTATGTTAAAAAAAGTTAGATTTTGCAATGCACAGGAAATTAAGCGAGTTCCATTTCCTAAGATAATATTTGTTCTCCTTTTAAATATGTTGCCTTGAATCTAAAATTTATAATTACAATTTGGATTTTCAATCAGTTAGAACATATGCAGGTATTTGTATTTTTCTTTAGTCATAATTAAAAAAAAATACTTATTCATAATCGTCTTTATTAGGCAGAATTGTCTGCTGGTGATTAATATCATAAACTAGATGATACCTAAAAGTAAGTAGTAGAAGATAACATAAATAAATGAGATTCAATAACGCTTTTCGATTATACGACTACACCACTTTAAATTAAAAATTAAAAAATACAACTGCCGTTTAGTAGATAAATACTCTTTTAAAATATAGAGTTACAAGTCAGGGCGAACAGAGCGAACCTACTACCTAATACGTAGAATGTATTTAATTTGACACTCAACGCCTTATTTAATGAGCGCAGTCTTAAAAATACGTTATGCATTATGATTATTCCGTTGCTAATTTTTAAAAATAAAAAAAGTGAAATAAATAATTACAGTGGAGAGACGATTATCCTGCCGTAAACGTTGTGATGCATGAAATATAATTGCAATGCATAATTTTAAAATTATAAATCCCAATAGATTAGAATTTTGTTAAGACAGAGAGACGGGTAAAATAACGAAATACTAAAGTATATAAATACTTTATTTCATAAAAAACTACTTTATATCTTTACTCGTTTCTAAAGTAGATGAATTCTAAAATGTTACTTAAAATAAAAAAAAATATGAAATAAACCTAAAATATTTTTTTAAATTGCTCTCCAAATATGTTTCACTTTAAGTAGTTCAACGATTTTAATTTATTTTTATCATTTTGACAATATGGCGTCCGGTTGTCAAACAAGTGCATTTTAATTACTGTCATATATTGTATTGTATGTCACTCGCAAGGTTGACACGAATCGTTTGACATAAGAATAATCAAAATCGGTAAACCCGTTCTGTATCTACAACTCCACATACGAACAAACAAATAAATATATGCTATGTTTTTTTATTTATTAATATTTAATAGCATTTAATGTATTTTAAAAAATATATATAATAGGCTAAGAAATTGTTTTACAATTAATTCTACTATATGTATAATATACTGAACTAAAGATATCACATTCATAATAACGGGTTCCCCAGCTATTCAGGCCCTGTGATTGTAATTTATGATCCCAAGAGGTCAACCTCTCTATACTATCATATATTACACGCTATGCACAGCAATATGGCCATGGTTTAGTAACCAAGACATTGTTGGGGTAATCGTATTTAATTGAAGGTTTACCTACTACAATTTAATAAGACTTATCATTGCGTTCCGCCACTCAACACGTAATGTCTCCAGAATTCAACAGAAAGTGGGGACCGGAAGTGTCTTAATGGGAACGGAGTGTCTTAACACTAGGTTCTCAAGCTCCTTCTGCCTATCCTGCTATGTGCAGGATACACCTTGAAGCTAAAACAAAAATTTGGGAAAAGAAAATTAAACATAAGTGTTATTAAATAATTTGAAAAAATATATTATACGATAATGGGGTAAAACGCTTAATATATTAAATAACAAAAACGAATAGTAAATAAGAACAAATCAAAGAAGTTAACGAAGTTTACAACGAAAAGAAAGCTTTATCTTACAAGTTACGACTTACAAGGGCATTAACTTCAGGCCAGAGGTCAAGGTCATTTCATTCATTTTACAAAAATGTTAAAATATACTTTTACTGTTTTTATATTACATTAATTGCCTTATATTATAAAAAACATTGAATTACTCATCACAAAAAAACATTCAACAATTTGTAAATAACAAAATAAGCCTACCTTTGTCACGTTAAGCGGAAACGATCAAAAATCAAATTATAACACATCACATCACCTCAATTTAATTTTACGACAGAAATAAATTTATAATGCCATTTGAAAGCGAAACGAAAGTAAAATATTTTTTTACATGTGGGAAGTTTCGGCGAGAGCCGTCGACTGGCGGTAAGGACGCGGGAAGGTCGCGTGCGTCTATGCGCATGCGTCGTGGACTCCATCATCGTCTCTGCCAAACTTGTCACCTTCAGACACTGATATTCTTATAATGATCATGAAATTATAATATGTTTTTTTTTTGGCAAACTAATATTTGACCTTCTTTTAATACAGTACACCCAGAAATCTCTAATAGTTAGTAAGTGCTAAGTGCACTTACTAACTATTAGGAAAAAGTTTTGTTTTTTTAAACATTTTTAAAGTGTTAAGAATAACACTATAAAAATGTAAAAAAAAACAAAACGTCTTAATTGTGTAAAGTGTTTCCACACTTAGAAAAGAAAAATGCTTATTAAGAAAACATATAAAAAATTTTACGTAGCGGGATTTGAACCCGCGCGTCTTTGGAAAACTTCTCTGTTAAAATTTTTATACGTTTTCTTAATAAGTGAGGAAGTTTTAGTGTATAAAACTATTATTTTTTATATTTACGTTGACCAAATTTACGTGTCATTTTGAAAAACGGGACATTTGTACATCCCGATGCCATGTTTCGTTACGCCGCCGGGACCACAACACAATGTTCAACTTCTGTATTACAAAACATTTATATACAAATACGTTTATAGTTTAAGGAATTTTTAGAAGCTGAAATTAAGATTTGTATTAAAATTAAGTCTTAAAATAAGAATTAGGTCTGAAAATTAAGGTAGAGCTGTATAGTATACTAGTATAGTAGTTGTATTGTTGAGGCCCTCGTGGCGCATGGGCACAAGGATGTTACTGTAATGCGATAGTTGTGGGTTCGATCCTGGAAGTAATGCCTCAAAAAAAAATTGCGGAAAGTGGTGAACGGAGTGTCTTAACACTAAAAGAAGACTTAAAGAATCTATCCTATTGTATAAATTAGCGCCATCTAGTTACAATTTGTAAAACTTTTACATATAGGTACTAGATACATTAGTGTAAGCTAGGTACGCAAGTTTCACAATTAAACATATTTTTAATGTGAAAAAAATATTTCCTTTCTTTAAAAATACTTCTTATTCTTTATATTAGGCTACAACGAACTTGGTGTTACTGCCATCTCGCATCAAGAATATGAAATTTAATGTAAGCCTCTAGCTCAGTAAATAAGTGCATATATATCTAGTAAGTTACAGTTCAAATAATGAATTAAAACATGTATTATGGATACCACTTCTTTATTCGTACTCAAGTTGGACGAAATGATAATTTAGAAAGCAACTATTTCATATAATCACATAATACATAAAATTAAACAAAAAAATTTTTTTAGAGACAAACTATAGACTTTTAAAGATTAGCTGATGACCTAGTAATTAAAAGTAGCTTTTTTAGATACTTATTTTAATACTTGAAGTCTACCAAGTTAGTTGTTTAACCTAAGATAGTTAAGAAAATAGCTAATAAAGTTTAATGTGATCAATTTAAATTTTCAGCATAAGTAAATAACGGTATCTAATATTTAGTAATAGTACAAATAATCGCATGATGTACCTATTGTATATAATATTATACCTGTATTGTATTACTTTGACTGTAACATACATATAGGCAATTATAACATCATGTTTAATTGTATGATTAAGATACCAACTATCTTTAGTAAATAAAATGTTTGATTATATATAAATATATGGCGTAATTTTATTATTGCTATTGAATATAATGGTAATAGAATAGCTGTGTGATACAAGTCTTCATCTTTATTTATTTGGCTCGTATTTTTTAGGATTCCCTACCTCAAAAGGAATAACTAAACTTTTGTAGTATTACTTTGTTTTCCGCCTGCCCGTCCATCAAGACCATTTAACTTGAGATCACATGGATATATCGGTCCCTTGGAGCACAGAAAAAAATCAGCTTCTAAGTCAATGTAATTAAAAGATCGTTATTGGTTTATTTTGTACGAAATTTGCCACGTGATTAACACCTATGAAGTTATGAAATTTGAAATTTGTCCCGTGGATCTACAATTATGAAATTTGGTTAGAAGAAAAAACTTACAGTACAAATAAAGTAAAAAGTGTAAAAAGTGACAAATTATAGATATTTCATAGAAAAAAATCATTACAAACTTATAAGTATAGTTCACTTCATACATAATGAATGCAAACTTAAGTTTGGCAAGTTTTATAAATTGTACTTCCCGTTAACATGCAATTCTAAAATTTTACTATTTCCTTTATTACATAAACTTTACTACATAAACCTAGATGCAGATTTTTACATTTGTATACTGAAAAGCACCTATCATTTGCATCTTTACTTTGTTATTTAACATTTTTATTTATCACTGCAAAACACTGATCCCGCTCAGCAACTTCTGTTACGGCGGCATTTCATTATTTCTTTAATTTAGCTGGACTGTTACGGTTATTCTTCTGCTTTTTCCTTTTTTTAAATTTTTATATGTCGATAAAAAATGCTCATCACTAACAACTTAATAGCTACACAACAGAAAAGTTTCATTCAAATCCGTCCAGTAAGTAGTTCCGAAAACCTGCGTGTACAAACAGTCAAATTTGGACCTCAATTGGAAATTTGACCATTATATTTCAGGTCGCTCCTAAGGTCAGGGGTTCTAGGCATGGGCAGTGGACACTATATAGTACCGCCGCATGGTAGTTTACATTACATGTAAACTAAAGTAAGAAATGCGGCGCTGAATAAACGCACTATATATACTACACGCACATAATAATATATAGTTAAGTATACCAAAATATTTGAAGCCAAAAATACCTTAAATCACATGGCATCGAAATAACAACTGCAGCCAGGAACAATATGCGAATTACGAAATAGTAAATTAATGTTGAACTAACGAGTACAGATTTTATTCTTTAATGTTATTCTTTTTTTAATTAAAGAAAACTTAAAATTTTTTTTCTTTGTCAAAAAGTACACTTTCAAGCATACTCATATCTTGTAATTCTAATTCTTCTGAATCCTTTAAAAAGAACACAATATTATGAATATTAAAAGCAAACTTTTAATAAAATAAAAAAAAATGAAAAGATTCTTGATTTTTTGTTCTTTTTTCCCCATAAATAAAGGTTTATTTTCTTGGCGATTTATTATCTTTGCGCTCAGCTCAGCCAACAGCGACTCCATTGTGAGCTTAAAGGTCCATAGATATGTACATAATACACTGATTATCATAATGAAAAATATTGTGACTCTCCCGTGGTAAAGATAACTGCTCAGCAGAGCAGAAGATAGCAATCTTCTTCTAAAAGTAGTGTAGAGCAGGGCTTATTGAGCAGTAAGGTAATTTAGTCTACTAATAAAGTTACTCAAAAGCAGTTCCAAGAAAAGTTGGCTCAAATACTCAAAGAAAGAAAAAAATATTAAAAACAAAACAAAACTTTGCAAAGCAAAATAAAATAAACAAGAAAGGACTTTGACAAAAAATTAAGAAATATTATATTTAAAAAAAATACTTTAGACAGTGAGAAATGCAATATAGATTATGCCTGTCTGATTTACATTCAAAATGATTCCGGAAGCTTACCACGGGAGAAATGGTTCTCATGTCAATTGTGCAAGGAATGGCCAAGGGCCAAGCTTAAGCACAGAATTGATTATCAAATTATAATTTTTTTATACTATATGTAATAAATATTTTAGCCATATATGATATTTCGGCAAGAACTTTTAGCTGCTTTTCTTCATTTACTTTCTCCGTCATTTACTTACTCAATTGTAACTCTAAAATGTTACTTATTGGAAGAAAATTACAAATAAAAATTTAAATTCAAAAAAATATTTTTAACAAGAAAACCGACTTCTTCAATTTCAACCGAATCAGAACCTTACCAAAGTTTCATCAAACTATCTTTGAAGTCCTATATCCTTGTATCCTTTCCAATAAAAAAAGCATAATTGAAATCAGTTAGCTGGTTATTGAGTTATTCGTCCATTTGTCGCGCACATACATAATACAAATTTAAGACTATATAGATATGTGTAATATTCATGGGTACGATTGTCAGAAATGGACCAAATTAATGGGACTACACGGGAAGCACTAGCTTTCAAATAAAAAGACACCGAACTCTGGAGGTATTGCGTTTTGGGTGGCGGAACTCAACGCCGCGCTTTGCCTTGACGCCAGAGCGAAGAAAGTAAAATATAAATTAATTTATAAACAAATAAATTATCTTTCCACTGTTACGTAAAACACGAAATTTATACTAGTCTTCTAGGTTCTTTGTTCAACTAACCCTGCTCTACCCTACGTGTACCTATATTTAAACAAACATCAGTAGCAGTAGTATTTAGATACAATATTTAGAAATGAGTTTAATAAGTATCAAAGGTAATTTCTTAACACGTTGTTGACATTAAACCGATTTTTTTTTCATGTGGACGTGACACGTTGGCGGCCGTGACCCAGCCTTCGCATGTATGAGTCAGTCTAGTGGAATCGTCAGATAGCATCCCGCATAGCGTTTTAAGACACCGATTGTCCGTTACTCCATGTAACACAACAGTCTATGTAAACAGATGCAATACCTTAACTTAACTATTAAAACGCTTATTTAATACAAAATGCCTTTAAAATTAAATAAAGAAAATAAAAAGTTAAATAACAAATTAAAGACCTAGATATTAATGATTAAAAAGATTCTTATAAGTAAATATTCCATGTTATTAATTTCCATATTATTAACCAATTTTCAGGACAGTGAATCTATAGCGGGTCGTTAGTAAAACGTAGGTATTCGATATCGTCACACTTGATCTATTAGGTAGGCAATGTAATAGACTTGATATCCTACACCTTATATAGCTTATTTGGTATTGAATTCAAATAGTGGAGTAACTAAGAAACATTAAAATCTTTCTCAAGTAAAATAGTGCAGTAATAGGCTACTTTTTTAATTTATTATATTGCTATTTACCTTTAATTTAAACAATATGTAATAAAAAAAATAATGATACTCAAAAATATTTTTGCAATAGTATTTCTAATTCTGTATAATTATAAATTTTATCAGAGCGAAAGACTATATTTATAGATTATCAGCTTCTATTGCATTCTCTTTCTTGAACAAACTGAAGTCTGAACCCATATGAGTGATAGGCTCCTATTATGAAGATATCTACAATAAAAGTATATTCTCATCAGTATTCAAAAAGATTTTTTATTGAGAAGTGGTTTATGTATTTGATGACATTATGGTACTCATATAATAGCACAATTGTTCCCCTGAGTACAATAAGATCACTGGGAGCCACAGCCTAGTTGTAAACATAGTACTTCCTGCCCCACCTTACTTGAAACCATATATGTTTACATTTTTTATTATGTAACATTTCTATAATTAGATCATAAATTAACAGACAGAAAACTTTCCAATTGTAATATATTTATTTTCTAGTATTTAGATTATCTTTCATATACATAAAGATTTGTTATTTCCTACAGGTTAAAAGTAAAAAGGCCATATTAACAAGCTCGTTTCGTAATTTTATTTATGTAAATTTGCAGATATAATTAATACAAATTATGGTCATGTAAATTGGGATCTATGGTAAATAATATAACTATTAACTGGTTTCAAGGTCACCATCTCACTGCCTCTCAACAACAGTCAGTTGCAACCATTTATAATTTTTCATGTGACACTTCAAATATAAAAAGGCAGTCTCGGAAATGTGGCATTACAAATACTGTCTTATTTCTAAGTTTACATTATGAGATTTTTTTAATTGTGATAGTGATAAAAGACAAACTTAATCTATGTGAACATACTAACAGAATGGCTACTGTATGCACAATTTGCATAGGTTTTCACATTCTAGGTGGTGTTTAGTGCATTTCTATGTCAACTATTCAATCCTAAATGTTTAATTTAATGTGACCAAACCTATATTGTCTATGTCATCATACATCACAATTTTACTACAGCTATCTGTACAACATTTTGGAATTTGGAGATTTGGAAATATAGAAATGCCAATCTAATATGATGCTACTTACTCAAGCAGCATGTGTATTATATACATTGCTACTATCAAGATTGGATCTCTAATATCTTGACTTATTAGCAGTTTTCAATTTTATTCTGGAATCAAAGATTGTGAACAAAAAATTAGATACAAATTAAACTATTCACAAACAAATCCATAAATAAACTTTGATTATTAACATAAAACATTGAAATACTTAATATGTTGTCACTACTGATTTAATGAATGTGTAAACATCCAATGTAAGAGAGCAATTATTCCTCAGACTCATTTTGTTCTGGCTTTGTAATCTTCAACCATGGATGCTGAAGGCACTCGTAAGCAGTAGCTCGCCGGTTGGGATCAAAATCCAACATGGGTTTCAAAAAATCAGCAAATTCTTCTGCATCCATTTGACTCCATTCGTATTTTTCTGTTAAAACGGAAACTAAACCCCATGGTTTTAACCCAGTTATATTTCTAAGTTCACCTTTTTTATTAAAAAATATTTTAGAGTACTTTCCAGATGCAGCAATACGTTTAGGAATATCACCAAGCAACTCAATAATATGAGCTAAGTGATCTTCATCTCGGCTATAACCATCCCCAGAGTGTGGTTCGAAGAGATAATCACCAGTGGCTAATTCAAAAGCCATGCATGCCGTACTCCAAATATCAGCGGAAGTGCCATAGCCAGCACTGAGTAACACTTCTAATGACCTATATTGCCTTGTTTGAATATCTTCAGTAAAATGACGATGTACCCAACAAGCATTACCTAGATCAGCTATTTTCACTTCTACTTCACATTCATCAAATGCAGGGTCTGGTTTCTTATCCATTTTACTTTTGTTTTGTGAGTTAAAGGAAGGTGGGGTGTCGGTCATCTCTCCCTCAGACATAGGTGTGCCTGCATCATCTCCACAGCCATATTGCTTACTTCTTACTTGGACTGATTCTGCATCTGTATCAAAAACATCATCATCTGCTCTCTGCATATCATTAATACCATTTATATTTGAATCATTTTCAGAACGAGTGTTTTCTATAACACTAACTTCTTCAGGTGTTGGTGGGGAATCATCATTATCTTGGGACATAGGTGCAGATTCACTGTTGTTGCCAGTCTTTTTTTGTTCTTCCATTTCTTCAATTTGTTCCATTTGTTTCTTAAGAAGCATTGATTGGCGTTTAGCTTTTTTCTTTAATTTTTTCTTTTTGTTTCTACTCATTTTACCTGTAACAACTTGTTCTTGGAATTCTTTAGGAGCAGTGCTGATAAGAGAATGAGGTAACCTGAGCCCCAAAGAGTGTAGCTCAGTCGCTTCAGCTGCCAATTTTCGGATATATGATTCATCAACACATACTAATACATTTTCAGGTTTTATATCAGTGTGGATTATTTTACATTTTGTATGAAGATAGTCTAAACCCTCCAGAACTTGGCGGATAATAGTTTTTACATTTTCACGGGGGATACCTCTGTAATTAGACTTCAATATTAACTTCAACAAGTGATGTCCTAAGACTTCAAAGACCATGCACACATGAGTTCCATTTACTCCAGTAATCTTAAAATCATTAAGTAATTGGACTGTTTTATTCCTTTTAGGATCAGTAGGATCACTGTCACGGACAGCTTTTAAAATCTTAATCTCATCTAAAGCTGTTTCTGTGAAATGAGGTGCGGACTTAACTACTTTTAAAGCAACAAATCGCTTGTCAGCTAAATCCCAACACAGCCATACGGTAGAAAAATGCCCCCAACCTAATTTTCTTGTGACGTGGTAGCGATTCAGGAATAAGTCTCCGATTTTGACAGGATGGTATCCACCCTTACAATAGTCCGCACTGTCCTCCTGCTCTTCGTCATCACTAGCATATTGTTCATCTTCATCCTCCTCGATAGTTTCATTGGAAGAACTATGTGTTGGTTCAAGACGATTCTGGGTTTGATTGCGCAGGCCGTTTCCTTGTCCACCAGCGCCGTGATCTTCCTCACGATTTTTCTTCTTACCCAGTTTATGCCTTTTCTTTTTCGCCTGAATGGCGAGGACTCTTCTATTTACATCTGATTTAGAACTCATTTAGTAAATTAAAACACTTGCAACGAACTTCTATATAAATAAATTTATCTTTTCATCTCAATCTTTTTGTTTGAGTATGGCGGCCGGTTTCAGACAGAACAAAATGCGCTCGAACATGAACCGCTTTGGTGCTGCCATATAAAAAAAACACCATAGACAATTTGACACCCAATTGGTATATATTATATGTGGTTTATACGCTTGTGATGGCTCGGCAAGCGCTCACAAATTCCAACGTCAAACGTGTATACACCTCGAAAGGATCGAAACCTTGCTGCCCTTTGATCTGTGTTTAAAAACAACACAGGTCCCAATCGGCGACAAGCCCTCGCAAGTCATGACAAGCCACGATAAACAGAGTGTTTAGAAAAACGGCAAACCTTTGAAAAGTAAACGGGCTATTACATAGCAGTTAGATATATTATATATTATATAATATTATATTATGACAAACTGTATATACACTTGTGAAAATCGGACTAGCTACGTCGTGTTCCTTGATCGCACTCTTGAGTTCGTGCCGAGCGGATATATTTTGTCCGGCATTATTATAATATTTTCTAGCAAATAAATAAGAGAGAATTCCACTATCTACTGGTTTATTTTATTATAAGGCATGTAATAAATAAATATACATTTATAGTGATGGTAAATGATTAAAAATATATGAAACTCAGTCCATTGTTATAAAAATACATTTATTTCTTTCATATGCAAATTAAATTATTTCATATATTTAAAACAGTAATATCTAAGTGCTACTTCGTATTTTTTAAGTTAAACTGACATTGATTACTTGATATTAATTTATTTACTGGCGAAATTTGCATTTCCTTTGTTTTAATAAAATATAAATACGTCAAGCCTAACGCAAAAGCTAAAATAATTTCGGCATCCAAGTGTCATGCTTGCATGACATACTTTACGCGGTCTCAAATGTCTAGATGAGAGCTAAGGAGCTAAGCTTTGTGGAGACTTGGAGCTTGTATTTGTGGGCGTCTGTTAAGTTATCATAAGCGTAGAAAAAATATTAAACGTTTACTATTAATATATGCATAAAATTAAAAGGCCTAAAGTTTAAGATTATATTTTATGTATATGTTTTTATGACAATAACTAAAAAAAACAACCAAAAAATTATCACTCGCACTAAGATTTATCAACGGACTGGGTAACAGTCGCACAAGTTTTATTTTCTTTATTGGACATATATTTAACGGGTACCAAAATTAAACCACCAGTCATAATAAATGCTCCAGCAACATAAAATGCTACAGAATACCCGTAAATATCTTTCAATATACTAGCGATTGGAGTACTAACTAAGCTACCTACTCCTTGAAATAATAAAACAATACCAGTGGCGTTTGTCAAATTATCTAACCCATATAAAGATACAAGAACCATACTTCTTAAGGATGCAACACATGATACAAAAAAACCAAAAACAAAACAGTACAAATATTGATAATATAAATTGAACATTATATGAGAAAATATAGTAGCAAGCCCTGATATAATCATAGAAAATATATACAAATGTAATGGGTTTACTTTAACAGCGATAGCCCCTAATATCAATCTACCCATTGCATTAGAAAAACCTATAACGCTTACAAAAAAATTACAATGTTGCGTATCTAATCCTGCTTCTAAAGTGCTACTTTGTATAAAAACATAAGGAGTTAAGAAACCTATATAAATTAATAATCCAGCCATACATAAGCATAAAAATGACTTCTTTTTTAATAACTTAGGATCCATCATAGTTGCTAGCACTCGTCTAGCAGCCGTTGTAAATATTCCTCTTCTCTCTCTTAGATCAACAGCTGTAGCAGCTCTAGATACAGCTAATTGGTATTCAAGTCCGGTTTTAGACGTAGTTGTTTTCATCATACTCTTTTGGTAAACTGGAAGTTTTTCTAGTTTTCCATCATAAAACACGTCATCTCTGTACAAAGGTCGGGACTGTGGAATATGTTGATCCCAATGACAAAGCCAACCACAACAACCACTTTTTTTTGGTTGCTCTACTGAGACTGTTACTTCTATAGACCTTTTCATTTTATCCTGAATACTAGATTTAGACATTATAGATTTTACTTGCTTCAACTGCCTAGGACTTATACCTCCTTGTGGTGCATTTGCAGTTAGTGTAAGCTTAGATACTGCTGCTGTAGACGGTCCTGGTTGAGAGTCTGGGGGAATTTTGCTGTCATCCACTACTGCAGCAGCAGTGGGAAAATTTAAATTTGATGCAGCACAAAATAATCGTTCAGTTGCTGTAGGTAATAGCTCTTCTGCTTTCGTACGACCCGGCTGAATGACGGCCGTTGAAAGATTTGGTAAATACGTTACAGTACGTGTGGGATCTTCAGTTGTCGTTGCGACGGTAAAAGAAAGCAAAGGTTGAAAAGTCATTCCTAGAAAATATGTTATTCCCATGAAACCAGAATGTAGTAGTGTTGTAGTACGCCAACCAGCCAACTTAACTAAATATGAATTAAATGGATAAAAAGACATAACCCCTACACTAGACCCACAGGTTGCTATAGCTAAAGCTAACGAACGTAGTCTTTCGAAATAAAATCCAACCACAAGACTTGCAGACATATTTATTAAGCAGTAACCAAATCCTGCAAAACATCCATAGAATATACAAAGCGATGGAAAATTGGTCGCAAAATATGAAATAAATAAAGAAAATGAACTTAGTATAGATCCGGACATCATACATGCCCTGAAACCAAATCGGTTAATAAAAGCTGACGCTATAGGACCGGCAATGAAATAAATTGCAACAGCTAATGAATTAATAAATGCTATTAATGGTTCAGACACACCTAAATCATTTGAAATATCTTTTAATAAACTCCCAAATGTAAATGATATACCATCTAATATGCATACACTAAAAAAAGCAGCAGCGACTACTACCCATCCCCATCCTCCTTCTTGTGGTACTAAGATTTGTGCAGCAATTTCTGTTTCTTCACCACCTTCAAGATTATCAGGTCGACTTACTATACGACTGGGTGTCAAAAGAATACTTTTTCTTGGCTCAGTTTTCACAAGAATTGGCTTGGGGCCCATTTCTATTCACATCACGATCATTTGAAGTTTATATTTCAATGTAAAAAAAAGTATAATTATATTGTCGTAAAAACATTATGATATTAAAAGGGTATATTTTATTTAATCAGTTTATTATTGCTTAAACATTAAGAATTAGCATAATTGAAAAGTTACACTGATACAATAATACTCTTTATGTCATAAAATTATAAATTCTATATAGAGCTTTACAACCAAAAAGTATTGATCATAGAAGATATTACAAAATGATATATATATATATATATATATATATATGATATATATATATGTATATATGTTACGGCATTATAATTTTTACATAATCAATAAAAGATTTTTTTTATTATTCTCTTATCATCATAATTATCAGTAGCTTTTTCACTGTTTGACATAAGCCTCTCTTATAGGTCACCACTAAGCTCGATCTTGTTGATGTTGTCATTTTCTGATCCATCACGTTGTTGGTTATTTTAAGTTTTTATTACTAAATGATATGAATTATTTTAATATTAATTCTTTTCCAATTACCCTATATAGCGTTATTCGCACCAAATATCTAAAAAAAGCGGCAGCTTAAATTTTAATTGTACTTACCAATGCACAAATCTTGATACTCAATCAATCACAAATTACCAAAAGCAATATTTTATCATTAAACAGAATGTTAGTGATATAAAAGAAACTAATTTCCTATAGCACAAATTAGTGTTCTCCTAAAATAGTAGTAGCAGTTCTCCTAAAATTGTTATTTTTAACCAAAAATTATGTCTTTTTTAAAACCAGCAGGTAAAGCTGAAATTTTGCTGTGAGATGTAAGCTTAGATATTATAATGCACGTTTATTGAATTGGCATCTATGGACAACCCCTATTTATTTTATAAATCGAGTTTTTAAAAAATGTGTTAATACGGACAATGACGATTAGTATAGAATAATGATAAGCAACAGAAGGAAAATGATGCTGTGGTACCAACAATGTTACAACAGAATTGAAATTAAATACTTACTTATTTAGCTTCACGCTGTGTCAGTGGGAAAGTCAGTGAGAACGGAAAGCCAAACGCTACAGTCTCTATATACTTCTCACCTCGTCCACTATTATCAACTTTTCATACATGCCATCTGGGGCGTCCTCATGCTTTTTACGTGATTTTTAAAGGGAAAATTTCCTTCCCAAGAAAAGTCTTTTCTTAAAGAAGGACCAGAGCCTGTTCTTGCATTTGAAAGAAATAAAGAAAAGACGCACAGGCGTTTATCTACCATTGGCAAATCTTTATTTCAAAGAGCCCACCAACTCTGCGACGCTGTACACCTAGGAGACGAGCTTTGATAGGTGAAGAATGCCTTTCATCAGAGAAAGATGCCTACTCCCCTCCAGCGTTATCAGAAGAAATATGATAATGATAGAAGTCCCGGTTGTCTTTCTACTGAGGGCAGTAGAAAGACAACCGGGATTTCTATCATATGTAAAACAAGTTTTGAAACAGACAGAATTGCAACATTTTAAGAGCATTTTAAGAGAGAAGCTTCTATTAAAACTATATTTAAGGCTAACAAGAAAGTAAATCCAATTCTTAAGACCAGTGAAACGTAATTTCTTCTGCAGTGTGTAGACCTATGAAAACTAGATAGTAACTGAGATTTAACATACATTATTCAAAAAAGGGGAAGCATCGGTATTGGGGGAATCTCCGATGTCAAGAATGGACGTGCATCGAAGTCAGTTGCGTCTGGGTAAAGAGCGGATAAACCTAACCATAATATCGGGTCTTATAAATCCCAAACCCTCGCTCGGGAGAAAAGATATATAAAGGAGGAAGGTCACGAAAAAACATAAGAAACCCCCGCATGGCATTAATAAAGAGATTGACGAGTGGTAACAGTTGATAAAGTAAAACATACAGAGAGTATGGCTTTTGGAGCTCCGTTTTCTCTGACTACCCAGCTAGGGATAAAGTGAGATGTAGAAAATAAAGAATAATGAAAAAAAATAAATAAAAACAACTAAAGAATATTAATAAAAACGTTAAATTTTAGATACATTTTATTAACTCTAAATATAAAATTTAAGTTGAAGTACCTTATTTTTGTACTGTTCTATATGCTAAAAACAGTAATATTATTTATAACGTTTCCATTACACTGAAACTAAATGCCATGAAAGTGATATAGCAAGAAGATTCAAAAGAATAGAATCCGAGAAAAATTCACGAACAAAATTTTGGTACTACGTAAATTTTTAGTCATAGCTGGTTTAAACATTAAAAATTCATCACACGACCCATCAGTGAGTACTAGTACTATTAGAAATAAGTCTAAGATTCAGGACTAAAGCCTGAAATCAGACCCATTCGTCTACTTTAAAAGCTAATAATCATTGTCTTCACTTACTTCTGCTTACTTCTCTTCCAGCGTCATTGCCATCTTTTACCATTTGCCTGACAATGACGTCGCAACCAATGATGTTTTTACATAAAAAGCCTTGGAATTTTATCAAAAACTCATTCAAAGTACATGAAATATGCTGGTTGCTGATTTTGTTCAAAATGTCAATATAAGTATATATTAACGATTGCCGAAACATTTTTAATCTAAAAGTAGTAAATAAAGATATCAATGACGATTGATGTGCTAAAATTAGGAGAATCCAATTTAAGACTTATTTATAAATTGTTAAAGCATACGTGGCGGCAGTTGCACCGTCCGAAATTAAAGCTTTGCATGCTAACATTATTATAACCCAAAATAAACAGTACGTTATATAACGTATTTTCGTAGCTATATTTAAAACAAAAGCTCGCTCGATCAATAACCCTATTTATATAAACTTTTTTTGCGATCGATTTTTGTGTAGCTACACCTAAATTATAAGCACGTTTTATTATTAAAAACTTTAAGTATGTACTTATTTCATTAAAAATAGCAAAAAAAATTAATGTAGTTTAATTACGAATATTTTTGAAAAGAAATTAGCTAAGAACACACCAAATCTCCACTTAAAATAATCAATTTTTTGAAGGTTTTTTCTTAAAATATATTTTTGTATACACTAAATCATGAAACTTGTCTAGACGACTTGTTTATTATTTAGTTAAGTATATAGTTATATAGTTAATATGATATTCATCTTATTAAAATTATTTACTATTAATGAGTAAACACAAGGAAATTGAAATTTGACCGTTTTGGAGAACTGCCATGTAGTTCATCCGACGACATTTATATATATTTTATTTTATCTTTTTCTAATTTTAATATTAATATAGGGTCGATATCACCCATTATAACAAATGTCCTTTGATGAAAGAGCAATAAAATAAATCATTAATAAACATAATTTATAGGAATGGAATGTCTTACCACTAGGTTTCTTCTGCTTACCGTGCCGTGTGCGGGATACAGTGTGAAGCTGTTTCTATTCACCCCGCTTTATTGGTAGTCCAAGACTAAAAATAATGTCAAGTTTCTGTTCTAATTTTTTATCTTTTTTTGTTTTTAATATCTGCATTTATTTTTGACAGTGTTCAGTCATCAGAAGCATCATTTGTAACGAATTTTGGAGGGAAAACGGAGGGATACAGTTTTATTTAGTGTTTAATTTTTTATATTACTAAGTATACTGTAGTAGATTTTTTGGTAAATAATGTCTCAAACAACACTTACAACATTCTTTAATAGCAGAAAGAGGCCGGCAACAGATGATCTTGCAAATTCAAAGAATAAAATTGCTCATATTGAACGTAATGTAGTTGATGGAGTTAAAATAGATCGCAAAAGGGCTTTACCCACTAATATTATAATTAATGATTTGAAATCGCAAAGCCAACCGATTAATAAATCAAAAATAGATATCGTTAAGAAAACAGTCTCTACCGAACAATCATCAATATCCAATAATTTGCCAGAACAAACTAAAAATTTAGGAACTTTTGCAAAAAAAGGTAATGTTACAAATATTGTTAGAAATGAGGAATCCAAAAATCGAACTGTAAACTTAGCAAGAAAAGAACTAAGCTTAGGTGACATCAAAAAGAAATTGGCTAGTAGTGGTAGGTTAGTGGAACTTCGAGCTACAGCTGACCGACTTAGTAAAGGAATTCAGCAGCTTAAAGAATCCACCGAGAAAAAGAATCTAAAAGAATTTAAATCTATTGATGTGGATGTCCCTCAGAGGTAAGTAACTTTATAGCAAGTTATTCATATTTAATGCAAATTCTCTACAAAGTTTGTCAATATCTTACTTTTTCTATAAATTTTCAGTCCCAGCAAGAAATCTATTCGAAATGAGCTTTTATCACCTACAAAGAATGTTGATTCTGAAATTACACAACAAAGACTTTTAATCTCACCAAGAAAAGTTGTAGTTAGTCCTATTAAAAGTCCCAATAAGGTTTGTTATTATCATGTCATTAATATACATACACAAAACTTTTGTTGAGTATAGAGGAAATCCCACTGGGACAGCATCTGACTCTAAACATGATGGTTAGGTATTCTATTTTTACTACTGAAATGAATTATTTTCATTGCCTTGCTCTGGTTAGATGACAAAGCATGGTATTTAATGATACCACTCAAATAAGCAATGTCTCTAAAACAGTGTTTTGTCTCTAAAACAATTCAGTGTTTTAACTGGATTCCTTCTACTTTCTCTGTGTAGAATACAGGGTAAGGCTAAAAAAAGGATGGATGAAAATATTATAATATGCAAATTGTAACATTTTTATAGAATAATTTCTTTAATGTCTTTGTCATCAATACAATTTGATTAGCATTCTCAGCAATGCTACTATCAATATTTTTTTGTATTTAACTTTAGCTTAACACAATGTGTATCTTATAGTTGACTAAGTAGTTAGAACCTAGTGTTAAAACATTCTTCTCCACTTTCTGCCAAGAATCCAAGACGTTAAGAAGACATAATCTATATCTGTATCATAAATAACATCATGTTAAGAAGATGTCACATCAAAATAATTCATGTCTCCAAGTAAACACTGCTGCCCTGCACCACAATGTACTCATAACATCTTTTATACCATTTATTTTTATTTCATATTTTTATAATATTAATATGATTACAATTAATTTAATTATATAGTACATATAACCAATTACTTTTATATAGAGGGATGGATGATTATATCATTTTACATTTTTCAGGTACCCGCATATGTGAGACATGCTGCTTTGGCTTCATCTTCTTTGCAGTTACCTCACCATTATAGATTCCTAGCCGAGTTATTCCGTGGTATGGAAACTGTGGTAGCTCTACTATATAATAGAAATGAAAAAATTACATTTAACAAACTGAAACCCTCCATTCAAGAAATGCTCAAAAGGAGTTTCACTGAGAAACATTTAGCTCAAATTAAACATCTAGTCCCAGATTTCTACAATTTTGAAACCCAGAAAACTAAAAACTTCAGTGCCAGCAATCACAAGGAAACATTTGAGCTAGTTATATCGCCAAATTTCCCTAATGATATTAAAATTATGAATCCAAGTGTTCTTTTAGAAAGGAGACGGTATTTCTATGATACACTTCTCCAGTTGGTTAAAAAACATCATGCTCAATTTTTGATTACATTGGACCCTCCAATTGAAATACCAGACAGAAAATTGGTACGTTGGCACCCTGAATTTGAACTGGAAAAGATTCCAGAAGTAGAAAGTGCCAAATTACCTGAAATGCCCAATGCTGAAAAATTCTCCTCAGCACAAGATGTGTTAGCCAAAGCTCGTGAATTGTTCAAATGTAACACTAAAATGGAAAGAGCTTTAGAAAAACTTGCCCAAGCAAAAGCAAGAGGCTTGACAGACCAAGAGAAGGCTGTAACTGGTATTAAAGATACACCAAAAACTACTGTTGAAACTCAAACAACTAAAACTGACATAAAACCTACAACGAGTGTTGAAATATTGAATCCTGCTCTACGCAACCTCCCAGCTTCACTATTAGAAAAAGTTAAAGCAAAACAAGCAGCAAAAGCTTTGGAGGCCATGACCAGATCTAGTGAAAATGAGCAGAAATATCTAATATACAACAGATTGCCGGACCTTGTTCGTACATTAAGAAATATATTTGTTACTGAAAGGAAAAATGTCCTGGCATTAAATATCGTACTTTCTAAATTAGACAGTAGTTTCAAATCAAACATATCAGCAAATGATTTACACAAAGATATTAAAATATTGTCAGAAGAAGCTCCGGAGTGGATTAAATTGCATGAAATACGAAACACCACTTATTTAAAATTAGATAAAAATATAGATATTAAAAGTATTATAGAAAAGTTGGAAGCTATTGCGAACAAATATAAAACTGATTGAAAAATGACATAAGACTGATTTAGAATTATAGGTGTAGTCCAGCCAAAGTTTTGAAGCCACATAAAAAAATATATACTCTTGGTAAAGTTCAATCTCACTTTACTATGTCTAAGTTATTTTATAATTAAGAGTACAAGATGTATTAAATGTATTGTTATCATAAGTTTTTGACTTAAGATTAGATATTATTTTGATTTAATTAAATTAATTATATTATATAGAAATAGAAAACTGACATGAAATGATCCTTTGATTTGACATAGCAATAATATTTCGATAAAAGCAATAAATCTTGTGGACTTGTGTATGTATAATGTATATGCATTTTGTATGACATCTTTTTTGTAATTTTACTTATAGTATTATTTCTTTCTTCTATAATTTGTATTTCTGTAGTTTTGACGAGTTTCACATATTGGTTTTGTTTTCTGAAACTCTTAATTTCTTTTTATTTTCGAGTGTTTTTGATTAAATTTTGATAAATGATATAGAAGTTTCTTTTTATTATATATAATGTTAGTTACTTTAAAAAAATGCTTTTATTGATTTCATTGTTATAAGAAAAGTTAAAGCAATCCTGCTGATATTATAAATGTGAAAGAGTGTAAAGATGAATGCTTTACCACTAACATTCAAAAGTACTTAACGGATTTGAATGACACTTAACAGTATCGTTTATACATCGGAATAACAGGATACAATTTATGTAAAGATTTTGTATTGCTGTTTTTTTAATTTACCTAAGCGTTGTTCGCTAATGAAATAGTAAAAACTTCGAAACATAAAATTTATTAAGAAATAAATTACTATTATATAACAATATTAATATAAAGTTATTAAAATTATAGTTGTTTTAATAATGATAGAAGAGCGAAATAAAGGGACACGTTACTTTGGAACTGTAAAAACGAAACGCATTTTTTTTCTCTTTAATGTTATATATTCAATTCAATTCAAAATACTAACAATATTGTTATTGAAGAGATAAAATATATACACATAGATAAAGGTGTTTTTACAACTTTATAATTTAATTTTGATTAAGAAGTTCATAGTTTGGGTGTCCAGCCTTGTAACCTTTGAAGAATTCAAATAAAATATTAGCTGGTACTAAATATTCGCTTACTACCGGATCTTGGAACATTCTGCTAATGTACTTAACCTGAAACAAATGGTAAATAAGATCTTTTTCATATGTATCAAACAGAAGATGGTCTTTATATTAAACTATGAATGAAGCAAAGAGAAAATTATAATAATTGAGATATTTACTCATTTCTGCTTTGTGCATTTAATTTAGCCTAAGTCCTAAATAATTTTGAAAAACAGTTTCAAATTTAAAAAGATATATACTAACCAGATGCTTATACTTGGCTGGATCAATATTTAATCTATCGTCAAAATCTTTAATAGCATCAATTTTTTCAAGCCACGGCCAGATCATGTAGTCGGCGTACCCGGGTTCATTGCCATTCAAAAATTCCGTCCCTCGACTGATTAACTGTTCTTCTATGATTGATAAAGATTTGTGGTAAGCATTAACAACATCCACATTAATGGAATCCGGAGCTTTTAGCACTTTGAAAAATATCGCGTGAACCTTAAAAAAATATTATTTGAAATTTAATAGAATTATGGCACATAATATTGGTTACCGCTCCTATGACGGGGGACGATATTTTGTTAAACCGTCCATTAAAAGTAAAAACCTTAAATATACGGTTTAACAAAAAAAATATTAGATATATTTTGTGTAGCTAAGTACAATGCAGTCTAGTCCTTTGGGGCCAGTCGTGGTTCGATTCCCACTCACGGAAATGTAACATTTAATTTTTTCTTCGCTCTGATTTTGAGGCAAAGCGGTGTTGCATTCCTCTACTCCACACACAATGCCTTCAGAATTCGGCGGAAAATGGGAAAAAGTGTCTTAAGACTAGGCTCCCTGTGCCTACCCAGCTAAATATGGGATACACCCTGTGAATCTGAAAATAATAATTGCAATGCAACTATTTTTTATATAGATAAATACATACCGCTCCCACAGTGGTCTCAACAAGAATTTTGTCAAAAGCCCTCTTGACAGGATCTTTCGGTAATAAAGGTCTCTGTGGATACTGTTCATCTAAATACTCAACTGTTATAAGACTTTCGTATATAACTATATCTTCTTTTATTTCTAAAGATGGCACTTTAGCTAAAAAGAAAAAAAACTTTTAAATCATTTTGTATACATTTGATATTTAAATCCAAATTTTAATTTAAGTAACCTAGGGGGCTTTTTCTAGTTAGCCATTCTGGTTTTTCTACCAGGTCAATGTTCACAATTTCATAGTCGATCTGCTTCGCATTGAGGGCCAAAATAGTACGTTGTGCGAAGGGACAATAGCGCATATTGTATATACGTAATTTGCCATTGTACGGAGGAAGAGGATCACCTATAAACAAAAAAATATTAAAAATTAAGTAATTTGAAAAGTGAAATTTTACGATTGTCTTGCTACCTACTACACACATTTGGTTAAGAGGTTATAAGATGTGTAAATATTTCTGATATGATAATTTAAACGATTTCTTTTTTTTTTCGTTAAAACTAGTGAGATATCCTTAAAGATATAATGCATAAATGTTACTTGCAAGTAAAACGGCCCTAATAAAAAAATATATATTTCAAGGGTAATAAATAACCCTTGATTTTTTTATTTATTTTAGTCTTGCATACTTTAGTATTTATTAAAAAAAATACGCTTAATAATTATCGTGTTCAAATCAGTATAAATATGCGTAGGATCTAATTCATGTAGGTAGCAAATAGCCTACCTAAATATTAGTAATTTAAAGTTAGAATAGCAATAAACAAAGGAATAATTTTAAATATTTCATAAATATTATTTACAAAATTAAATTTTACAATATGTAATACTAAAAATAATTTTAATGTTCCTATCTAATAGCGTTAACGGTGAAAAAAAACGATGGAACAAATTAAAACAAAGAAAACATAATGTCAGAATACTAACCTCTTTTTAAGTGTTTAGAGTTAAAGTTGATTTTTCCCTTTATTGCGTTTGAAGCCATGTTTCTATACGGTAAAATGTATTCTAGAATCTGGGCGACTGGAGCCAGTACTTTATAAGATGAAACTAGAACGTGCATTCCAAAAGTTAAAGTTGACGTTATCATTGTTTTATTTTTATCATACACACATATTTTTTTGTAAATTATCACAGTGAGTTAGCATCAATCGATGAATCTCATTCGACGATCTTATTTATTTTTGATAAGTACTAAAAGATATTTTAATTACTCAGTACGTGTTTTATTTAATTTTTATATTATATTTATATATTGTTTTTACAAGAATCACATAACATAAATAGCTATGTAGGTGTTTACGTAATTGAATTTTACATTTGATCGAGTTAGTACGGATTGACAGCGTTTGCAGTTTACTGTACTTGTTTGTAGTACATAATTAATGTCAAGGTTACAATAAATATTTTATAAGTTACTCTTAGCTATCATAATATGATCTTAATATATATTAGTTAACAAATTATAGAAACGATGAATAGGTAATTGGTTTCGAATGTTCTTGTTAAATGTATTGTATACTGATAGTTCAATTGTTGTTTTTAAAGTTTTTTACATTTATGATTGGTAAATACGATTTATTTTTAAAAAAGCCAACTTGACATTTATTAATATAAAGTCTGATTAACACGTTGAGCGCCATGTCAGCCATCGGTGGCTGACACTAGACTTTCCGTTTAGGCCGCGTCAACCATCGGTGGCTGACAGCGTGTAACATGAGAAACAAACAAATAATTGATAGCTGGTTTCTACGGCTATATCTGATCCTATATGCTCCCTTACAAACCCCGAAGAATGTGTAAATGGCACAATCTTTGGCTGATTGCCCCTCGGGTCATGCCATTCTTCAACAATCTCTTCCTCCTCGTCAGAGGATAAAAATACATTCATTCTAGGCCGTTTTCTAGCAAAAATAATTTCACTGCTGCTGTCGCTTTCACACTCTCGGACTGACATTTTGACGCTCAGGGCTAAAGAAAATTTTTGTCTGCACGGAGCCAAGAACTGTAATGAACTGATTGTCGCAAAGGGAACACCGGTTACGGATACATTTCGATAAAATCTTATCTAGCAGGTCAAACGATAAAGAAAACAAAACAGACTTGACGCGTAACGTGTTCAATGAATGCCTATAGGAATCACGTTCCAAACGTAAACTACCTTCTACTACGGGAAACACCAGCTCCTGCAGTACCCGCGCTTCGAAGCGGCGCGCGTGGCCTGAATGGGATTTCTGTAAAAATACGCGTGGCGCTTAACGTGTTAAAATAACATACTGTATAAACGACAGATAAGGAAAAACCACAGATAAGTGTAGTAAACAAGTGGTTGGTTACATTTTTATATAATTATTAAAATAAAACAAAAAGCTTAAATTATACTTTTATTGCACATAAAATGTACCAAATAGAAATGTTAATTGTTCAACAATAATGGAATACAACTTTTTATTCCTTCTTCTTTCTGGGGCGCATACAACAGACAGCACTTGTATCCAACATGTTATAGTTAGCATCACCCTTTACACGAGATTCTGTAAACTTAGCATGAGTATCAGGTGCCAAGGCATAAGATTTAACAGCTGGTACATTGCGCATTGCTTCTATGTAGCTTACCTAAAATGTTTAATTATATACACCTTTAATAATTGAACTAGTCACTCAATTTGTGAGAAATTATGTGTTGAGTGGAAGCTCTGAACTCTTCATTTTGTTACCACAGCAGGAAAATGAAAAAAAAATCATTCCCCCGAATGGTAATAAAAACCAAAACTTTTAGTCAGGCACCATGCTGCTATGTTGCATTATATAATCTAAATTAAGATTATAATATTTATATTAGTATTAATGTTATAATTTATTCATACATTAAATTATCAATACAATATTATTTGAAAGTACAAACCATATGTATAACAATATATAATTATTATATAAAATAATGATATTTTCACTCACCAGCACTCCATATTTATCCTTGTCTATAGCAAAATCAGCCTGACCTAATAAGGGAAGAGCCTCAAATCGTTCCAAAAACGGCCAAATGGTGTAATCAACTAATCCTGGTTCCTCACCATTCAAATATTTCGATCCACGAGATTGTAATTCCTTTTGTAAGAGTTCGAGCCCTTTGTGATAATTTTCAACCATATTGGGCTGGAGGGCTGCAGCATTAAATGCTGCAGTATAATATGCTGACTGAGCCTAGATAGAAATTAACACTTGTATTAATATCAAAATAACTATACTCTACTATAGTTAGGCATAAGACAAAATGTAAACAAAGAAATACTGTTTCCCACATTTATATAACTTTTTTATTTCTATATAATTTGGTCCAAGTCTACACCCGGTGAAGACCATATAACATCTGCCTACAGTTGGATTGTATCATCAGTCAAACATTGTTTTGATGTATGAATCTATTAAAATATTAGAAATTACATTAATAGAAATTAGATTAATATAAAATGACAGAATTTTTTTGCTAAAATATATATTTTTTATGTAAGTTTGTATTGAGTTATTAATTGAAGGATCAGCCTGAATATTACAATTTATTTTTATTATACCTGTGTGTCCCTGCTAACAAGAATTATATAAAAGTGATTATTGATCAAGAAAAGATTGGGAACCCCTTCACTAAACACAAGAAAAGTAATGTTCTATAATTTATTATAGTGTTTATTTTTATAGTATAAAAATGGGCCTTGCATTGACAACAAGTTGGCTTTTGTTTGTAAATACACCAATGTCAAGATTTTAAATATAATAATAAAAATTAGAAAAATATTTACAAAAATAATTTCATTGATATCCCTAAATTCAAATCATAATTACATTAACTAATAAGTTTTATAGACATTTTTCTATAATATTTATTATTTACAGTGCTATTTGCATATTCCATAAATCCAATTTTTTTTTACTTAATATTACTCCAGCAATATCTATAAAATATATTTTTTATATGTTTACCTTATATCTCACAGCTTCAAGAATATGGAGTAGCTAGGTTATATACATTTTTTTTATTAGCTTCATGTTATATACCACATACAGCATGTTAGTGAACCTATCATTAAGACACTTCATTCTCCATGCACTGCCACATCCATTTTTAAGATTATTTAAGATATGTTCTGCAGTGGAACTCAATCATAGTTTGGCTTTTATCCAGATTAAATAAATTGGTAAAGAAAGTGGAAAATTAACTCATATTGCTGAATGGGAATTGAGCTCAAAGACATATTCTTATCAGATGTATGCTCTAAATACAGATGAGAGACACTATAATGCTGAAGAATGTTCATTTGTCTCTAGTTTCAATGATAATGCTATACTTTCATAGCAAGAATCAAAAGTCTTTCATAGGATGTCAAAAAAAAAATGATTTTTATGTATTTTTAGCTAAATTTAGCTGGTTCTATTTTTTATTTGTCATACAACACAAGTATAAAAGCAAAAGTGCTTCAGTAAATAAATACAAAACCAAAGTAAACTTAAAATTTTTACTTTGTCATAACAAATAGTTATATCTATCAGAATCAGATGTTGGTTCTTTTGTTGAAATAGGTTATGCAAAAAACCTTAATCAAAATAAATTAAAATTAGATTATATATGAATTGATAAAAACATACTTTAGTACAGTTTAAAAAAATCATTTTTGGACTGAAGCATTTTTGCTTTTATCTCAATCTCTCGCTCAATTAATTTTATTAATATCAGAAATTTTTGTGTTTAGAACTCCATTCCAAATTTTTCGCCTAACTATCAAGACCGCATGTTGCTTTAATTTAGTTAAAGCAACATTCAAAAAATTTTTGTTTTCCAAATAAATATTTTTCTTTCCTAAGTGTGGATTAACACTTTAAAAATGTAAAAAAATAAAGGAAATGTTATTTTTATCATCAAACAAAAAACATTAACATAATATTAAAAATAAAACTTACACCAGCAAATTGCTCAACTAGCATTTTATCTTGAGCCCTTTTTAATGGATCTGATGATTGCAGTGGAATTTCAGGGTACTTTTCATCCAGATAATAGTTTATGATATTGCTATCAAAGATCCCTTTTCCTTCTTCATATTCTAAGGCTGGTACAGTTCCTATTAGATACGGTGAATTAATATACATAATAAAATTAATATATTAGTATGCTAATGGTAATAAAATTTTACAACATTCACTATCACATATAATATATGAAAACACTATAGAAATAATAAAGGCCTGCTTAAACATAATTTGAAGGTGGCACTAGTAGAATAACTTCAAGGTTAAGTTTGGTAGAGAGAGGAGCTTGGACTGCGGGAGGTAAGTAATATTGTGCATTAATAGTGAATGATACAGATATAAAAATCTAATCTTAACATACAATTGTTTTAGCTTCAGGGCCTTTATAAACAAAGGTCAGTATTTTATTTGAAAGATAATTTCGATGATTGATTGAGTTTAAACTTTAATGAAATAATGAATTTCCTAAATGATTCTAAATGAAATGACTAACCTTTGGGGCTGAAGTTAAAAATCCATTCTGGCTTGTGATCCAAATTAATAAATACTAAATCATATTGAATATTTTTCGCATTTAAAGCAAGTACACTCCTTTCGGCATAAGGACAAAATCTCATTGCAAATAAACGCAATTTTCCATTATAAGAAGGTAGTTCGTCACCTGAGAAAAAAAATGTAGCAGGATTTTCAATTGTATATTTCAATTTATAACAACAAAAAAATATTATTGAGAACTTTTGAAAACTTACCAGTTTGCAAATGTTTTTCCGACATTTTTAAACTTAAATCACGATAACTGGATTGACTTTAGCAAAGAAACAAAAAAACCGGCTTTTAAATGGGTTGGTTTTCCGGTCACAAAAAAAATATTCTACCAGTACCAGTCACCAGTGTCGCATATAGAAATAGAAACACGAAAGAGATGTAGATCGAATCGATTTTCGATAAACATTGATTTTAGCCGTTAAAATATCGATGTTTTAACATCGATGTTGCATTAAATAAAACATTTCACATCGATGTCAGCAGGGATACATAATCGATGTTCACTAAATTTTTAAGTAAATGTTGAAATATTATAAGTATTTCTATAATACATTTACTTAAAAAGAGATATGGCCGTTTATATCACGAAAACCGCGTATTTCGACACAATAAAGGAATTCGAAATTAATACTTTCGGGTCACCTACGATTAAGAAATTTGGCACCTACCATTTACATAGATATTGCATAGATGTTCAGAAAAAAAAAACTGAAAACTATACATTTATGGTTAAATCTTAAAAATTATAGCCTTAAAAAGGGGGCAAGATTTTGTATTAAAGCCGCTAGTTCACATGAGGTGCCAAATGAAAGGGCTCTGGCTAAGCTAAGCTTGAATTTCAGAAAAAGCGAGACCTCCAGTTTGTATGGAATCGTCGGTAGGCTAGCCCGACTCGCGCTTGTCCAGTTTTTTTATTTATTGATGACGATATATTTTTTATTTATTGATGACGAAAAAATGTCTATGTTGACTAACATCAATGTTTTTTGAACATGCTTCGATGTTGACATCGATGTTAACATTGATGTTTTTCTGACATCAGGCATCTCTAAAGAGATTATATTTAATTGTGTAGTGCACAGAACACATATACAAAAAGGGATGAAGTAGTGAGTGAATTTCATATACCCAACCAAAGTGATGGAGTAGTGAGTCAGCTTTTGAATGAAGTTTGAACAGAATACAAATTTGAATCACAGATTAGCAATCAAAATATTTAGATTGCCTGCCCGCAAACAAACAATATGTGAAACGGAGTGTCTTAATACTAGGTTCCTTCTGCCTACCCTGCTATGTGCGGCATACAGCGTGAAGTTAATTTTACTAACAGAGGATAATTTAGAAATACATGATGATATCTCTTCACTCGCCGCTTCCAAAAAATAATATCTCTATTTGTTTAGATTTTTTGTAAATATCGAACAGCTTTTAGCGCACAATTTTTCTTAACTTTATCGCGATATGCTTTAATAGATGTATTCCATAGCTCTGGACGATAACCCTGCCTCCCCTCAATATTGTCGTGGCAAAAACAGAATTTCTAGAAATCTAAAATCATATGGTATATAATTATATTGTCGATGTAATTATTTCAATTAAGCCGCACGGGCATTGTACAGACATTCAACCTCTGGGACAGGACCTAATTCGTAAGGGTGGAGAGTGTGAGGTCTTCCAGCCACCCAATCGCCGCCGGAGTTCCCAGGGCACCATACTTTCACCAGCCCTTTATAGTCCGACAGCATCACCACGTCGACGACATTGCCCTGCTCACTACGTCGTTGAACCCGAACTGCCGAACTGGCTAGTGGAGTGGAGACTCGCTTTAAACTTTGCCAAGACCCAGGCGATCGCCTTCGGATGCCAAATGTGACAACCTCCTCATCAGGTCTCTTAGAGCAGAAGAGTAGAAGGCGAAGACCCACCTAGGGATCGTGATCGACTGCAGACTCAAGTTGACAGGGCAAGTCAAAAAAGCGGCCAATGCAGCACGCCGCGCACGACCGCGCTGATCTTGCTGTGTCAGTAGTAGGTATTCGTGGGTTCTCGGCTCCAGCCAATTCTCGGCGGTTCGAAACTAAAAAAATAGCCCCATTTGGATCGATTGCGCTGGATCCCACAGCTGTATCTCTAACCGATCCAAAGACGGTTTTTTTATTAATTAAATCACATTAGTTGATTTGCTTATCCCACACCTCATTACTCTCCCGCCGGCCTTTTCGCTCACTTCCTTGAATTGATAATGATCTAATTACGTCACTGTCTCTCTCTGTTTGCTGCATTGCTAATCACCTAACTACGTTACAGTATCTCTGTCTGTTTGTTGTTATGTTGACTACTACTTCATGCAATTTCTGTCATTTTAATCAAAGCGTCAGAAACCACGATACAGTACAATATTATATGAAGCCACGATATAAAATCGCTTCCTGGAAATGATTTCGTTGTTACAATCTTTATGAATTTATTTAGCAACAGATTTTTCAATACCATTATCATTGTTTCTGGAATTTTAATAAGTTTGGCCATTACTTTGAACTAATCATTTATCACTCATAACATTACGACACAATTGATTTTTTTTATTATACAATGTTTGAAATAATGTGCCGGTGCCGGTGAAACAATCATTAATTATTGATTCAGAAATTATATATTTTAAATGTCTTTGTATTCTGCTATAGATTTTTATTAAAACTTCTCGATTTAATATATATTTTTATTAAATGTCAATACTTCTATTGTAGTTTTTATTATATAATGTTTAAAATAATGATGCACCGGTGAAACAATAATTAATAATTGATTCAGAAATTATATATAATATTTTAAATGTCTTCGTATTCTGCTATAGATTTTGATCCCTTTTAGCAGCCAATGATTTTCATTTCCACTTTTGTTATTGTTCTCGACCAATCAGCGATCTGCCGGAAGTCACGTGGTATAAATGGTGTAACTACGATTTTTACCAGCTTCCAGCCAGCTTTTCCGCCGCCGTCTGAGGCGGCGAGGTCAGTCCTATCGGACGGCACGTCCGCACCTCGGCGCGACGGGGCCCAACGGTCGAAATCCCTCCTGATTAACGTACGCGAGGCACTCCCCTGCGATCACCAACACTTCACGAGCGTCATTTAAAGCTCGTAATTTTTCTTCAGGAGCGAGCTACTCTCGCCCCTCCCTACCCGGTGACGATGTAAAGAACAGTCCAGGTCAACAGCAATAAAGTTCATTCGAAAAAACGCTTCTTTCCAGATAGTGTCGTTATTTCTCATCAGAGTAACTTTGCATGAAGTGAAAGTGTTGTGTTAAGTGTAGTATTGAAGGTGGAATTTCTTTCTACTCATTGTGAGCCGGATTTTTATTTTGGAGCTACTTCTGGAACTGCAAGTGACATCCCCGTGAGTGTCTCGCCGTTTTGAAATGTCTTGCGCAACGAAAGTGTTTTCTATCTGACATACCATAGAATAGATACTGTATGATCCCACTACAAAATACAAAATAGATAAAATTCATTATTCATACTCGGTATTCAGGTCTCAGAAAGGAATTGTTCGTGAAGTGGAAAGGTCCGAATAAATCCGAATAAATTTAACAGTTGGATATTAGCATCAAGTTTAGAGTCATGAATAACGAAGATTAACATTGCTTATTAACAGTACATTCTTATACTTTCCTGATATAAGACGACACACTTTTCAACAAAACTACCAAAATCTATTTAACAAGAATGGTCGGAGGGAATTGCAGAGTTTCAGTATCCATGTATTATGTTCACTGTTCAAAGTAATCAAAATATCATGTACATTAGTAAAAGAAGGCTGGTTCCCAATGAAGCTGAACCACAGATTGTTACTTATAAAAATCATATTCCAGCATCCAGTTATGAAAATATAGACGATGTTTTATCAGAACTAAATTCTAGAGAACCATTTAAACTACGCTACGATAAAATTTCGAAGTGTTAAGTTACATTTCAAACGCAACTATTTTAAATGAAATTATGTACGAAAAACGTAGTAATACTATTTGTCCATATCATTATTATTACATTCATCAAGCTGCAACTGGAATTGGAGTTATCTATAAAGGTGTTATCAGCGCGGTTATGGTATTGGAAGTTTTTTGGATGGATTGTTTAGATCAGTTCTACCTCTAATATCAAATGGAGCAAGAGTGATTGAATGTTGGTGTAGGACTTTAATCAGATATGGTACAAGTAATTTAAAAAGAAAAGCTGATGATAAAATAGGCCGAGTGATGATAGGATCAGGTAATATTATAAAAACAGTAGACGTCGCTTACAAAGTCTCTTTCAGTCAGAGAATCTAAAAGAAAAAACATTGAAAATGATTAGACATTTGCATGGAGATATTTTAATCAAGAAACAGAGTTGAAACGTGTGTAAAACTAGTTAGATCAAGAGATTTTTTAACCTCATGGCTTCAACAAATGATATAAAAGTAAAAGTATCAATCACTGATGCTACTCTTATGGTTCATAAAGTTCGAATAAATCCGAGTGTACTGATTGCTCATCAAAAAGTTTTAGCATCTCCAATGGCAAAATATCCAATCACAAGAGCTGATGTGAGTCGTTTTAACAATTCCGCCTAGTGCTCAGGTTAAAACAGTTAATATTGTTTTTTCATTATTTAAGCCTAATTAAGAATTAAATAGTAATGTTATATAGCCTATAGCACTCCTGAAGAACGTAGCTCTCCTACAAAACTCACCGTAAGTAAATCCGAGTAGTAAGCGTTTAAACAAACAAACAAACCAACAAAAAGAAAAGAATGAGTCATTGCTGTTGCGAATGAAAGTAAGTAATTTATTTAGAAGTGATATAGTGAATGCCCTAGGAAAAGAAACTTTTTTTACCTCCACTTTGTATCCCTAATACCTATAGCAGAGTAAGCCATGAGATCTCAGTGTTAGGACACTCCGGACAGAATTTAATAGCTTGAGAATAACAACATCAAAGCACGTTAGGTGCATATGGTACCAATAAATAATAAAAAATATTTATAAAAACAAAAACACAGACTGCGTAAAATTAAAAATAAAATAAACAAGCCCAATAGTTTATTAGGATTAACAGTCGGGATCTCTTTAAATTATGCGGGGTTCCTGGTAAAGATTTTATTGGTTGAAGAATTACTTATAGGTTCTGACTGTTAATCCTAATAAACTATTGGGCTTGTTTATTTTCTTTTTAGTTTGATGCAGTCGGGGTTTTTGTTTTTATATTTTTTTTTTTCACTTTTTTGTTAGTATTCATTATATTGGTAATGATAATCATGATATACCTTTTTGAAATCCTCGTATTTAGCTCTTAAATTTGATAACCATATTGTGGTATTCGAAACGATTTTTTTTTTCACTAAGTCCAATGACGTCCCACAGCCGCCATGATTGTTTTTTTTGACCTCATCTATCTAAGAACACTTGGACTGCTAATACAAATCTAACGATACCTCAATTATGTAAATCCATTCAGCGGTTCTGGAGATATGAGGAGAGAATATTACATACATACATACATACAGACAAGATACGCGCGAAAACCATAACCCTTCCTTACCAGTCGGGAATAAACTCATAAATTATAAATAGATTTTAGAAAAAATATTAACATATATCCCTACAAATAGAAACATGATCTTCTGTATATTTTTTTCGAAAAGTACTACATAAAGTTCTATGAAATATATCTATATTTATCACAGATTTATCTTTCAATTCATATAAAAGAATGTGTTCGCCCATTTTGTCAAGTATTATTAGTTGTACTTTCTGATGACCTACAATTCTGAAATTGATACGGAGCCCTCGATGGTTAGTCCGACACTGGATATTAGCTACATAGATATTTATATTAATTACTAATAAGGAAAATGATAGGGTGAAATTATATATATATATATATATATATATATATATATATATATATATATATATATATATATATATATATATATATATATATATATCCATAAAATATTGGAGGTCTTGAGCTTTTATTAAGGCTCAGTTTAACCAGATCCTTTTCTGATCTGATACCTCACTTGCACTAGCGGCTTTGATACCAAATTTTGCCCCTTTTTCAGACTATTATTTTTTAGCATTTAACCACAAATATATAGTTTTCAGAAAATGTAATTTTTCACAAACTAGTAGATGTACTACTTGTAGATGCTAGCTGCCAAATTTCATAACTTTAGGTCAACTGGAAGTACCCTATTAATTTTGATTCCTTTTATAATGTCGAAATACGCGTTTTTTGCGATATAAACGGTTTTTGCGAATGTTTGAATTTCAACTTCATATTTCCAAGCGTTCCTGAGATTAAAGACTCTTGTCAGACAGACGGACAAAAAAGTGTACGGACAAAAAAATAAAAATTCCTGTTTTCCTTAAAATGTACGGAAACCTAAAAAAATCGACTTCAACCGGATTCCAAAATTGGAACCTAACCATATTCTCATCAAACTACAAATTGAAGTGTATATCTTTTCCAAAAAAAAAAGAATAATCGAAATCGGTGGGCATGATATTTCTCCATTTGTCGCGCACATACTTAATGCAAATTTAAGACTTATGTGATTTTCTCATGGATAATATTGTTAGAAATGGACCAAATCAAAATGGGGCCATACGGGAAGCACTATTTTTTGAATAAAAAAAGAATTATCAAAATCGGTTAACACAGCAGTGGCGTAGCGAGCTTAACTCGCGCCCGGGGCAAAATATTTTTTTAGCGCCCCACAGGTGAAAACCTTATAAGTTCATTTGAAAAATATATACGAAAATTAGTTTAGTTTATTCTTTATTGCACACAAAAAAAAACACAGAAAAGAAATAGATACAAACATGTATGCTAAGGCGGCTTTATTGCTTCAAGCAATCTCTTACAGGTAACCTTCCAAAACAAAGGACATAAAATATAAAAACAGAAGAGTGGAATAAGGTTAAGTGCATATAACAAAAAAAAGATAATACTAAGTAAACATATAATATACTTATGATATATACAAAAATATATAAACTCATACACAATACACAAATACACATATATTTATAACTAAATACCTATAAACATACATATTCTTATACAAACAAATACTACATGTAATATAATATGTACAATATAACTAATAAATAGAAGAGTCTACAAATTTTATAAATTAAAAAGGTGTTGTTTTAGACGTCTTTTAAAAACGTTAAGTGACACTGAATGTCGCACTTCAGTAGGAAGTGCATTCCAGAGAATAGCAACTTTCACAATAAAGGAATTGGAATAGAAGTGGGTATGGTAGGTTGGAAGTTTGAGGAGGTTATCACTTCGCGACCTTAGTTCAAGGCGTAGAAGAGAATAGGAACCAAGGAAGTTGAATCTCTCTTTTAAATAAGTCTAATAGGAAGCCATCCAAGCTGACGACGATAATCAGAAACGTGATCATATTTACGCAGACCAAAGACAAATCTTATATATAGATTTTGTAACCGCTCTAGTTTATTCAATTTTTCCTCAGATAAATCCGGGTAACATGAGTCAGCATAATCTAAAATCGGTATCAGTAGTGAATGAGCTAGAGTAGTTTTGGTTTTGATAGGTAGAAAATATTTCCATCTTTTCATGGCTCCGATGTTAGCGAATAGTTTTCTGCTGACCTCAGCTATCTGCGCTGACCAAGATAGTGAGTTGTCTAAAACTATCCCAAAGTTTTTAATAGTCGGCCTAACAATTAAAACAGCATCATCAAACCGTATAGTAGGAAGGCCATTCATATGAAGTTTTTTTAACTGATTTGTACTACCTATGATACTAACCTGTGATTTGCCAGATTATCGGTTAAGCCATAAGACCTGCTCCACGTAGCGACGTTCTGCAAATCCCTATTGAATTTACGAATAGCTTCGTCTATGTCACTCGAAGGAGTAGCTATGTAAATCTGCAAGTCGTCAACATATAGTTGGTAGGATGAGGAAAGGTTTTGGGAGATAGTATCAATGAAAATAGAGAACAGGAGAGGAGAAAGGACACCCCCTTGAGGAACACTCATAGAAGAAGAACGAAATGAAGATATTTTGTCATTGGCTTATACGTCGCCGATCAGATAAATAGCCTCTGAACCATTCTGTAGCTTGAGAAGAGATGTTAATTGATCGTAGAACAGCGAGTAGTAGGTCAGTATCCACTGTGTTCAAAGCATTACTAAAATCGAGCAGAACAATAATAGTAACATGTTGTCTATCCATATTTAGCCGTATATCATTACAGACTTTAATTAATGCAGTGATTGTACTATGCACACAACGAAAACCAGACTGCAATTCAGATAGAATATGGTTTTTTAAAAGGTACTGATTTAGCTGTTGCGAGAAAATACGTTCTAAAACCTTTGACAGAAATGGAAGTATTGAAATGGGACGGTAGTGAGAAAAGGATTTTGGATCTTTGGACTTTGGTATGGGAAAAATGCGGGATATTCGCCACACGCTAGGAAAGGAATTACTGGTCAGGGAAAAATTTTAAATGTGAGTTATTACAGGAGCTATAACATTTTACGATTGATACCATCGAAACCAGCGGCATCCGATTTTATACCCAAAATATATTTTTTTACTTCGGCTAATGTGACTTCGGGAAAATGGAAAGGATTGGTTGATGGAAACGGCAGGGAACTGATAAAATTCAATGTATTTGCCTTAATAGTACCGTCCATAGGTATAATTGATGTGAAATGCGTATTTAAAGCATCAACATCAATATCGCGGTTCAAATCTTGACGTTGCCGACCGATGCCTAACGATTCAAGAAACTACCAGGATTTTCCTGGATTTAAATTGTAAATTAGAATCGATGTAGTTTCGTTGCGCATCTCTGCAAACTCTGCTACACCGATTACGCAAGATCTTATATCTTGAAAAATTTTGATCAGTAGGATTAGGTCTCTACTTACATTTAGCTCGATTTCTTTTTGCCATCAAGGATCTAATATCTTGCGTAATCCATGGTGCAGGTAAATGTTTCAACTTAATAGGTCTAAATGGAGCATGCTTGTCATAGAGTTCCGTGAGCAAGGAATTGAATATATCTAATTTAGTATCAATATTGTCGGCGATAACGATGGTGTTCCAGTCGATTTGGGTAAAGTTAAGCATAAACTCCACATTATTAAAATTTGTAAAATTACGTCGCATGACGACTGATGGTTTGACTTTAGGAGGACGAACATTATAAGACAAATACATCAAATCGTGGTAGGAAAAGGCTTCAGCGGGACATTGTCCGTGGAGCTTTGCAAAGTCAGCGGAGGAAACTATTATAAGGTCAAGTTGGGATGGAGCACAGTTAGGGAAATGATGTGTGGGATTTGTAGGAAGTAATGTTAAATTTGAACTGTTAATAATGTTAAGAAGTTGCTTCGCACGAAAATATTTTTTTTTTATGCATATATTAAAATCCCCAAGGATTATAGTGTGATCGACATTAATAATTAGAGGAAATATTATAATAAATAATAAGGTCATCAATTCAAGGTCCTAATATTTATTTAAATTTATATTTCCATTTCTTCGCTCTGGTGTTTAGGCAAAAACGTGGCTTTGAGTTCCTCCGGAAATTCGGCGAAAAGTGGGGATCGGAGTGTCTTAACACTAGGTTCCCTCTGCCTACCTTGATGTGTGGGGGGGGGGGAGTTGTAGGCTCAAGCTTGGCTTTAAATTACACAAAAAATGTAGTTGAGAAAACAAGAGTACATTTTGAAATGTACAATATCATATTTTTTATTTTACATATTTATAAAGAAATGTTTAAAAAAACTCCGTTTTAAAAGAATAAAAAAATATACATTTATCATCTTTAAGGACACTCTGAAAGAAGGATGTGAAAATAATGGTCTAAGCCCCAATGCGAAGAGACAAAGGTTCTGATTTTTGAAAGAAATGAAGAAAGGACGGAATGCAAAATCAGTGTAAATGGTAATATATTAGAACAAGTGAATGAAGTGGTACTTGGAAAGTATGTTCAGTAGAGATGGAAGATACGACATGGATGGGGAAAGGCGTATTCCTGCCGGTAACAAGGTTAACGGAGCCTTAGCTGCATTGATGAGACGGCGAAACGTCAGCACAGCTGCGCGTTTGTATGAAGAGGTTGATGACAGTGGACGAGGCGAAAGAGGTATGTAGAGACTGTAGCGTTTGGCGCTCCGTTTTCTCTGACTACCCCTCAAGGGATAAAGCGTGAAGCTAGTTTAGTTTTTATCTTTAAGGACATACATATTTGATAATAACATGAATATTTATTATTATGCAATAATAATACTACTTAGGTAGAAACTAAGTATAAATTTTCCTAGATTTGCAGCAAGCAAATTTATCAATAATATTATCAAAGTTAATCATTTAAAATTTTTCTCTTTCCACACTTAAAAATGCTTAGGCGTCAAAATTAATTTTAATTTGATGAATGAACGTTAGTAGCTACCAATTGATACTGAGATAGTCAGGAGTATTTGAAGTGCCACTCTCAGGTTTGGAAAAACATCTTCTCCTTACGAGATTATAAAAGTAAGCAAATCTAATAAGGTTTTACTTTCTTTTCTACTGCGGAGTAATATTTTGCAGTCACATATTTCCATAAAGAATTCTATTCCATTGAAATCTGTATTGTAAAATTCACCCAAATTTTTACAACTTTTGTCAAGGTCCTTATCAACATTTTCTGTGTTTAAAAAATTTTCAACGTCTAGTAGAAATCCAAATTTGGAATTTAGGTCACTTAATCGCGTAAATCGTGTTCATATTTCTTGTTGGATACGATGAAAAATGCTTTTCATGACACGAGAAATTTCAATTTCTGCAAAAAAAACCAACATCTCTAGCCTATTCTCTGGGAATTTTACGGCGTCTTCTTACACGTTCTCTTGTCTTATTATAATATTATTATAGATTAATATCCATTTTTTTACAAATAGACTTCTCCTTAAGATTTCATACCAGAACTAAACTAAAAGTTAGTATATTTTGCAACAGAATTGAAGATTCACTTCTAGTGTCACTTGTAGCGGTAATGTCATCTGTTAATTTTTATAATAGATCTACTATTTTTCTAGGCTATCGACGATAACGCTAACCGCTTGTATTCTGGCACTCCATCGTGTTTCAGATTCATGTTTGACAGTTTTTATTACAGCATTTTTTAATAATTCCCATCTTAACGTTGAACACGAGAAAAAGAGATATATGTATTCAATTATTCCAAAACATGTCACAACAATTGACCCTTGTTTAGCTGCAGTAACTCATACTAAATTTAATGAATGGTTATCACAATTTACAAACAATGCTTTATGATTTTTTTTTATTATTCTTTGTTGAATGCCAGATATGTGACCTGCCATCACGGCAGCATTGTCGTAACATTGTGATCTGCAGTTTGTAAGTGAAACTTCATCGGAATTTATTTTCTTTAAAATTGTATTTTCCATCGAGGCTGCAGGATCTGCGAGGATCTGCGAGGATTTTTGGCATGCATGTCGATAAAACCCAAAAAAAAAATATGTTATAGGAATTTTTTTATTGATAAAATCAACGTCTACGTACCTAATAACTTGGGACTTTGGGAAATGATGAGAGATATCTGGAAAGATATCTGGATGTAGATACCAGAAGATGAATGAATTCATTTTGAATCCGTGGTGATATATATGAGATAGTTTTTGGAGTTTCTGTGGCATGTCTAATATGATTTTCTAGTAACGGATCGAACTGAGCTACAAGTCTGGGCAAAGATAGTAGGTTTCCCCCGTTTGTACCATCTTGAAATGCTAGTTTTTCAACATAGCCACGCAGAGAAACATTTTGCATTATTAAATACCTCATGCAAGCTAATATTCTTTCCAATATATTTCGCCTACGTTCTTTTTCATACTGAATGTGCGCTTCTAATGATACATCAATTCCCGTTTTACTTGTTAATCTACGTTCTGTCTCTTTTCAAGCTGTAAGTAATTTTCGGTGATTTGGATTTCTTTCATGGCTAATCAATTTATTTCCTTCCATTTATTAAAACCAACAGATGTTACGAATGACGAACGAGACGATTGTGTAGTGGAATTTGGTGTGGTAAATAGTAATCAACAAAAGCAATGCGCGGCATTGTTTTTTGGTGAATATAATAACCAAGATCGGTTAACTTCAGTTCCTTCCTTTTCATTACCGACCGTCGAGGAAACCAAGAATTAGACGATTAGTTGATGTTATTGTTGTATTTAAACTGGTTTTGTTTTGAAATGTGCTATATTCACGAATAATCATTTCTCTTCGAAGTTGGTCTGATATTATAGAAAGATGATTGCTAAATTTTAAATAAGCCACATCCTTGAACTTCAGAACGTCCGGAATTACAACAAGTATTTCTGATGTATTTTCTGGGCTTTCCATCAGATGTGAACACGGATTTAGCATTTGTTACTTGGACCACCTTCTTCGAGTCTTGTATTTGTTGTGTTGTGTCATAAAAGTTTAGCAGCAGTATGCTATAAGGGAGGCATCATGCTCGGGGCGCTACTCACCCCTATGTGAGTAGCGCCCCGAGCATGATGCCTCCCTTGCCCCTCCCCCCCTCGCTACGCCAATGTCACACAGTCAAAAGTTCTGAGGTAACAAACAAAAAAATTCAGTCAAATTGATAACCTTTTACAGACGTCGGTTAAAAATATTTATTTTATAAATAATAATATATCATAATTACAGTATTTTTTGTTATTTTTAGTTTATAGAGAGTACAGTAAATCATAATTAGGCTTGCCAACTGCATATCCTTTGTAGAATTCACCCATTATATGTGGAGGTACCCCGTATTGGCTTACTAAGGGATCTTTGTACATATTCTGAATATATTCAGCCTGAAACAAAATAAAATTATTTTATAGTAGATATACAGTTACAATCAACTTTTGCATACGAATACTTTTAAACGGAATATGTACAGAAGCATCCAAGTAAATAAAATAAATAAATAAATTAGCTTCACGCTGAATCCCGCACACAGCAGGGTAGGCAGAGGGAACCTAGTGTTAAGACACTCCGTTCCCCACTTTCTGCCGAATTCTGGAGGCATTGCGTGTTGAGTGGCAGAACTCAACGCCGCGCATAACCTCGATACCAGAGCGAAGAAATGGAAATATAAATTTAAGTAAATATTTCATCTCCTCGAGTGGGGATCGAACCCACAACCAGTCGGTTTTGCAGTCACAGTCACAGTTCGTGCCGCTGCGCCACGACCGGCCTCATCCAAGTAAATAATTTAATTATATTGGTGTCAGCTTGACGCTGATATAGTAGAGGCAAGATGGAACATGGAAACCTATTGTTAAGACACGTCGTCCGTTTTAATGGTAAAATAGTTTCCCACTTTCCACCGAATTCTTGAGGCATTGCGTGTTGAGTGAAAGAACGCCGCGCTTTGCCTCGTTACCACATTACCAGGGCGCGGTAATGAAAATATTAAATATTTTATTCTCCCGAGTTGGAATTGAACCTACAAGCGTTTACAGTCGCACGCTTGTGCCCTTGCGTCATGACGGCCTCAAATGCTATCATCGGACTTAAAATATTATTTTTTGTTCTAATGTATAATCATGTCATTCTTATACCGTGATCTAGTTTATAATAAGGTTTGACGTAAGAATTCCATATTACTAACCAATAATTTAAATTTGGGAGCTTCTATCTTCAAAGTAGGGTAGGTGTCTACGAAAGGCATAATGCGCTCGAACCACGGCCAGATCATATAATCTGCGTATCCGGGTTGATTACCTCCTAAGAATTTGCCACCGCGTTTTATTATCTCATCTTGTATAATAGACAACGTTCTATGGTAGCTCTTCACTATTTCATCAGTAACAGTTTCTGGTTTTTTAATAGTTTGATAAAAGATATTTTGAATCTGAAATATAATGTGACATTTATCTTTTATTAATATCCCAACATTGAGTACTTTGTTCTTTTTATAATATGAATTGAAGAAATAAATATATAATTCATGCCCTTAATTTTTTGTCACAAATATTACCAACTATAAAGAAAATAAATACATCAGCTTCAAGCTGTATCCCGATTACAGCAGGTAAGGAGAACCTAGAGATAAGATACTTCTATCCATTTCCCGCCGAATTCTGGAGGCATTGTGTGCTGAGTGGTGGAATTGATTGCCGCGCTTTGCCTCGACACCAGAGCGAAGAAATGGAAATATAAATTGAAATAATTATTTTATTTTATAGAGGCTTGCATAAAAATAACGGTACAAATACGTGCGTGCTTTTTACAGATCTTACGTTTATTTAAAAAAAAAGAAATATGTTTATTTGCAAATCGAAAAAAGTTAAGAAGTTAAAGTAAGAAAACTTACCTCTTTCTGTAACTCTACAATGATTCTATCATATGCTTTTAACACAGGGTCTTTAGGGAATAACGAATTTTCTGGGAATACATCTTCCAGATAGTCAACTATGGGCAGACTTTCAAAAACGCGTACCTCTCCAATTTCCAAAATGGGGGTCATGCCTGAAATGTTTTTAGACATATAAAGTAACAAAAATATTTTTTCAATTGTTTTTGTTCATATTTATAATATTGTAATATGCATTGAGAATTCTACTTTGAATGGAATAATCCAGGTGTTCTTGTATACATATATATAGTTAATTAAAATAGAATAAATTCTATTGTTTGCTTGTTAAAATAAAAATAAAATAACAATAATAAGTTCTTTGATTTTCACGATTATTGCACATTTTAAATAAAACTATTTTAACCGGATTAATCGCGTATATTTTAAATTATACATTTTGGAAACCCGACGTTTCGAACACTTTGCAGTAGTCCGTGGTCACGCGTAGACTGAGATGGCATTCGTCTGTCAGTTGAGATAATTATTATATCAAACTACCGCCAACGATTTCGTAATTGCCTCTTGTACTGCCCTGGATTCCTGCAGAATGAGCTGATAGTATCTTGCCCTCTGGTATGATGGGTTAGAGACTGCAATGATTTTATGAGTGGTTCCCAGGTGGTAGAAAGTTTCCAGCCATCCTCTCTATTGAAATTAGAATGTTTTTGTATTTCAACAGCCTCACGGATCATTCTAGGAATGTATCTGTTTATCTAATTTCTCTGTCTATCTAATTTCAATAGAGAGGATGGCTGGAAACTTTCTACCACCTGGGACCCACTCATAAAATCATTGAAGTCTCCAACCCACCATACCAGAGGGCAAGATACTATCAGTTCATTCTGCAGGAATCCAGGGCAGTACGCGAGGCAATTAAGAAATCGTTGGCGGTGGTTTGATATAAAAATTATGTCAACTGACAGACGAATGCCATCTCAGTTTACCTGTGACCACGGACTTCGAAACGTCAGGTTTCCAAAATGTATAATTTAAAATATACGCGATTAATCCGGTTAAAATAGTTTCATTTAAAATGTAAAACAACAATATTTTTAAAAATGTTTAAATGTAGTAAAATAAATTCAAAATGAAATGAAAATTAAAGAAATAAATTTACTATTATGTTAAAGAAACAAAATTACAATACGTTATTTATATTCTTTTATCTTAACATTATCATCTTTTATGTAAATATTAAGATTCGATTCGAGGCATTAGAAGCCCTAGATGTACAAAAATATATAACAAATTATTACCAGTTGCAGTTTTTTTGGAGATCCATTCTGGTGGATTTGACTGGTCAATGTTGTATACTTCAAAGTTTAGATTTTTCGCGAGCAATGTGTATATAGCGCGTTCGGTAAATGGACAAAATCGCATATTATAGAGGCGTATTTTGTCTGATTTGGGCGGTTCTGGATCGCCTGAGACAACAAAAGAGTTTTAACTGGTGGAGTATACTTAACATTTTCTAGTAAAGTTTATTGAGGACGTCTTTTTACGTCTATTTAGCTTCACGCTGTGTCTCTCGTGTATCAGGATAGGCAGAGGAGAACCTAAGACACTGCGTTTTTCGCTTTTCGCTAGAATTCGAGATATTGTATGTTAAATGGCGAAACTCAACGCTTCACTTTGTCTACTAGAACAGAGAAATGAAAATAATTTATTCTGCCGAGCTGGGATTGAACCCTCAATCAGCGAATAAATACAATGTACAGTCTGATCAGTATTGCGCCAGGATAGCCTCGTACGGAGTACCACATATTCCAGCACATAATAAAAGAAAAACTTGTTTATTAATTAGAAAAATCATCAACAAACAAAATCAATACTTTAATTCAACTAAATATATACAGAATAGTGAAATATTTATAATATGTTGTATTTGATTGTCAATTGGACAAAATGTAAACAAAACTCTGCGTACTAACCTTTTTTCAAATTCGGTGTGTTAAAATTAATTTTCCCCATGTTTGTGTAGTTGGCAGGAGTGTTACAAGTCAACTGAGGCTTACTACTACTATGACCCTATAAATATGCATTCAATAAAAGACGCCATCCTGACGATAATATGGCAAACGCTATCATGACTTTGAGTTGTATCCATGATTATTTTGTTTTTGTAATATACACTACCTTTTGATAATAATTCAGCAAAAATGCCTTGTAATGTTCATATAGATAACCGCGAAATAGTTGTTGAGGCACGGTAAATATTTGTTTTACGTTTAGGGCATTTTACCCAGCAGGAAAATTATACGACGAAATAACCTGTCGAATTTAATATTAGACAGTAATTTAATATTTATAAATAGACACTACAGTTGTTGTGATTGTGATGATAATACTTTAAATAATAAAAACGAAAATATGTGATATCTATGTTCTATGTTTTTTAAATTTGCGATTACCCTTCTCCTACAGGCAAGTATTTGATTGTTTTACTTAAAGGAACGTTTGTACGATCATATAAAAACATTACAAATATACTTATTTAGAAAACGTATAAAAAATTTTAAACTACTTAAAATTTTTTATACGTTTTCTAAATAAGTATATACTCGAACCCGCGCCTCCGGGAAGTCCCGCTACGTTCAAATTTATATACGTTTTCTAAATAAGTATTTTTCTTTCCTAAGTGTGGAATAACACTTTAAAAATGTTAAAAACATTTCAAATTCTTGTTGGTAAAGACTATAGTCCCATATCTTGCTTTAAAATCTCAACTAATTTTCATTATATATTTATTTAAATATTTAACGTTATATTTTCTAATTACATAACAACTGTATTAGTTGGATACATAATAAGTGGATTCACTTACATATCTAATCTTTGCTAAACGAACGATGTAAGTTACGATTTTGATATGTTGTTTCTTTTCATTAAAAAAATATTATTATTACTAAAGCTAAAATTTTATGAATAATGTTATTATTAATATATAATGTTATTATTTAATAAGTTTTGTTCGTCCACAACTTCGTTTGCGTAGACGTTATGCTCCTTTCCATACTACTTCCATTTAGGTACTACCCGTTGTCATTCAAGATTCTAAATTCTAAAATAAACTCAAATAAATTAATGTAGAGACACACTTTTTTGCTGATTTATTAAATTATAGATAGATCACAATCAACTAGACATCACAATCACAAGAAAGGACATAATCAACATTGCTATAGCAGCCATAGCAAAATGTTTACGCTGGAATAAATGCTAATTCATCATAATTTCCACTGTTGGACATAGGCCTCCTTCACTGATTTCCATGAGAACCTGTCTTGCTCTGATCGCATCTAGAGTCTCCCGGTCACTTTGATCAACTCGTCCGCCTAATGGGGAACCTGCTCACTTAGCGTCACCCGATTTGTCGCCGCCATTTTTACACAAAACCTTTTACCTTAATGGCCGCCGGTTCTTCTCGCTATATGTCCCGTTTACTGCCACTTTACCTGGGTCATACTTCGAATGATGTAGGTTACTTTTTATCGACTTCTGTAAAAGGAGGAAATTATCAATTCGAATGAATTTTTTAATGTTTGTTACCTCAAAACTTACGATTGGGTGAACCGATTTTTATGATGATTAGTGCTTCCCGTGTAGTCCCACTTTAATTTTATCCACTTCTACTAATGCCATCCATGAGAAAATCTTGCACGTCTTAAATTTGGATTAAGTATGTGCGTGATAAATAAACAAATAACTCAATAAAACGCCAAACGATTTCTATGGTTCTTTTTTTATAGAAAATGATGTACTTGAAAGGTAGTTTGATGAGAGTTTGGTTAGATTTTGATAATGGGATCCATGATCCAACTCTTAGGACTAAATGAATGATACTCGGCGAATCTCTTAGCCATCCGAATATTTGATTTTACATCACCTACCGTAATATCGTTATATTCCAGTAATTATCATAGTCGAACATAATGATGATCAACTTGAGAAATTTAGAATGAGAACTACCTAATGACAGTCACAACTCATTTAAGTGTAATTAAATGAATTGTGACTGACATTAGGTATCTGATAATGGCACAGGATACTTATGGCAACTCCTTAACTGTTTACAGTGATTAGAATTTTGGACTTACTTCACTCATATTGATGAGATCTTTGCACCCTTATGGTCGCATGACCATACACAGTCGAAAAAAATTCTCAATGCTTTACACCAGTTACCTTTTTTAGGGCTTACTTCATATAGTTCAATATTTCAAGTTGCTCAGTTCGTACAGAAATAATACCTAATTAGGATTGATTGACGTATGTATTTTGATTTAGTTAAACAAATATCATTAAATAAGTATTCTATAATTTGTTTATTTGTTCGAGTAACTTCGAGATATTGTTCCCAATGCTAACTGGAGCAGGAACAACATGATATTTAGCATTATTTTTGTTTTATGTATGTTTATTTTAAGATATTGGAACTACAAAAAAAAATAACTTACTTTTGTAGATAAAAATAAGCAAAAAATGTATAATTTCCTTAAGGTGAGTTCCAGCGTGCTGGAGCTCTTAGTTTAGTGTGTATTTAGTTTTGTGTTGACAATTTAAGAAATTTATATTTATATCCTAATTTTCTGAAGTTAAAAAAGTATTGATTTTTAGTGCTTGTCGTTACTGTTGCCAGTCCTCTGAGTCCTATATATTGTGTCATGCTATCATTCTTAGAAATTATAATACCCATATCTTCTATATATGTCTCTATAATGAGACGACTTAATTATAATTAATATATTTAATTTATTGAGGTTTAAATTTTATATTTCATATCATAGTCTACATAATAATATTATACGTATTATAATAATTAGTGATGCGCCGAATAGTGGTTACACCGAATAACCGAATACCGAATACTATTCGGTTTAAACTTTACCGAACCGGATATTCGGCCGAATTATTCGGTTTACCATTTTTTCGTTATTTTGCCGCGTAAACAGGTTTTAATATGCTACCTGTCGTCAAAGCTATATACCGAAGAAATGGTAAACCGAATAATTCGGCCGAATATCCGGTTCGGTAAAGTTTAAACCGAATAGTATTCGGTATTCGGTTATTCNCTAACCTGGCCCGAGTAGTCGCGCGCAGATTGCTCCCGCGCGCTACTCCGAGCAGGCCGTCGAGGGTGACCACGCACCCTTGACTCCGCGACGTGCCTTGCAGGCTCCCGCCGCCACGTTTCGTGGACGACTATTGTCCCCGCGTCTCGCGGCCAGTGGGGGTGGAGGAGGGGCACCGTTAGGTTTTAGTGGGTATTCGGACGGCCTACATCTGCCAGTCCGCGAGTCCCACATAACCGAGCTCGAGTCCCCACTCGGTATCCGTAACAGGATTTCCTCACGAAAAAAAAAAGTTGTAATTAGTTAGGACATAAACTTTCAAAATCAGGAATTTCACATTATACTTATTTGTTTCAAAATACCTATTAGACCCATTAGCATGGGAAAGTTGCACTTGGGAAAGTTTCTTAGAAATTATTTTAATACGGTTGTATTGTTGTTTATCTGAAATAGCGATACACTATTTTTTTTCTCAAACATTAATAGTAAGGGAGTTACAGGGGTAACAACTCTTACCGTAAAAGTTTATTTTCTCGGTATCTATTGAAGATATCTTTATGAAATTTAAACACAAAGTGGCTATCTATTATCTTATTATTTTTATTAATTTTTTTCGAAAAATTAGGAAAAATTTGAAGTTTATTTTTTGAAGGAGCTTTTATGTAACACTCCGTGAACACCTACCAAAATTATGTACGAGTATATTATGTTTACATTAGTTAGTTATCTATTCTAAAAGGTACAAAAACATCGAAGTAGTGGAACATATCTCAAAATAGCAATAAATAAACCGGAAAAGCACGAGTCGGGCTCGCCCACCGAGGGTTCCGTATAAAAATTGGAGGTCTCGGGATTTTTTTCAAATTCAGGTTTTGCCTAGAAAGAATCCTTTCATCTGATACCTCCTGTGAACCAACGGCCTCAATACCAAATTATGGTTAAGGCTACTATTTTTTTAAGATTTAACCACAAATGTATAATTTTATTTTTTTTTCCTAAACTAGTACTACCTTTAGAAGCTAGGTGCCAAATTTCCTAATTCTAGGTTAATCAGAAGTACTTTATTAATTTTAAATGCCTTTATAGTGTCGAAATATGTGTTTTTTACTATTTAAGGTTATAATTTTTTAGGATTTAAGTACAAATGTATAGGTTTCAGATTTTTTCCTGAACTAGTACTACCTTAAGATGTTAGCTGCCAAATTTTATTATTCTAGGTTAACTGAAAGTACTCTATTAATTTTGATTCCCTTTATAGTATAGAAATACGCATTTTTTGCTATTTAATTAATGAATTAATCAGTTTCATTCTGTGATCCCCCACACAGCAGGGTAGGCAGAAGGAAAGCTAGTGTTAAGACACTCCGTTCCCCACTTTCTGCCGAATTCAGGAGGCATTGCGTGTTGAGTGGCAGAACTCAACGCAGCGCTTTGCCTCGACACTAGAGCGAAGAAATGGAAATATAAAGTTAAATAAATATTTCATCTCCTCGAGATATAGCAAACGAATAACTTTGAAGTCGATCTAAAGCTAATGCTACAACAACCTTACTAGATTATCAAATTACTAAGCCTGTTTATTTTATTTGGCACCGACTTCCAAATTATAATTTTTTTCTTTAATTATTTTTGTTTAACAAAATTAAAGTACGCTTTACTTTATGTAAAACTAGAGGGCGCGCGCGGCTTCGCCCGCTTATTAGGAATGAATTCTTTAAATTGCCACCGATTTTTATAAAAATTTAAATTCAGACTGTTAAAAATATTTTATTGAACGTGGTTTTTTTAGAATTCACTCCTAATAAGCGGGCGAAGCCGCGCGCGCCCTCTAGTAACATATAAAAAATACGGATAGGTTTACCGTTTACTAAATAGGGCCCTATACTTTAAGAAAACATTTACATAACATTGTAATAACTAAAAAGTAATAATAATCATCGTATAATATTAAAATATACAAAAAATATTCAAGAAAACTAAAACGTACGTGGGGAACTCTTCCCTCTGCCTACCCTGCTGTGAGCGGGATACTGCGTGAAGCTGATTTAAAAGTGTTAATTAAATAAATCATTAGAATAGAATAATTTTGTTTTACCTTACAAAATGAATAATGAGTAGAATTGTAACCACTGAAAATGACATATACTATCTGCGCATATATAGTTTAAGTATATGTATAACGAATGTGTAAAATCTAAGACACAATATTTTTTATTTAATATTATTAACATTATTAAATTTTATAGTATGCAATAAATGATTAGTCATATTTATTCGTCGGAATAAATAAATATAGACGAAATCGAATGACGTGGAACGTAGAAAATTATTGCCGAGTCATCGTGCTGGTAACATACTCAGCAGATATTTTTATTACAAACAGCAACCGGCTCGTGGCCTCACTGATTTCAACTACACTATTATTTATTTACTAATCTGAATTAGTTGCATATTCAAATAACATTTCATAACCCATCACTTTAATGACAATATTTTTTCATTGAAAACAAAAACGTCACTTGGATAAAAAAATTGTATTAATTTTGTAAAACTAAATATTGTAAATTAATATAACTTTTTTTGAGTTTGTTTTGAGGCCGGTCGTGGCGCAGCGGCACGAAGTGTGACTGTAAAATCGACTGGTTGTGGGTTCGATCCCCACTCGAGGAGATGAAATATTTACTTAAATTTATATTTCCATTTCTTCACTCTGGTGTCGTAGCTAAGCGCGGCGCTAAGTTCTGCCACTCAACACGCAATGCCTCCAGAATTCTGCAGAAAGTGGGGAACGGAGTGTCTTAACACAAGGTTCCCTCTGTCTACCCTGCTGTGTGCGGGATACAGCGTGAAGCTGATTTGATTTATTTTTGATCTAAATCTTATTGGTAGTACATAAATAAAATCATCTTGACGCTGTATCCCACACACAGCAGGATAGGCAGAAGGAACGTAATGTTAAGATTCTCAAACTCAACTCCCCATTTTCCGCCGAATTCTGGTTGCATTCTTTGTTGAGTGGCGGAACTCAACGCCGCGCTTCGCCTCACACAAAAGCGAAAAAATAAACATAAATATACCCTCGAGTGGGAATCGAACTCACAACCAGTCGCGCTTACAGTCAACTGCGCCACGACGGCCTCAGTTTCTTATTAAGCTGTTTTAAAATAGTAGTTCCTTCATGTTTATATTATGCTTGTACTCTTTAGAATATACATTTAGGCTTGAGACAAAATGTAAACAAAGAAAACAAAATTTCTCAAACTTTTGAATTCGCTTTTTTAAATTAATTTCTATTTAATTTTTGTAGCGAAAGCTTTTCTATATATTTTTAGCAGCTTTTACTAAGTGGGTTTTTTTTAAAAAAATACTATTATGTTATTAATGACTTCTGAAAATTTCAACGTTTACCTTTTCTACTATATACGTAGTTAGGTATACTAAACCAAGAAAATTATGCTACTTTTTTTCGTTAGGCGACATAAGTCTTAATAACTAAGTCGCTTTGTAGCCCCCCTGAAATATTAAAATACTAAAGTTTTCTTTTAATTATAAAATTTCAGTAAATAATACAAATAAATAATATTTCATTATTTTTTTATAGATAATCTAAACTATACATTAAAACTGTCGATGAGATTTTCGATCTCTTCAAGCGCAGTGATAATTATTCAATACTTTTTTTAGAAGAAAGTCTTCAAAGTCATGCGTATATTGAAGGCTAAATCTGTCAAGAAGTTTTTAAAATTTTGTACAAAAAGGTATATTAATTAGTTGACTACGCCGGAAGGCTTATAGCCCTCAAAATCCAAAAATTGCTATTATATTTTATCTTAGACTTAGGGAGAGTTCTCGTGTTGGAACAGCGAAAACAAAAGACTAACCAGAGTTTTAAATTTATTAATGTTTCAAATCGTTTACAACGTTATTAAATTATATTTGATATGAGTAGTAGGTGTTGTTGAAGAGCATTTTATAAGATGTTAAGACCTATTGTGTCATACATACATACACTTTTATCCGCAATATGAGTACAATTTTTTCGGTTATGTAGAAGGTAAATATTAGAGTACAGTTATAGTAGATGATACTGATAGTTTTAATAAAAGACAATATGTATAATTTTTATTTTATTAATATTATTTTTAAGCTATGAAGTTAAATAATTATAATTAAAGTACAAAAGATTGTTATTCTAAATGCTTAGGTTTTTTTGTAATAAATCACTTGTCTTCAGGGATAACGGAGTAGTCGACATCATATTTTAAATATGCTCTATAGAATTCTATAATAGCGTGATCAGGCGTGTAACATTCCTTGATAATTGGATGATTGAGCATATCTTGGATGTACTTCGTCTAAAACAAAAAGCAATTAAAAAATATGTTGTGGTTATTATAATAAACTTCCAATGTATTTCAGGTAACATATAAATAATATTTTACTTGAAAATATGATTAAATACAAACCAAAATATTAAACTTCGGGTCAATACGAAGCTCAATGTGGATATCTTTCAAGATATTCATTCTCTCAAACCAGGGCCAAATCATGAAATCAGGGTAGCCTGGTTCGTCACCTCCTAAGAATTTTGTACCACGGCTTTGCAAGTGCTCTTCAATAAATGATAAAACTTTGTGATACTCTTCAAAGACTGAATCTGTGATAGATTCAGACGATTTTAATACTTTATAGAAGTAGGTAATGACCTGAAAGAATATATTATGTTATTTTTCCTATTTTGAAATAATTTAATTTTAATACTAATATAATAGAGAAAGTCAGGGTAGTCGTAACGTAGTATATACCAACCGTTTTGTTAGCTTCAACAATGATTCTGTCTATGGCCCTACGGAAGAGATCTTTCGCCAATGTTGACCTTTCCGGGTATAATTCTTCCAAGAAGTCTACCGTTACAAGACTTTCATACACATACTGGCCTTCCTTTGCTTCTACTACTGGCACAGCACCTAAACAAAATATATCTATATAGCACTTGTACGTAATTGAGAAATAATAATACTTGTTAAAACATTAATATCTTACCGAAAGGGTTAATTTCGTTCAACCATTCTGGTTTTGGTTCCAAAATTTTAACATTAACTATTTCAAAGTCCAGTTTTTTGGAGAGTAAAGTTAGAATAGTACGTTGTGCAAAGGGACAGTACCGCATACTGTACACGCGTAGTTTGCCATTGTATGCCGGCTTAGGATCACCTGTTTTAAAAAAACAAAAAATATCACTGTATAAACATTCATTATCATCAATTTGATGTGTTTTTAAAACGATGTATACAAAAATATCGAAGTCTAACGCCCAGTATTNACTTATTTACGCCCAATATTAATAACCTATCTCCAACGTCAATCTTAGATTGTTTCATACATCTATCCAATCTCTAGATTGGATAGATGTATGAAACAATCTAAGATTGACGTTGGAGATAGGTTATTAATATTGGGCGTAAATAAATTATACTCAATAACTTAAATAGATCATTCATAAATAAAAATAATTAACTAGATAATATAAAACACAAACAATTATTAAAAATAATGTAATAGTAATTAGTAACTAACCACCCAATAGTAACTAACCTCTCTGGTGATGGTATTTGTTGAAAAGAATTTTAGGAGCCATTTTTTGATACGGCCGCACTCTCGGCAATAAAAAAGTAACTGACTCTACCAACACTCTGCGTGTAATATAAGGTAAAGAGTGACGGGCAATTTTAGCAGGTACTATCACGATAATGTTCTGATAATAATGTTGTGCTTAACGGAAATGAATACATGTACATTTTGAATACATATTTCCAAATGATTGTGCAAAGATGACAAGAATTATAATATTATTTTCTTATTTATTTCCTATTTGTAAGACAGAAAAACATTCCGACGAATAAACGTTACAAGCATATTTTAATAATAGAACTGTGTATCAAATCGACATAAGACCTTATCTGTTGTTTGTATCATTTTTATGATAAAACCTATGTTTTATCATAAAAATGATACAAACAACAGATTTTTTTTGTTTCTGTTTTAGTTATTTGATATTTATTTAAGATAAGATTATTTATATAATATAAGGTTATTTGAAATAATGTTAAATTATTATTTATATTGACAAATAGATATCTGTTATACCTGTACTTTATTTATTTAGTAATAATACTCATAAAATCGTAATTATAAGAGAAACGAAATTTTTTAAGTAAGCATTACAACTTTTTCTCATATATTTATCGAAATTGAGGATAATTCTGTCAGCTCTACTGGGTTTTACAGCGACAACGGGTGGGTTGGGAATATGGTACTCTGTCCCTGCGAGACTCGAACCTCGGCTTGCAGCTGTCGAATGGACTGGAAGATCTGCTCTCATATAAAGTCAGTGGTATATCTAATGTGGTACTAATGTACCACCACCGAAGTACCTATATTGTATTAATGTTAAAATAGTATGCAATATTTTCATATTAAAAATCAGCTTCCCGCGCTGTATCCCGTCCACAACAGGGTAGGCAAAGTGAGCCTAGAGTTAAGATTCCGTTCTTCATTTTCGCTGAAGTCTGGAGACATTGCGTGTTAAATGGTGGAACTTAACGTCGCGCTTTGCGTCGACACCAGAGCGAAAATATAATTTGAAATTAATATTTCATTATCTCGAGTGGGGATTGAACTCACAAATAGAATTGATAGAAAACAATTAATAGATACACATCTAGGTATTCATTGTTGTCATGCAATTCTATCCTCTGCACCTACATAATTCCAGATAAGGGCAAAGTGTCATGTACTTATTTAAAGTAAATTACATGTAAACATTTAACTAGTACTTTGCAGAAACTCTTCTCTTATTTATCGAAATAAACAAAAAATCTTATTTCGCCCTGTTGAATAATTCATATCAATCAGTCAAAGAAAACTTTTCCTGAGTTTGGATGTGGCTAATCGAACTGAATATTGTATTAGATATTAACATTTTATTAGTATTTCGTTTCCCTTACAGCCTTAAATACGTGTTGCCCTTATCCTCGGGCACACACAACTTTGTAGTCCAGTTGGAAAGTAAAACAAATCATAACAAATTACTTGGCATTCAGGCCCCCTTTGTGTGATACGTGGGGGCCCATGGAACTGCCCGTGTACTATGTAGTACCTAAATTTATTTTGAAATGATAATATAAAGTATAATAATTTTAAATAAAATAACATTTATTCGTCGTCCCATTTTTCGTCGAAGTAGATATGAAAAGAATATAACATATTATTTCAATTTATAAAAAAAAAGCTGATGTCATGGTGTGTATCTTATAAGCAATTGCCGACTAATGGTTGATAGCATGCACCCGTAGCCACAGTGACAGCGTGATATACAATTTTAGAATGATTACGCTATATTGCTTCAGTATCTCGGACGTTTTCAAACGTGACTTTACGTTTTCAAACGTTGAAGTACAGTCAGTTATTTAGTTGTAAATATGACGACGAATAAATATAATTTTATTTAATATAATTATAGATATAGTTTATATTATTATTTCAAAATCCAATTCTTTCTTTTAACGAACTTCGAACTGCTATAATTTTAATTAACACCAGATATAGCAAAATATTTTGATAATTGACATAATAGACTTCACGATTAGTGGCCGTCGTGGCGCAGGGGCAAAGGCGTGCGATTGTAAACGCGACGGTTGTGGGTTCGATTTCCATTCGGAAGTATGAAATATTTCATAAAATTTTCATTTTCTCGTTATGGTAAAAAAGACAAAGCGCAACGTTGTACTCCCCACTGAACACGCAGCCTTACCGTACCTTAATGGGAACAGAGTTTCTTAACACTAGGTTCCCTAGTTCCCTCTGCCTCACCAGCTATGTGGGGGATACACTGTGAAAAAGAAATTCACAAACTTATAAACATCTTTGATTTTCTTGCGATTAGGAATATGAAACGATTTAATGAAGTACAAATAATTATATAAATAGCAATCTTCAAAGTAATTAATTATTTTTGTTAATGTCGTCACTACATGAACCTGGTTGTAGCTTATATAATTTTTTTGCTTGGCCACAATATCATAGTATAAAAAAATGATTTTTTTAAGACACTCCATATTTTCCGCCGAATTCTGGATGCATTGCGTGTTGAGCGGAACTCAACCCCGCACTTTGCCTTGACACCAGAGCGAAAAAATTAAAATATAAATTTAAATAAATATTTCATTTCCTCGAGTGGTGTTCAAATCAACAACTAGTCGCATTTCCAGTCACACATTTGTGCCCCTGCACCACGACTGGTCTCGTATTTTTTTCGTACTCTGATATGGAGTTTTCTCTCGTATATGAAGTAGTACAGATTCTTGGTTGTTTCATTATCACCGATCGTGCATTCGTGTCGACTCTTTGAAAATGAAAGAAAATATGATCTGAAATTATACTTAACAGTTTTGCTGGTAGCTTTCCTTTTCATTTCAGAGTAAGAACCATATCCAAATGTACTTTCCTAAATCAAGTCCTTAACTATTAGTAGTAACTTTAAGTACGACGGGCAACTAACCAAAAAATATTATTACCTTATTAGGGCAACAGTGAGAACAACTAAGCATTTGTTAGTTGAGTGTGCGGATAGAAAAACTTTATTGCCCACAAAATCTATTTAACGAAAAATATAGATTTTAGATCAATTACAGAAGGCGCTAAAGCGATCTTATTTCCTGATAACATTCTCTCACAGACAACCTTTGAAGAAATGATTTGAGTCTTAGCAGATTCGGGCTAGTGTAATGTACATTTAAAAGATTAATAAAAGTATATTAATATATATAATAACCAGCTTAATTATATGCTTAATACACTAATAATCTCTTGCAATGTATAATTAGTAATCAAACCTCTTTGGCTGTATTGAATGTAACTGGCTGGTTTCAATACCATTAAATGTGACATTCTGAAGATGCAATAAATAAAAAAAAAAATAGTTCCCGCCATTTTTAAATTGTTTTTTAAGCAAACAAAATGAACGTATGTGACGAAGAAATTCGGCACATTTTAAAGTTTTAAAACAAAAAAGGTAAAAATGCGACGAACGCCGCGAATAAAATTTGTGCGGTATACGGATTTAATGCGGTAGCAAAATATTTTGATAATTGACATAGTAGGTCCAGATAAAATCGTTCACCCATCTTTGAAAAAGTGGAGCAAGATCAGCATATTAGTAGCGACATTGCTGAAGAACTGGATGTTGATCATAAAACAGTTTTACGTCATTTATGAAAGTGTGGGTACAAGAAAAAACTTAACATTTGGGTACCACATGATCTCACCGAGAGAAACCTAATGCGACGTGTTTCCATGCGATTCTTTGTTGAAACGTAACAATTCCGAATCATTTCTTAAACAGTTATTTATGGGTGATGAAAAATAGGTGACTTTTGATAAGAATGTGCGAAAAAGATCATGGTCGAAGCATAGACAAGTCCCACAGAGCAAAGCAAAGCCCAATAGGTAAAGCCGGCCTGACTCGAAACAAAGTGATGCTACGTGTATGGTGGAATTGGAAAGGATGTGTTGATGCATCCTCCGTATAGCTCTGACCTTGCTCTATTAGATTTCCACCCATTTCGGTCATTCCAGAACTCTTTTAAGAAGCATAAATCTAACCTCAAAAGAACACTATGAACATTACCTGTCAAATTTTTTAATCAAAAATCTCAAAATTTCTTCAGTAAGGGGATTATGGCACTATCCATAAGATGGCAACAAGTCATCGATCAAACCGCACATACAGATTATAAATAAATAAAAAAATGTAGTTAAAAAAAAATATTTCCTTTGTATAAATAATACGAAAATACTTTTGCTCCGACCTTATACTAAAGCTACAACAGTGAAAGTTATCTTTAAAGGGGTAAGTAAGCTTACACTTGGGACTCATATCCCAGGCACAGTTTCTTTTTTTGCAATAAAATAGGCCACGGTATGGATACTTAGTATCCACACCGTTTGAGTCTATGGAATGTTTACTTATATGTCTTATATGTTATTTCGTTTAATAATGTCTATTAAATTAAAAACATACTACTTATGTACAATTTAAATATTATGTAGGCTAATTGATGTATTATATATAAAATTCCGTAATAAAGCATGTAGTATACAAGGGAAGCACAGAAATTGTAACCTAAAACTATGCTTTGTGTGACTGTGACAAGACCTGGAAAATATCCATTTTAAAAATATTAATATTTTTCAAGGAGAATTTAAGCCTTGTCATTTTTAATCCTTGTCATCCATACTATGTTTTAAATTATCTAGGATGTAGCTAAAGAGTAATATAATTATAGTTAAACATATATGTATTTTTAATGTATTATATGTATACTATTTCTATCTCTATCTCTACACTACACTCGAGCATTTTTGTAATTCAGAAATTAAACTGTCAGTTTTTTGTACTTTATGTATGTATGTTATAACCATCGTAACACTTATAATATTTCTTTTTTTCGTATTCCAATTGAAAATTTTACAGTATGGATAGTGAAAACGTAAATGGAAACAAAATAAATAAAGAAATTAATTTTAATATGTAATAAATAGAAATATATTTAATAAATAATTAGGTAAATCTGTTGTTCAGTCGCTACTATATAAAAGCATCTTAAATTATTTAAGATAGAATTAAATTTATTGCTTCTTCTTCCTTGGTCTGATGCAGCAAACAGCACTGGTGTCTAACATGTTGTAGTTAGCGTCACCCTTGAGGCGAGATTCCGTAAACTTAGCGTGGGTGTCGGCGGCTAAAGCATACGACTTAACTGCTGGGACATTGCGCACTGCCTCTATGTAATTTGCCTGCAAAAAAAATCATATTTTTTTTATTGTTTCAATTGTTACATATTATTATTGATTATATTTGAAAATGTACAATATTCTAATGTTTATTATAAAAGTGACATGTATATAATACTGTAACGAATATAAAATAAAGAAACCAACTTACCAATGATTCGTATTTACTCTTGTCTATGACGAAATCAGCCTGTCCCAATAATGGAAGAGATTCAAATCGTTCTAAGAAAGGCCAGATTGTGAAGTCAACTAATCCTGGTTCATCACCATGCAAAAATTTTGATCCACGAGATTGTAATTCCTTTTCTAATAATTCTAAGCCTTTACTATAGTTTTCAAGTGTATTTGGTTCAATAGATTGAGCATTATATGCGGCTGTGTAGTATGCTGATTGAGCCTATTTATAGAAACAGAAAAACTATAAATATAACGCTAAAATTAAAACATTTGATAATTATTATTGCTAAGCGTATCAGAGTAATAGCTAAATATATAGTTTTTAGAAACACTTACTCCGCTAAAAAGTTCTACAAGCATCTTATCTTGTGCTCTTCTCAATGGGTCAGCTGATTGAACAGGAACTTCGGGATATTTTTCATCTAAATATGCATTAATGATGGCACTGTCAAAGATACCCTTGCCTTCTTCATATTCCAATGCAGGAACAGCACCTACGATTACAAAATTTTTATTAATCTATTTTGTTTGGCACGAATATTGAGTTACTTTATCCATTTATAAATATGGGGCCAGTCGTGGCGCATAGGCACAAAGTGTGACTGTATAATCGACTGGTTGTGGGTTCGATCCCCACTCGAGGAGATGAAATATTTATTTAAATTTATATTTCCATTTCATCGCTCTAGTGTCGAGGCAAAGCGCGGCGCTGAGTTCTGCCACTTAACACGCAATGTCTCCAGAATTCGGCAGAAAGTGGGGAACGGAGTCTTTTGCACTAGGTTCCCTCTGCCTACCCTGCTGTGTGCGGGATACAGCGTGAAGCTGATTTGATTTATTTATTTTATTTATATAAAACTTATACTAGAAGATTTCTTTGCATTAGAATAAATTGCTTACCTTTAGGACTGTAATTAAAAATCCATTCAGGCTTTTGATCTAAGTTTATAAACACTAGGTCATATTTGATATTCTTAGCATTCAACACTAGCACTACTCTTTCAGCAAATGGACAAAATCTTGATGCAAAAAGCCTCAATTTTCCTGAATACGGGGGTAGAGCATCGCCTGTACGGAGTAAAAAAAATATATTTGTAAAAAAAACGTATAATATAAAATTATATATAATAACAGCCATAAATTAGAGATATCAACCTGTTTGTAAATGTTTTTCCGACATTTTGGCTTAGTTTTCAAACAGAAATATTCACAAAAGGCGTACGCGAATTGAGCCGTGTCAATTGATTAAGATCCAACTGCCGACTGTGCGTAGAATTTATATAACTATATTAATATACGAAATATACCAGTCACAGATGACACGTGTTATCGTAAACTTGTACTGACTGTTTTTTATCGTTATCTAAAAGTGCTTATATGTACAATGACTTGAAAAATTGGCCGTGATCGACACTAGTGTATTTTTATATATCCATCTATCGAATGCAACTTCATTCTTAAGGAAAATTACTACCTGGTCAATTGCTGTTAGTCACCATAAAAATAAAAGGTTATTTATAAATAGTTCTATAGTTATTTCGAATAAAAAGTTTTGGACGATTATCGTGACTCGCAAAAATTCTTGTTTGCTTCTACGTCACTATGAATTTCATAAACATTCCTGAGTAATATGTTAGTATTTACTATTTTCAAAAAGTTTAATGGGACTCTACAATCATTTAAATGGGAGTTTTGGCTTCTGAATAACTTCTGTAATATAATGAAAAGTTAATTACTTATATTCAATATCCGATAAATATCGGCAAATTAATATTAATTTGTAGTACAAACCTACTTTGTTTTTTTATTACTAAATAAACTTTTATTAGTGATTACAATGAAGACTATCATAAATTAATTATGAATGGAATGTTATAATTAGAGATGCGCCGGTGGTGCGCGGTGTTTACACCGAATAACTGAATACCGAATAAAAAGGAAGCGGATATTCGGCAGAATTATTCGGTTTACAATGTCTTCATTATTTTGCCGTCTAAACAGGTTTTAACATGCTACCTGTCGTCGCTGGCTAGATAATGAGCGGGCTCTACATCACCACCATCCGAAAGCATGACATTTCAAAAATTGTCCAAATGTACCAGAAATTGCCTATCAACATAGTTGGACCCTCGATTTAGAATGAGATTTCTTGCTCCTGAAAATTACGAACTGGAACTATAACAAACTAGGAAAGACCTCTAAAAAATATTAAATTTTGTTAGAGGAATATCATGTGGCGTTTTATAACTGTTGTGAAGAACTTGCCTTGACGAATCCTGTCATTACAGAAGATCCTAAAAGCCCAATCTCTGTATAATTAGATAGTTATGCAGGTGAACCCAGAGCCCTTTTGATTGGTGGCCAAAACATAAGTCTAATTTAGCCAGTGTTTTTTTTAAATATGGAGGACCGTTCTTATCTCTGCGCTGGTGCACCCCAGTATCAACTCGGCCCATTTGTTCGCATACAACGCAGAGCCGTTGTGAATCGTTGGGGACCCAATGATCTGCGAAGGACTTGACACTTTGGCTCTACGTAAAGGCACGCTGTGTGTTCTTTATCGCATTTATCATGAGGAGTGTTCTGGGGAACTATTTGACCTGTTACCTGCCGCCGAATTTTCTAACCGCACAGTACATCATAAAATTAAATACCATCCACTCTATCTGGATACGTGGCACTCCACTACTGTATCGTAGGAACTACGTTCCACGCAACTGAGGATTGGCCTACCTGCGGTAATGCTTCCAGGTCAATGCGACTTAGGTACCTACATCTCCACAATTTAAAAAAAAAGCGCCTTTATCTCCACCTTAAAGGCCGGCAACGCACCTGTAGTTCCTTATAGTGTCACGAGTGCGGACGAGGTTGTGGGTGGCGGTGGTCACTCATTATCAGGTGACCTTCTGTGTCTTTTTTTATGGGGACCAACCCCCATAACCTCAATAGGATGTAACAAATGCATCCTGATATTAACTTATCAATTCCCTGCCGTAGGGTTTGGCGCTCCGTTCTCTCTGACTACCCCGCTAGGGATAAAGCGTAAAGCTAGCTTAGTTTAGTTTTTTTTTATTCACTGCAAAAAATAACTTTCCTTCTTGCCTGAACGCACATTTAATAAAAGCCGCCTTAAAACCCGCTTTCACGTCTTTATCATCAAATCGTTTCCCACGGATATCATTTTCAAATTTCAGAACAAATAATAATCACTAGGTGCCAACTCTGGACTATAGGGTCTAACATAATCGCGGTCATTCGCCTTGCAAACACGCGTCATGCGGAACGTTGTCACGGATAAATAACGCACCGACGGCCAATTTACCTTTTTCTCTAATTTCTTCCCTTAAATTACGCCAAGTTGAAGCGCAGGAATTTTCGTTCATATACTCACCTTTATTTTTATATTCAATCAGCAAAATTCCATTTTAGTCTCAAAACACCATGGACGCTTCTAGTACCCTCCTAAACAATTTTATCCAGTCACAATTCTTTCGAAAATACTCGAAGCTTTTTCACCACAGAGCTCCAAAAACTCCCTACATCAATCGACTCGCACTTGTTTCTGTGGCGCTGTGAGCATTCGCCCTGGACCCACCACGCACTAACTTCTGAAAGGTTAAAGTAGTCATGAAGAATCCGTCCGTATCCGCATCCGTAGAGACAGTAACTGGACCGGACGGACGAAGGTCGTCTTCAATGGTCTCTCTGCCCCTTTTAAATTCACTTGACTACATTTGAACAGTAGTTTTTTTTTATTTTTTCCTTATTTAATAAGGAATTTAGTCACAGCGTGGTGCGCAATTTTCTTCAACATTGTCACGTCAGTCATTTCACTTGTAGTTAACGAAGGATAACTAGCAAAGTAATAATTACAAATGTGTATTTTTTATTTATACCCTCAAAATAATTAGTCTAATTACCAATGTAGTTAGTAAATCATATCGATACTGAAAATATTGAATGCTCCTCGTATATTAAATTTCTGTAGTGTTCCTCTATCTCTTTATATGTATGTTATAGTGTCTATTATTTTCAATCTGCGACTTAAGTACATTCATTATAAATTTAAAATGTTGTTTTAAGGCTTAAAATAAATATATAATGTAGTTTACAATATTATTTTAAATTTTAAAAATAACTGCTGATTTAAAAGAAATGTTGATTGTATTAAGAATAAATATGTTGAATTGAGGTTTCAAAGTAAATAGTTATATGAAATTTAATTGCTATATTCTAATAACTTTACTCATTTAACTTATAATAATAATTTTAATCTAATTTAATTAATCGTGTAAATATTGTTTTTAAAATTTTTGACGCAATTTTTTTGTTAGTAAAGTTTCTGGGGTGTTTTTTTTTTATCGTTAGGAAATCCTGTTACGGATACCGGCCCGAGAGGGGACTCGAGCGGGTTATGTGGGACTCGCGGACTGGCAGAGGTAGGCCGTCCGAATACCCACTAAAACCTCACGGTGCTCCTTCTCGACCGCCACTGGCCGCGAGACACGGGGACAATAGTCTTCCGCGAAACGCGGCGGCGGGAGCCTGTAAAGGCACGTCGCGGAATCAAGGGTGTGTGGGTACCCTCGACGGCCTGCTCAAAGTAGCGCGCAGGAGCAAGGGCCAGGTTAGTAGGCGGCCAGCTTCCCCAAGCTGACCGCCCTCTGGCTCGGTAGGGCGGAAGGCGGCGATCGTATGCCGCCCTCCGGCGATCCGGTCTCTTACGACGGATGGCGAGTTCGGCAGAAGCCTCCCTCGCCCGTTCCGCCGACTCCTTCTCGAGCACCACTGCCTCGCAGAAGGAGGAGACCGCATCCCACGACGTCTCACTGCCGGCCATTGCCTTGACCACGGCCGGCAGGGAGAGGTCGTATCCTATGACGTCGCGCAAAGCGCGACGTTGAGACGCCCAGGCTATGCACACCTCCAACGTGTGCTGGGCCGTCTCATCGAGGCAATCGTCGCAGTGGTGGCAGCTAACTTTGGGCTCCCTCCCAGCGATCCAACACAAGTAACCCCCGAAGCAGCCATGCCCCGTGAGCACCTGTGTGGTGCGGAAGGTTAGGAACAGCCTCGATCGTCAACCGGCCCACAGACGGTGTTGCCAGCCGGGATTCCCACACTTTTATCGCGGCTTTCCGTTCCTCCTCGGCGCGCGCTGGGCTTGCCGGTTCCCCAGACGCGAGGCCCCGACGTCGGCAATAGACCGACGCCAGACAGATCGCGTCCAGGTCGCACGGCACGACTCCGGCCAGCACACACGCCGCCTCACCTGAGATGGTCCAGTACCCCCATATCGCCCGGATGGCCATCACCCTCTGCGCACGTCGCAGCAGGGTGACTTTGTGCCGATCCAGGGCGTCTGTCCATACGGGAGCACCGTAGAGGGCCATCGACCTGATCACTCCGGTGTACAGCCGACGGCTCGAGGCGCTCGGCCCGCCGACATTGGGCAAAACCTCTTCATACATGCCCTCTGGGGGGTCCTCATGCTTTTTACGTGACCTTCCTCCAGTATCTTACTATTGTGTTTTCGAAGGTCAACCGAGGTCTCCCCCGATCTCTCTTACCATTCACTTTTCCATCATAAATCTTTTTTGCCATTCTTCCATCACTCATTCGTTCGACGTGCCCAAACCATCTGAGCACGTTCTTCTTCATTCTCCCCGTGACATCCTCGCTAGTACCTGCCATTCTGTGTATCTCTTCATTGTGGATGCAATCAGCTAAGCTGACCCCGCATATCCTACGAAGAGATCGCATCTCCACGGCATTCATCTTTCTTTCATTCTTCTTCTGTAATACCCACGTTTCGATGCCGTATAACAGCGTCGGTACCAACACTGCATTGTGTACGGCCAAACGCGCAGCTGTGCTGACGTTTCGCCGTCTCATCAATGCAGCTAAGGCTCCGTTAACCCTGTTACCGGCAGCAATACGCCTTTCCACATCCATCTCGTATCTTCCATCTCTACTGAACATACTTCCCAAGTATACCACTTCATTCACTTGTTCTAATATCTTACCATTTACACTGATTTTGCATTCCGTTCTTTCTTCATCTCTTTCAAAAATCAGAACCTTTGTCTTATTCGCCTATATTGTGTCTTATTCGTTATATTTCTGGGGTTTAAAGTCGAGTTTATACAAATAGAAATCTCCGAGTACGAATGCACTAACAAAATAACAACCAATTTATTATCCTCTGTTACATATAAATTAACAATGTTAGTATATTGATATTTCTTGTATAAATGTAACATAGCTTTGACTATAAATAAACACGATATCGAATTACTTTTGAAGTCTTTACTTTAGAAACCCCGCCCACAGCAGGATAGGCAAAGGGAACCTAGTGTTAAGACACTACGTTTCCCACTTTCCGCCGAACTCAACGCCGCGCTTTGCCTTGACACCAGAGCGAAGAAATGAAAATATAAATTAAAAATAAACATTTCATTTCCTCCAATAGGAGTTTATTGAATTACAATTTCATATGATCTAGATTCGAAAATATAAATATAAAGGGATCTATGATATGTTTAAAAATAATAACATATGTGACTTCTTGATTGTTTTGATAAAAAATTGCTGATTCACGATGCCGTTCGGTTGGCGTCATCTCTATAAAAGTCACTATCGCCATAACATAACCTATAAAGCGTTAGCCAAGCACTGTAGTGTCTTATTAAGCATCTGTACGGGAAAGGACGTGTACAAAATATGGCTTCCAAAGGAAAAATCAATTTTAACGTAAAACATTTGAAAAAGGGTAAGTCCTTATATGTTTATTATGTTTGTTATTTTTGTATTCTGTAGGTATATTAAAAGTATTATATATTTCATAAATAAACATACTTATTACAATCTTTTGTAAGTGTGTTTTTTTTATTTTGTGAAACAGACGATAGCAAAAGAATTCTTTAAAAATATAATTTTATTTATCTTTTTATAGGTGATCCTCTACCACCATACAATGGAAAACTACGTCTATATAATATGCGATTTTGTCCATACGCACAACGTACTATTTTAGCACTTAACGCGAAAAATGTTGATTATGAAGTAGTGAACATTGATCTTGTGAACAAACCGGAATGGTTGCCAAGGAAAAGTCCTTTAGGTATTTATTTATATGATTTTTTGTTTTTTTTTTTTAAATACGATATGGAAAATGAATTAAGTGATAAAGACTAAATAAGTTGGCTTATATATCTGAATGTAAGGGAATATTTAAATAATTTTCATGTCTCTGCTCTGGTAGACATAGCGCAGCGTTGAGTTCCGCCACTCAACACTAAATTGGTGAACGATCTTAACACTAGATTCGTTCTGCCCTGCTATGCGAGATAAAGCGTGAATAAATCTTTTTATTAATCACTTACATATTTGTATTTCAGGTAAAGTACCAGCATTGGAAGTAAAAGAAGATGTGTCTATATACGAAAGTCTTATAACAGCTGAATATTTGGATGAAGCGTACCCCCAAAGACCTTTATTACCCAAGGATCCCGTTAAGAAAGCTTTCGATAAGATTCTTCTAGAAGTTGTATTACGAATTGTAAGTTAAATACTTTAATTCTACTTTTACTTTTCGATTAATAAATATTTTTATAGTCCCCTAATGTAATATTCTTTTTGAGAAATAAGTCATTGAATTATTTTGAAATAGAAATATATAATTACTTTTAGTTGGAGCCACTCTTCTTTAAAATAATGAAAACACCAGAAACCATTACTGACGAAGTTTTGGCGGCTTACCATGGCACTCTATCCCAAATAGAAGAGCAGATACAAGGCCGCGGTACGTTTTTAGGCGGCGAGCAGCCCGGATACGTCGATTACATGATCTGGCCGTGGCTAGAAAGAATTAACGTTATGAAAGATTTTAACGAAAAAGTTCTAATTGATCCGAAGAAATTCCCGATACTGGTTTGTATTTTACATAAGTATATATTTTACTTGGGCATTGGAAATTGTTACCTAAACATTATTGTTACTTAAACATTACCATATACACTTCATTAAAAGAAAATTAAACATATATCGGTAGAAAACCTTTCGTAGAGATCTTTCATAAAATTTAAGAAAGTAGGTACGATAATTTTTAACGATTTTAAATTTGTGCCTAATAAAAATAAATTAAATCTGTGCATCTCATAAAACAAAGTAAACAAGTAAATGAAAACAATGTAATTTTTTCTGCTTTAAAAATATTATACAGTATTTTAGAGATTGAATTGTCTTGAGGTTTTTAAATTTTTTCTGAAAAGTTATACAAACACTACATCTACTATAGGCTAGAAAATTTATATACTCACCATCCATCTTTTACATTGTATTTTTTATTAGCTTCACGCTGTATCCAACACAACAGGCAGAGGCAACCTAGTGTTAAGACATTTAGTTCCCCACTTTCTGCCGAATTCTGGAGGCATTGCGTGTTGAGTGGCAGAGGTCAACGCCGCGCTTTGCCTCAACACCAGAGCGAAGAAATGGAAATATAAATTTAAGTAAATATTTCATCTCCTCGAGAGGGGGGGACCCACAATCAGTCGGTCACACTTTGTGCCCCTGCGCCACAAGTAAAAAGTAGTATTAATGTTGTTATATATGTATTTTATTTCAGACAAAGTACATCGAAAATATGCTTAAAGACCCAGCCGTAAGTCAATATTTAATACCTGCTCCCATACTTGTTGAATTCTTTAAAGGATACAGAGCGGGAAAACCCAACTATGAACTCTTAAATTAAAATAAATTAAGATAGTGTCATAAATTTTATTGTTAATAATTTAATTATTTGTATAATAAAAATTTAACTGTATCACTGATTCATATTCCTTGTATTAATTTTCACTTTCCTTCCATTCCCATAGCCTGCATCTTCTGGTTTCTCTAAACAGAACAAATATTATTTTTATTTTAACACGCTTTCTCTTCTCTTTTCTCTTCTCTCTTTACGCGCCACGCTATTTTAATCCACATCTACAGAGTGGAAGTGTCAACACCACTTTTAATGAAACTATAGTTTAAACTACTCCATAAAAGCCTAATACAATAAAAAAAGTCCCAAAAATGGAAAAATTAAAGAAATTAAGAAGAAATCGAGTCGTAGGTATTGGCGGCAAAGTTCAAAGTAGTTTAACCTTTAGTAGTATTTTTGTAGTAGTATGTGTTTACGTTATTCGCATCTTTGCGTAACTGCGTCAGACGAAATACAAGTATGGATAAACATCATGAAATGAAAAACAAAATTCTACGTCTAAACTGTTGAGTTATCTTGATTAATTTCTTTAGGTATAGGTTTTTGAAATATTTTACCCTATATGCTGTTTCCGTAAAAGGAGCGTTGCCTCTTCCACCTGTATAAGTTTTCCAGTCCGGTGACGCAGTGAAGACCAGTCCAGGTCAACAGCAATAAAGTCCATCCGAAAAAAAAAAAGTTATATAAGTATTAGAGGCCGTTGTGGCGCAGTGAACAAGGGTGTAACTGTAACGCGACGTTGGGTGGGTTAACCGCCACTCAACACACCATTCCTCGAAAAATTTGGTGGAAAGTGAGGAATGCACAGCAGTGTCCTAACACTAGGTTCCCTCTGCCTACTCTGCTATAGGCGGGGTACAGCGTGAATCTGGTTTTAGCTTTTTTATTTACGAACCGTTTAAAATTAAACAAATAGTAAACGTTAAGGGAAACTTTGTAAAATACAAAAGTGCATTTAAATAGGTTAGGCCGTTTCTGAGATTAGCGTGAACAAAACGCACAGACAAACACACAAATTGACCAAGTTCCATTATATTGTTAAAAGCCCGTAATAACAATTTTTCTAATATATCTTTCATGTAAAGCCACCTATGATTTACGATTTTATTTTTATAAGTATCCATAGTACGGGAGCCGAAGAGGGGACTTTTGGGATTTACTCGCGCGTCGTAGAGACCTATTGGGTTGCATAGGTTAGATGATAATAAGAAAAAATGTCATACAATACATATCTTTTGATCGGTGGGGTGAGCGGCTATAGATTTTCAAAAATGTAAAATAAAACTGTTGCATGGACATACTCGAGCGCGTCAGATATTGATATCATTAATTCCCTACGTATTCTTAAAAATGTAAATATGTTAATTTGACTGTTTCCATGATGGACGTGGTCGTACGTAAGAGTTAAAAATGAAAAAAAAAAAATTATCGAGCGCGTCAGATTTTCTAAGGGGATGTTAAGTGAACCTGAAAAAAGCTCTTGTATAATAATCTAACGGTTTGGTTGTGACGCAGGCTCGCAACCATTGTTGGAATGTGCAAAAGAATTTGTCATTTAGAAATACTCAAGCGCATCAGATTAAGATATATATGGTTCATCTTCATGCCCTAGACGTGCTATATCAAATCTGACGATTATCTGAAGGGACTTGCTTAATCTGACAATTATTAATATTTTTTTAAATAAATATAATAAACAAATCAGCTTTACTTTGTATCCCGCACACAGCAGGGTAGGCAGAGGGAACCTAATGTTAAGACACTCTGTTCCCCACTTTCTGCCAAATTTTGAAGGCATTGAATGTTAGTGGCAGCATGTAACGGCGCGATTTTGCCTCGACACCAGAGCGAAGAAATGGAAATATACATTTAAATAAATATTTCATCTCCTCGAATGAGGATTGAACCCACAACCAGTTGGTTTTACAGTCACACTCTAAAAAATATATAAAATTATAAACTCTAAAAAATATTACAAGTTTATAAGAAAATAATTGAATTTTTGTTTTGAGAACTGTAATTTTTTTAATTTGAGTGTCTTATGATTATTTTTTTATGATTTTGACGATGAAGATTCATCGGTAGAATCATCTTCCTCCTCTGACTCGATTTCATAATTTGAGAGGAATATAGGCAACTCGTAGCTGCATTAAACTTTATCGATCAATTTTTATTATAATACTTCGGCTTATGGAATTCGTCAGATTATATATTTTTCGTAATCCTTGAATTATTCCCTTCAAAATAAAAAAAAAATTAGCCACGCTCCAGAATGTCGAGATAACGTTTTTTTTACAACTTTGTAGCTGTCCCCCTTCTTTACGTCACTGCCAAATTGTCAGATTAGTGGAATATACACGATTTAGCATGTAACTAACTTACTCTACCTTAATCTGACGCGCTCGAGAATTTCAGCTGATCATTTTTTTTTTACTAATCTGATCCTTTAACCTAGACGGGCGGCCATATATATGGGGCTCATATATGTTGAAAGTATGTAACCGAGTACGAGGAATCCCCAGTATGTTAATCTGCCGCGCTCGAGTAAATCCCGAAAGTCCCCTCTTCGTCTCCCGTATTACGATAAGTTGTTTTTTTACAAACATTCAATTGAATATTCTTATAGGAATTACGAAAATGCAACATAAGGCCTAAATAATTTTTAACAATTTTGCTGCAAACATACATTATAGGTATATTAAAACACGAGAATTCAGTGTATAAAGTAAATAATTCAATAGTTTAAGCGGGTGAAGCCGCGAGCGGGTCGCTAGTATTAAATAACAAAGAAGCGGGTGAAGCCGCGCAGGGCACAAGTAATAAATAAAATTTTAAGTTCTACATAAATTACCTATTTTTATTTCCTAAATGTTACATTATAAGCGTGTTATTATATTGCACAGTGAGACTAAAAGTAAAAGTACCACCACTCTACATGATTAATTATAACTAGAGATGCACCGAATATTCGTTTAGTATTCGGTATTCGGTGTATTCGGCATCTTTTTCAATATTCGTATTCGGCCGAATTATTCGGTTATGGTGCCGAATACATTCGGTTCGAATATTTTAATTTAATTGGCTGCACGACACAGTAGGTTCCCTCTGCCTACACTGCTGTGTGCGGGATACAGCGTGAAGCTGATTTGATTTATTTTTAATTATTGGCTATAAATATAGGTCCAACATATTTAATAATCGTATTTAATAAATTATATTTTATTTAGGCGAATTGCCTGGCTAAATATGTTTATGGTATCGATATATAAACGAAATAAAAAAAAATACAATTATTTTATAAAATTGATTTAATTTACTCTGTTGACACAACCTATAGACTTCGTATGCCTGAAATTCAAATTAACATTCGTAAAATATATCACTCAAACATTAACTTAACAATATAGCGTATACATATAAGATTGAGATTCATTAAATCAATTTAAATGAGTATATGTTATTGTCATAAAAAAATGTTTAGAAGACGAATAACCTTATAATTATAAATACAAAATTTATACAGATAAATAAGTAGTATAACCAAAAATAAGATAATGTCATTTAATTTTAATTATCATAAATATAACACGATTAAAAAATATTTTTCAGATATTTTTGCAATTGAATGCAGTAATTATATTTATTGCAATTGAATGTAGGAATTATAATTATTTGTACTGAGATATCTGTAGAAATATCGTTAAGTCTTAAGTACATTATTCAGATAAATAAACATCCGTCGTAATCGAAGAACTTGGGAGTTGGGACGGATTACACATTGAAACTCTCATAAGAATCAATATTATAATAAGCATTTGTTTCTAAGAAAAAAAATTAATTATATTATATATTTAGAATACATAACTTTAATATGGAATGTTATATATTAGTAGGTAGTAAGCGTTTATAATTTATATATTTTAAGGGGCTGCCGTAGCGCAACGCGTCTGAGAGTAAACGCGACGGTCGTGGGTTCGGTTTCCACTCGGGGAAATAAATTATGTTCATGTTCTCGCTGTCTTTACAAAACAAACTTAAAGAATAACAAATATATTTTATTTTTTCCGTACAAACTATAAAATTTTAAAGATGTTATCTACTGTCCTTACATGTCTGAAGCCGAATCAGTTTTCTTGTCACAATGGGACGATTAAAGGAACACGGAACTAAACAAATATATCGTGATTATCACCATGCATAAATTAAGATCAGAAACGTTGATATGCTGTTTGCCTTAGATTAAAAAACAAATGATATTTATATAATGAAATTGTGAAAAAAATAAATTTCTACAAAATATTCCTTTGATATTTTCTATAAATTATGCATATTTTTACACAATTTTTAAATATGCAGTTATATTTTTGCAGTTTGATTATAATTATAGCCGTTCTATAATTAATTATTGGTTATTATATTTTTTGTTCTATAAAAAATATAATACTTGAATATGATTAAAGACTTTTTTTTAAAAATATCATATTTAAATGTTTCTCCTTACTATTTATGAGTAATATATTTTTTTCATACATAAGAAATCTTAAAGAAACGAAAAAAGTTGATAAGCTCTGAATAAAATTATTAAAATAATACTTTGCTTTGTACAAATTGTTTTTCGTTTATATTATGTATATAAATATTAATACAACAAGTGAAACTGCCTATCTAATCTGTTTTATATAAAATAAAGGTAAATATAATATAATTAATATAACTATTTAATCAATAGCACTTTTGGTGTAAGCTTAAGCTTATACTACATAACTACTGCTTAAATGAGTGTATAATATATACATATTTTCTACTTCAATACATAACCATACTCCTAATGTTATATAAAACGTTCATTCTATTCGGTTTTTGCACCTTATTTATATGGCTTAAAAAATTATGTTATAATTTATATGTGATATCTGTTAGTTCATTAAGTACATCGATAAATATCACAAAACAGAAATCCATATTATTTCTGTAAATATAGTAAGTATATAAGAAGTTAAATAATTTCGCAATAGATATATTATAAAAATGATTGTTTTGATTTACAAAAATTAAATTATATTTACTATAATAATTAAAGACACAAAAAACATCATGTTTGTGATTATTGCTTTTTCACACTAAATATTTACCTTACAAAAAACATTTTCATAAGTAGTTGTTTCATAATATATATTCCCATATACGATATACATACATAACATAAATAAAATTATATTTTTTTATATACAATATTTGTGATCAATTCATCATTAAATTAAATGTACGCTATATCCTATAGAATCTTTTTTTAAATTTCTATTTCCATTTCTTCGCTCTGGTGTAGAGGCAAAGCGCGGCGTAGAGTTCCGCCATTCAACACACATTGCCTCAAAATTCGCCGGTAAATGTGCAACGGAGTGTCCTAACACTAGATTCCCTCTACCTACCCTGCTGTGTGCGGGATACAGCGTGAAGCTGATTAAATCCTGTAGATATATCGTCGGCGTCTGCTTTGGAATGCTATTTTTGTAAAAAAAATGTTTTCGTAAAAATGATTACTTGCAGTATTCCTTTATCTAATGATGGAGTGATAAATTAGCTTGCACTTATCGGCCGGGTCCATAAAACAGTACAATCTATTAAAATAATTAATATCTTTTTTAAGGCAGTTTTTGCTGTCTACCGTAAAAACATATTTTTGCATTTAGAAGGGCCTGTACTGACACCGACGACACTTTTAATTTTGTTTTTGATTTATAGTGGCGACTTTTCACGAAAAGTACATTAATTTAACTTAATATGTAATATCTAGTTTCCAATAACGTCACACAAATAAAGTTTTATTTAAAAATATATCGAAACGGAGGTTTAAAAGTTGTAATCATTCTGTTCTGCTCATTGATTATGTTCTGAATGAGCCAGTGGAACACCAATCACTTCACCAATGTCACGTTGTATAGAGAAAATATATAAGAGGTTATAAGATAAAAAAGGGAATGCTTATACAATAGGAGAATGAATGTTAAAGAGATCCAGTTAAAATTGGTGAGCATTATTTGACAAAATCAGACCAACTATACGCACGTATGATACAAAAATTTAATAATAACAATAGAGGATATTTGACATAATTTTTAACAAAAAAAAACGGACTTCAACCGAATCCTATAATCAGAACCTAACTAAACTCTCATAAAACTTGAAGTGTATTTTTCCCAATAAAAAAAAGAATCATCGTAATAGGTTGGCGTGATATTAAGTTATTCGTCCATTTGTCGCGCACATACTTAATGCAAATTTAACACTTGTGTGATTTTCTCATAACAATGTCGGAAATGGACCAAACTAAAATGGGGCCACATGGGAAGTACCAGCTTTCAAATAAAAGAATCATTCAATCATCATCATTATACCCAGTCAAAGTCTCAACTTTAATATTTATGATTACGATTACCTCAGTAGCAAACATAAAAAAAATATAATGTCGAATTAATAACCCCCCTTTTACAGAAGTCTGTTAAAATCTAGGTCTACTTTTCGTTAAATTACATAGAGAAAAATGTTACAATATAAATGAGGATTTTTTTTTAATAATTTTACAATTTAATTCGGTATGTTCATATTCGTCTTGGACTTGGATTGATTAAAAATGATAAATGCGTCGATGATACTGGAGGAAAGTCCTTCCATAAACTACGTCACACAAATTTCATAATTAATCCTTTCCCTTACATATGAGACTTTCCTATTTAGTGTTTCGTGTCACATATTTTGTGATTTTGACCGAGAAATTAAATCAGCATTATTCCTTAAAGTGTGACGGCATTTATGGACGGCTAGACATAAAGCGTGAACTATTACATCTTCTTTTTAAATATATTAGGTATGTTCATATTGCTCTTGGACTGTTGGAACATTTGCGTGACGCGGCGTCCGACGTGAGCGGGGCGCGGGGAGGGCGCGCGGGGCTCCCCCGCCACCGCCAGCAGGGACTCGATTGCTGGCCGGTACTGTGAGAGCGACGGCGATTGTACAACTTCTTCTAACTTTCTATAAAAGACACGTTATTTTATAGTTTGTATATACATCTTTTATATTTTTATTATGGAGCTCATGGTTATTTACATTTATTTATTATTCTTATCGTCTACCTAAATGATTTTTTGATATTTTATGTATATTTGATTTATAATATATACAAACTAAAATTTTATCAAGTGTGAAGGGTTTGGCTTTGGGATAAGGACAATTAAAGATAAGAACTATCTTATCTTCAACCTACCACCCATCAAAACCTACTAAGGTTTTGGTGGTCAGAGCGCTTGTCTGCTGCGTTCAAATTTTATACGGTTCTTAAATTATTACACTGCGGTCGACGAGTCGTGGTCGCCCTGTAATAAGGTTTTCTGAATTTTAAGTGTTGTACATTGTGGAAGCAAATAATAAAAAATAATAAAATGGGAAAAGGAGTGTTTTTACGCTAGGTTTCCTCTGCCTACCCTGCTGTGTGCGGGATAGAGTATAGAACTGATTAAGAAAATTTCGAGAAAAGTCAAAATTGTGCAACTGTAGGCGCTGGGTTCGATTCTCATTGGGGAATAACATATTTAGTATTTTCATTTCCTTGCTTTTGAAATGAGGCAAATTGCGGCGTTGAGTTTCGCCACTCAACACGGAATGCCTCAAGAATTCGGTGGAAAGTGTGGAAAACAGTGTTTTAATGAAGAATGGAATGTTTTAACACTAGTTTCCTTGGTTTCCTCTGCCTGGTCTACTACGTGAAGGGTTAGTGCAGTAGGCGCGCGACCTCAAGGCGGGCAGCAGCGCGGGGTGGCGCGGCGCGTGGTGCGCCGCCAGCTGCAGCGCGGGCGCCAGCGCCGCCGCCGCGCCGCCCGCCGCCGCGCCCGCGCACAGCGCGCACACCAGCGACACCGCTGCAAACATTACGTGACATTATAACGTGTCCGTCTGAGGCGCTTAATACGCTGACAAAGAGAAAGATCTGGTAAACAGCACCGGTGTGAAAGGAATTCATTTCTTCTTTTCCCACACTTACTGTTCTAACATGGAATAAATAAGTCGTAAGTTATTATAGGTTAGATTACTTTAGATTTAGATAGATTGCTGTTCTTCTAACATCGAAGGCAGTAGTCTCAGAAATATTTTATTATAGATTTAATTTGTATTTCCCTTTAAAATTTAATTGGGATGAATTTCTATATAATTGCGTATTTTCTTAACCCTTCAACTATTATCTTGTAAACGAAATATTAACACTATTTGTTTATAGATTACACGTCGCGACAATTGTGGGTTCGATTATCACTAGGTAGAATTAATTATTTCCATTTCCTCGATTTGGTAAGAACACAATACAGTAATGTATTGAAAATTTTTGAAAACGATGTGTGCTTTATAAACAAAACATCGCAAAATCAAAAAACTACGCTTAATACCCATAGGTAGAATAGAAATACCTTTTTCGGACACAGTATGCGTATCTAACGCTGGCAACACGAGCAAGGCCAGTGCCTCAGCCGCGCGCGTGGCCTCGCGGGCGCCGAGCGTGTGCGACCCCACTATGGACTCGAATGGCGGCCAGCATTGCGTCTCTAGAGGTAGCGATCGAGCTATGCAAGTGCGTGTCACGCTCCCCCACGCTGTTATGGCTGCTTCTCGGACTGATCTGTAATACAGTTAGTCAGCTTCACGCTGTATCCCACACACAGCAGGATAGGCATAGGGAACCTAAACTTAAGACACTTCGTTCCCCATTTTCCTGAAAACTTCTAGAGGCATTGCGTATCGAGGGGCGAAACGTAGTTATAGTATTACGTTCCTCACTTTCCACCAAATTTGAGGCATTGAATATAAAATTCATCAAATTTCATATAGGTCGTGTTGCAAACGTCACATTATCTGACTATAAGCACGATGGTTATAGGTTCGCTTCATACTTGAGAGTATAAATTATTTTCTTTTCAAACGTAGGCAACGATTCTAACTGATGGTTAATGGTTTGTCGCCATTAAATTCCGCCACTATACAGGCAACGTCTTGTAAATTAGACAGCATATAGATTACGGAGTGTCTTAACATTCTGATATACAGTGAGAAGCTGAAAATATTTATAGATAAAAAGTAACTCACTCATCATCATCATACAACAATGCAATTATCGCCGGCAAAAGCTGCTTTTCCAAACATTCCTCATCGACTTCTGTTATATTCACTAGCTCGGCTATTAGAGAGGCGATGAACGCTCGTATTGCGTTGCCGCTGGTACTATCGCAACTACTTGCAGAAACTGAAATATTGTGTGAAATGATTCATATTAAGAGGCCGTCATGGCAAAGTGGCAAAAGCGTGTGACTGCAGACGCAATTGTGGGTTTGGTTCCCACTCGAAGAATAAAATATTTATTTTTTACATTTTCGCGCTGCTTTCACACTATATGCCGCATACAACAGGCTAGGCAGAAAGAACCTAGTGTTAAGACACTATATATAAGGAATTATCTAAAAAAATTACATGTATACATCAAAAATATACAGTCCAAGATGTCTTAACTGAGCTTTGCATTTTTGTTTTTTGAATTTTGAATGATAATTGCAAGTAAAGTACTAAATTCAATATTCTTTCACCAAAAACGAGTCGTGAAATCTATTTATAACCTAAGATCTCGAGAATCTCTGTAAAAGTGATGAAACACTTTAATTGTGATTGTGAGTTTCTTGGTTTAAGTTGATAGCTTGACATCGTGGCGCAACTGTAAACGCAACGATTGGTGATTTCATTCTCATTAAATAATTTTGCATTTCCCCAGATCAGAGGGTAACAAGACAAAGTGCAGCGTTGAGTTCCACAACTCCAAAACACAATCTTCAGAACATTGGACGATGCGTAAGGTGTCTTATCAATAGGTTTCCCTCCGCCTAATCTGTTATATGCTGAATACAGCGTGAAACTAAAAAAAAAGTAGATACATGTACACAAATGTGCAAGAATAGGTTTTTTTTTCTCTTTAACTTACATTCTCTTAGGTGCTGTAAGTAACAATTAAGAACATCTGGACGATGTTTCGTCAACCACTTAAATGGTACAGACAAAATTTTTGTTGGAAGACTCCTTATACTACTGTACACAACCCATCTGAAAAAAAAAAACATATTTACTTCGTTCCAAGTACATATACTCGTATAATTTTAAAAAAATAATCGTAACATAAGTCTATGCCTACTTAGAAAAATAGACAGAAGAAATCTAGTGTCAAGGAATCCCGTTCTTTCCTTTTCGCGTGACGCACCTTATTTCATCAGAACGATAATATGAAAATTTTATTCTAATTCTTTCTTTCAATTGGGAATCGAACACATAACTACCATTAGAACACTTCTACGCCACGAAGGCTTCAGTTGTTTATTGAGTAAATAATTATATTATATTGACATTTACATTTCCTCACTTTGGTAACAAAACGCAACGTCTCAAAAACTGGGTGGATTGTGGGGAACACCGTGTTTTAGTGGGATAGATATGGCGCGAAGCTAAAATATATAATTTTTGTTTGTACTTACTTTTGTAAAAATTCCACACGCTGCTCAGTATCATCAACAGTAGCCAATATGGTGGTAAGATAAATACCAACAATTACAACACTGTCTACATTCACAGTATGCAATTTTTCTAATTTATTTTCTAATTCCATAATAATCTCAATAAAGATAGGATTTAATACTTTCAAAGAAAATTCGAGACCAAAGTTGTCTAAATAACTGTTAAATAGTGCAATAAGCATTTCATATATTGCGTGATGATTTAATGCTTTGCTCTTTGTCGCGACATCTAATATTTGCTTAATACTGAAAAAAATATTAAAAAATAATAATATCAATCAATAAAAACCTTTATTAAAAAAAATGAAGACTTTAAATGTTACAATCAAAAATATTACAATAAAGTTTAACAGTACACGAAAATATGTAATATTATATTATTATAGTTTTATAAATGTAAGTTCAGTTTAAGAGTAGAATATCTCTATCATTTGTATGTTTCATAGAATACTTATACATTAAATTATAAATTACAAATACTCACACACTAATAAACCAATCCAATTCAGACCATCTAACATCTGGATTCTCTTTCATAAGGCTGTTCATAGCTGCTAATATAATCTTTGCATTGACATCTTCACTCAAATAACATTGTAAATCTATAAACTTCTTATTCGGCACTTCTTGCAGGTTAATGGTTTCCATATCACAGTTATTCAGGTTTATATCCTTAACTATTTGTACATTAATTACATAGGCCAATTGCGCTAAAACTAAAGCTTTGATCACATCCAAGTATAATATTACTGTTTTCCATTCATTATCTATGCTTGCTTGTGTTAAGTTTTTCATTATTTGCTTATATAGATCTGTTGTGAATTTACCTAAAAATATGTTTAAAGTGAGTAAATGTAATCAGTTTATATTTTAGCTTTGCACTGTATCCGTCCTGCTTACAGCAGGGTAGGTAGAGGGAACCTAGTATTAAGACACTCCACTGCTCTCTTTCTGCTCAATTTTCGAGACATTGTGTGTTTAGTGGTGGAAGTCAAGGCTGTGTTTCGTTTTCTTACCAGAGCTGTAAAATAAATTACTCATTCCGCCGACTGGGAATCAAACCAACGAACGTGTCATTGTTTCACCATTAAGACGCTGTACGACTGTGACAATAAGGTGTTTTTTAAATTTTAGGTTTACCTTTAAGGAGTAAATTCACTTACCACATAAGAGAGCACTTCTAGCCAAAACCGGAACATATACACACACAGCGTCCTTTACATTTTTATCCACTGGATCTTTTAGGAAATTAAACAATAAATTTTCTAACTGGGCATATTTATGTTCAGAGACTGGAGATATAAGACATGCTGATTTCAGACCTATGCCTCGTATTTCAGGTTCACTGGACTCACACATAAGCACCACCAAGCTAAGTAAAAGCGAAGTGCATAATTCTATGGGCACGTACGGAGCTATACAAAGGCATATTTGGCTCGCGAGTACGCGTCTTTCCGGAGTTCGAGACGCCAAAAGTTCTGCTATAGACGATAGCACTTCACCACTACCACCCCATTTTACTACCAGGCTGGTTGCTACAAAAAAAAGTTTAAATGGGATTAATTAGATTTTTTTTATGTTCTACTTCGTCACGAAACTGATATTGTATCAGTCCATTTATATGATTGATAACAAAACAAATCAGCTTCACGCTTTATCCCGCACTCAGCAGGGTAGGCAGAGGGAACCTAGTGTTAAGACACTCGGTTCGGCACGTTCTCCACTTTCCGCCGAATTCTGGAGGCATTACGTATTGAGTGGCAGAAATCAACGACCCCCATGTTTGCCTCGACACCAGAGCGAAGAAACAGACACATATATTTAAATAAATATTTCATTTCCTCGAGTGGGGATCGAAACCATAACCAGTCGCTTTTACAGTCACATTTTGTGCCCCTGCGCCACGACTGGCCGCTAAATTCTATTCATTCGTAATTCTATTCTAAGTTCATTGTAACTCAGAACAATGAATTAGAAGTATAAAAAAGAGAATTTGATGTTAAAAGGTCATGTTCTTTTTTTTCATATTATTAAACATTTTCTAAAAAAAATATTCACTAAAAAACTAAGACTAAGTTATGCCTACACGAATTTTTATTTACTTTTTAGCTTCACGCTGTATTCCGCACAACAGGCAGAGGGAACTTAATGTTAAGATTATTATCCTATTAGCGGGATATTGCGCGTCGAGTGGCGAAAAATAACGCCGCGCTTTGTCTTGTTATCAGAGCCAAGAATATATAAATATTTAATTTCCCCGAGAAGGAATCGTACCTAGAAAGTTTTTTTACCTTCACAAACAGCCTTCACATCACTCGCTTCGGGCTTCTTGTACAAGGTCAGCAGCAGGTGCAGGAGGCGCGAGCGGCGCGCGTCGCCCGGCGGCAGCAGCGCCGCCGTCGCCGCTAGCAGCGCGCCCGCCTCGCCGCGCCGCGACACTAGCGTGTGAGGGAGCACCTGGTGTAAGAATTTTGCACAAAACATGTATTATTTACATGTATATTATCTACATCTTATTTATTTGTTTACACTTGTCATTAGAAAAAACAAAAAGGGAAAAAAGTAATTGACGCACACAAGGCGGTCTAATTGCTAATCAACGATTTCCACCAGACAACCTTTGGTTTGGGAAATTTATGAAATAACAGAGTGGTGGTTTGTAAATCCTAATAAATAAACATAATACATATAATAATATATATATAATAATAAATATATATTTCAAAAATACATACTATTATAATATTCTAATATATATAATAATACTATTTCTATGATCAATTATTCTGTATACACTAGATTAAGGATTATAGTCAAAAAAACGGCCCCAGAAATAAAAGCATAAAAAATTTGTGTTAATATTTGATTGCCATAATGCCTCAGTGTGCTTTATAAAATCAATATTATACAATTAAATACAAATATTTTATCTTTTGCTAATATTTTCACTACGAATATTGGTTGGTCTGAACTAAAACATACATGGAGTGGATGTTTTAATTTTGATAAATGAATATCCGTTGTAGCCCACGAAATGACTATTTAGAATATTAAAACTTTATATATTGTATATAGCAGAGGGATCCTAGGAGACTAGTGTTAAGACACTTCCTTCCCTGGTCATTTCCATTACCCATTTTCCGTCAAGTTCTTGAGGTATTGCGTGTTGAGCAACAGAACTTAACGCCGCGCTTTTCTTCTTTTCGTTAGTTATTTCGGTCATTTCCAGAGCGAGGAAATAAAAATATTAAATAGTTGTTACCCCCCAGTGGAAAACGAATATACAACCGTCACATTTAGTCGCATGCTTGTGCGCCACGATAGCCTTTACGCATGGGGATCCAACGACCGCACGTGAGTAACCCGTATCCCATTAATATTAAACTAGTACTATACTTTAAATTTTTTAAAGAATAAATGTTGTTTTTATCTTGTTGAATTTTAGTAAATTTACTAAAAATAAAAGACTATTTTTAGTAAATTTATTAAACTTGTCAACATATTGTCGAGAACAAAGCGACTCCATGACTTCTATGTTCTATTTTGTATCAAGGAATTTAACCCTCTGCCACTGATGTGGCTTCATTTTTACAATTGTACTGTGGTAGTATCATTTTCCATTTTTCGATTATGATGAGAAAAAAAGTCTTTGTAAGGTTTTGATTATCCTTTAGAAACAAAATTTATATTTTTGTTTTTAATAATATTATAAATATATACAGGGTGGAAGTGTCAGCGCTCTTTTTACGGGAACAGCATATAGTGTAAAATATTTTATATAACCCATACCTAAATAAATTAATCAAGATTGAGGTATCTTGATTAATGTTTAGACGTAGGATTTTTTTTTTCATTTCACGATGTTTATCCATACCTGTATTTCGTGTGACGCCGTTACCAATAACGTAAACACATACTACTACAAAAATGCTACTAAAGGTTAAACAACTTTGAACTTTGTCGCCAATACCTACGACTTGATTTCGGAATGAGGCGTATGCAGCGGTCTTTTGATAGGTTAATATGTGCGTGCGTCGTTCTTGACAAATGGCGTTTTATATTACAACAATAATTTTATTATTTATTTTGTTTGAACAATATCACTTTTTCATTTTTGGGAAAAAAAATATTAATTATTTTTGGGAAAAAAAATATTAATTGTATTTTAAAATATAACAAAAAAGTATAAGCGGGCGAAGCGGCATGTGGGCCGCTAGTAAAATATAAAGTTCCACTAACCCTAGGTAAAGTGTCAGCGACCAGAGGCAAAAGTCCCGGTAACGTGATTGGTTGCTTACTATTCACTAAATCCAATAGTAGGTCATTTGCTAAGGGTTCGTTGAGGTCCAAAGTTTCATAGCACCATGACAGTAATGATTCTTTCAAGCTGCTTGGCAAGCTACTGAAAACAGATATAGAATTGTAATTTTCTAATCACTTTATTTTATCTCTTTAATTTATTTATTTAGCTGCATCCTGTATTTCACATATGGCAGGCTTGGCACAGGGAACCTAGTGTCAAGTCGCAAAACGTAAGGTGAGCGTTAAACCTTACGTTTCGTTCGTAACGTTCGTTTTATCTTGTTGCCAGGGCAAGGAAATAAAAATAATTACTTCCTAATAAAAAGCAGTTTTACGCTTTTTCCCACATATAGCAGGGTAGGCAAAGACAACCTAGGGTTAAATAACTCCATTGTTCACCTAACACCACTTTTTAAAACATTACATGTTGAGTGGAGGAACTAAACACCATATTTTGCCACCCTGCAGAGCGGGAAATGAAAATAATTTAAAAATAACTATTTCCCGTAATAGTTATCGAACACCTACAACCGTTGCGTTTACGCACAAATACTGTCCCAATGCGATAAGACGGCGTCAATATTTCAGCACATTTTGAAATAATCTGAAACCAGTCGTGGTGCACAAAATGCGACTGCAAAATCGGCTGGTTGTGGTTTCGATCCCCACTCGAGGAAGTGAAATATTTATTTTCATTTCTTCGCTCTGGTGCCGAGGAAAAGCGCGGCGTTGAGTTCCGCCATTCAACACGCAATGACTCCAGAACTCGGCGGAAAGTGGGGAACGGAGTGCCTTAACACTAAGTTCCCTCTGCCTACCCTGCTGTGCGGGATACAGCGTGAAGCTGGTTTATTTTAATTTAATTTGAAATAATCTAAGGTCTAAAAACCATTTCAACATCAATTAATTTATCACCTATCAATCCACAATTCCTTGTTATTCTCGAAACTGCTGTACTCATATTGCACTCTAGTCCACTCTCCAGCATCGTTTATACTTAAAGTTTCATCAAGTGTAGTGACACTACCGCGTCTGCACGGGGAGCCCCGAACACTGTCGATTATAGCAGGTTCGAAACTATTAACAGAACCCTCCTTCTTTGTCCTGAAAATATAATGAAATCATTTTATATTAGTAATAGAAAAATTAATTATTATCTATTTTATATATCACTAGTTATTGTTTAAACTTCACCTGTATACTGTTTATAGCAAGGTAGGCAGAGGTAACCTATTTAACATACACTATACTCTATGTACCATCCAATTTTAGAGACACAGCATGTTGAGTGGAGAGGTTGGTGGTTTCTTAGGTTCCTGAGCCTCAACTAGTTGGTGGTAGAAGAGCTTTGTGAGATTTTAGTGGCTTAAAAGGATGACAGTAGCAATAGATAAAGATATCAAGGCTGCCAATTTAAGAGATGGTCAGACATGGGCATGTTTGGAGATATTTTCTAGGGAGGACCTTGACTTTAATTTTGTAAATCAATAAAATGTCTACAAAAATATTTTTACTTAATTATTTAAGACCACATTGCAGTAAATATAGCAATGGTATAGAATAGAATAAAAAATAGTACCAATAAAGCAAAATTTTCAACCCCCTATTTAGGATTTGTTATTTGGGTTTCATTCTCACCTGTAAGTATAATTACATTTCATTTTCTTACTATGGTATGGAGACAAAGCATAACATTGTGACAAACCTGAAAATTAAGCAGAAACACAATTTTTTTTTGTTCTTATTAAAATATCAATACTTACATTCCATTGTTCTTATCACTATAAATCATTTCAAATTGTTCCGGTGTGGCACTGTGAGTGGAATTTCCACTCCCATAGTGGTTTTCAGATGCAGTACAAGTTATTGGCTTCTCATTTGAATTTATCAATAACAATTTATCACTAGGTATTTGAAGGTCAAGTGTTTTACTTTCAGATGCGGGGCTTGTTAAAGTATTCAGGCTTACTATTGCTGCATCATATAATTTTTGAAAATTCAACTTCTCTGTTTCTAAAGCCACTATTTTTTGTTTCAACAATTCTATTTCTTCAGCTTGAATAAGAAGCTGCAATAGATCAGTTAAGGTTTTTTGTAATTGTTACAGTATTTGTAAAAATGCATGTATATAACATGCATTTATTTTCATTTAGTTATTTTTAATTATAACTTCATGCTGTACCCTATATACAGGTGAGGCAAAAGGAACCTAGCATCAAGACACTCTGTTCCGCTAATCTTTTTACCTAGTTTTGGAAACACAACTGATAAATCTTATGACTGAATGATAGCATCATCCCAATTTAGTTAATAGAGAAGAAAGTTCATAGCAAAACATGGATTCATTATGAGTACACCACCAAATGTGCCTTAAAAGTATGTTCCAGAAATGAATGAATGGTCAATATGTTTGTTAAGTTTACAACATTTTAGGTTAGTAAAATGGATGTAGTGATAAATGAATGTTAATCACCTCATGATTCCAATCTGTATCATTATCCAATGATGTTTGACAACTCACACATACATTTCCTTCATCAAAATCTGTTTGACATTCAATATTGTCATAGAACATGTTGGTTTGAGTGCCAATGTCTACTTTTTGCACATTTGGAGTGGATGCACTACCCCAAAACAGCGATATTAAATTGGCAGGTCTGGGCATATTTAAACCAACATCATCCCAGTCTTCAAATTCCTATAAAAACATTTATCTATTAAATTCCATACTTTCTGTCCAATTTTTTGAGACATTGTATACTGCATGGTAAAACTAATGCCGCGCTGTCTTGTTTCCAGAATGAGAAAATGAAAATTAACAGTTGAATCCGGTGCCAATATGCCATGGCGGTACAATATAATGTATTAGAAAAACAGGTTCAAATTCACTTAAATACAACAATTATATTAAAACTTATAATAATTATAGAAATTTTACATTTTATTTAAAAAAATTGGTTTGAGAATTTCATTTAGATTTAAAAAAATTGCTTTGAGAATTTCATTTTAATTCTGCTCTACATAATATTAAACATGTAGTATAGTATAGTATAGTATATAAATTTTTACTCCTCTATTCTTTTTTAAATATTAAATATTAAAATAAATCTATCTTGATATATTTTTTTTTATAAAAGCAGCACTTGCTTTTTCTCTCATAGCATTGTAGGACGAAAAAATCTAGTTATACCACTAAGAGTTTATACTAATACAGAGAAGAAACACTCTTTCTCCACTTTCTACGTATTACTGCTTTGTGAATAATAGCAGGGAAACAAAAATTATATAAAAATAACCATTCTTTGGAATAATAGGATTCACAATTGTTGCATTTACTTAGCTATGCAACCTATGCCACAATTGCTCTCTCTCTATATAAAATATATAATACAAATAAGAAACCTGATCTGGATTTTCATCTGAAAATGTTATACTAGTCAATTTATAGTTTTGAAGAAGTAAGTATTCATTTATTAAAAAATTCAGAGCTCTTTTCTCATGTGGCTTTAAAGATCTTTGACTAAAATTTGTCTTCAATGTTTTGTCAAGATTTGATTCTTCATCTGGAATAAATTGAATATTATATTAATAGTTTATACAAATTTAAAATCTAATTAATGACTTGTTCCAATACAAATCATAGGAATATAATTCCAATATAATTCATAATATTTACAAAACTGAAGCATTAATTAAATTATAGCTGAGCCTTATACTTAAGCACTTAATTTTCTTTAATTTAAGAAGCAATTAATTTGATTTATAATGTTTTATTATAGAACACACCAGCAAATTGAGTTAAATTAGCTCGTAGAGCATTGATAGTCTCTCGAGCCTTCCGTAGTTCAAATTCAAGTACAGCAACGTCACCGCCACTCCCGCCGCGATCTCCACCACCATCTTCAGAATATCTTGCTGTATCTAATGAGTCTAAAGTGGCTTGACTGGGTGTACGGTCTATTAACAACAAACATATATTTCATTTTCACGTAATATTCACTGAAGATCCTAAGTAAAATAAGCAGTAATTACTTACGCATCGAGCTTAAATCTGTAGCTCTTGATACATGTTGTTCGAAGTTTCCTGGATTTGAAAAGAATTCTCTAAGCTGTGGTAGTTCCCTTCCACTTTCCACAAGTTCTGTATGAAGTTCCAAAGCGGTTAGAAATAAATTATCTTTTAATAATTTTGTAGCAACATCTTCATATGTAAGTGCTGGAGATGCTGCAAAAGAACTATCTTCTGCATCTTTATACGGATTCATTTTTCTTCTCTGAATTACTCATAACAAGCTCATTATGAGTATAACTCTAACCTTTCTAAGAAAAAAAATCACATCCTACAAAAATTCTTAATCAATGTTTGTATACCAATTGGATTTCGGATATTATATATTTTTTACGGTGTTTCATTGCTATAGCTATAAAATTGTGGAATAACTACTGAGCACAGTATAAATAAAAATGATATTCTGTATTATTAATCTATGCTCAAAACATTATTAAACACACAAACATGATTTACACAAATGATAACCAAAACTCTACACAGTATTGTAATGTAAAATGGGATCAATAGAAATAATTTTTTTATTTAAGTTAAAAATATTTAGGTATTGTTTACCTACAGTTATAATTAAATCTCGTATGAACGTTCGTATAATATAAAGTGAGAAATGAATACCATAGATTATTTGTTTAAATTATAGCCCGACGAAGTTTACGTGCTGTATCGACAAGCACAAGTCAAACTCACTCATAGTCGTGTGCATAATATTTTTTTAGCGTCACGCTGTCTCCCGCACACAGTAGGGTAGACAGAGGGAACCCAGTATTAAGACACTCTGTTTCCCATTTTTCGCCGAATTCTGGAGGCATCGCGTGTTGAGTGGCGGAACTCAACGCCGCGCTTAACCTCGACAAAAGAGCAAAGAAATGGAACTTAACTTAGCTTCACGCTTTATTCCTATCGGGGTAGTCAGAGAGAACGGAGCACCAAACGCTATGGTCTCTACATACCTCTTTCGCTTCATCCACTGTCATCAACCTCTTCATACATTTTGACCTATATGTATGTATGTGGGTATGCTCATTCATGGATTTTCATCTGTTCCCTCATAAGTTCTAACCTAGTTATCATAAAGAGACAAATGAGGTGCCGTTAGAAGCCTTTTAATTGTCTGCTGGTTATAGGCTACATGAAGCCACGTTAAATTGACTACAGCGCTCTCTAGAGGACTTAAAGAACTAAAAAAAAAGTTTCTTTATGATATCGTGAAGCACCTACTGTAGCGAAATAGATTTATTATTATACAGTGTTAAAATAAAATTAAAGTGGGATACGCTCACATCTATACTTTAAGTATATCTCTATCAGTATGACGTATATTTAATAGGCGATAATTTTTTTATAAAAATAAATAAATAAATGAGCTTCACGCTGTATCCCGCACACAGCAGGGTAGACAGAGGGAACCTAGTGTTAAAACAATCCGTTCTCCATTTTCCGCCGAATTCTAGAGGCATTGCATGTTGAGTGGCGGAACTCAACGCCGCGCTTCGCCTCGATTTTCTTGTTTTGTACTTTTAAGAGCGTGTTTAAGTAGTCAGGTTTTTAAATTTTCTTTTTATTATATTAGTATAGATATGCATTTTGTCAAGTGATACCGTATAAAGTACTTGTTGGACTATACTATAACGCAATATAGGCTTTTGTCAACTGTCAACCTTAAGAGAACAAAATTAGAAAGAAGAAGGTTGTCTTCTTTCTAGTTTTTTTCTCTTTCTTCTTGATCAATACTTAAGTTATCCGATTATATATTAAGATTTTTTTTTTGATCCGAAACTCATTATACGTGTGTCGATCCACTAATAGATCGAAAGTTTTTATATCGATACTAGAATCGGATGAATCGTATAAGTCTCTATCGATTCATACAAGTATCAGGTTGGAGCGAACATTCCTACTTTATAGTGCTACATTGCTGCAACTTAAAAATAAAAAAAATAATAGAACATGTCAATTGTCAAAATATCATAATTATTTCAAACGACAAAAGTCAAAACATTAACAGTAAATATAATATACAGACAAATTCAAATTTTTAAACTTTCTTCATAACTTAGTGATATCTTGTATATAATTAATTCTATAACAATGTATTATTCTACTATATGTGTGTGTTAACAAATCAGAATTTGTATTCTTTCAGAGACATATCCTATATCTACTTTTAAAATTAACCCTATTTCATTTCACAATGGGTGAACCATATTTTAACTTAAAAAGAAAACTTGAACAGCTGGGCTACAACAATATCCTACCGGTTGATGCCGTCTCTTTAGTAGAATGTATACTTGCTGATTTATTACAAACGACACGTAGTTTACAGCATTACATGGACTTATCTAAAGAAGCTCTCTTACAAAGAGATGCTCTGATGATGGAAGCAGAACCTTATAAATGTGATAATGCTAAACTTATTGAAGAAAATAATAGGCTCCATACTGAAATTATGCAATTAAAAGAACAATATCTTAAAATAAGTAAAGACAGCAAAAGACGTCTTAAATGTGTAAACGACGAAATTAATAAAAAAGAACTTTTAATTAGTAAACTGCAATGTGACTTAAGAGACTTGAGTTTAAGAGGTCTTTGTGCAGAAACATTAAGCAGTCGTAACAAGAGCAAAAGAAAGGATGGTGGAGATATTCTTACAAGTAAGCCATGTGATTGTAGTGAAAAATATTCATCAATGGAGAAAAACTGGACTGAGACTAATAAGACAGTACAAGCATTGCAAGAAAAAAATAATGAATATATTGATGAAATTGAATTACTTAAGTGTCAAATAGAACATAGAGACAATGAAATTGTCAGGCTAAAAATTTTTCTAGAAGGTGGTAGACCCTCTGCTGCAATTCATAAAGATTTCTATAGTGAGAAACCAAGTGAAAAGCTACAAAACCTAATTAAACAAATAAAAGAACTTGAAATAATTAACCAAGATATGAAAAAGGAATTGGAGAAAAGTCTAGAAAAACAACATGAAGCCATGCTTCGTGCTTTATCTTTAGCAGATAAAAATAAAACTCTTCAAGAAGAATTACAAAAAGTTGACAAATTAGCATTAAAAGTAGAAGAAGATTGCAATAAAAGACTAGCATCCATGGTAAATGATGTTAATTTTATGCGAAATAAACTTGATGAGCTTACTTTTAAAAAATCTGAACTAGAAAGAGAGCTATTACAAAGGCTTTCAAACAATACTTCACCAACAATCCAGGAATGTTTAAATGCAGCACTAAAAGAAAAAGAAACATTACAAACAGAAATTAAAAAAATAATAGAATTAAACAAAAGCTTACAAGAAAAAATTGTGTCACTTTCTGAAGTAAATAATTGTTTTAAAAATAAATTTAGTATAGACACAGAATGTCAAGTGAAGGATGAATTAAAAAAACTTTTTGAAGATGAAAGAAAGAAATATGAGACTTACATACTAAATATCCAAGATAAGTTAGCAGAAGCTCTAAATCTTTTTTGTAAAAACAACCATATAGAAAAAGAATGTAACACATCATCAGCAGATACATCTGGAACACTTTTCCTAAGAGATCTACATATAAAATTGTGTGAAAGTGAACAAAAGGTTTTAATGTTAAAGAAAGAAAATGAAGAATTGAAGAATATAGCAATACATAAAGGAGACAATGACAAAACTAACTATAAGGATATAATATCTCATTTAAATGCAGAAAATACTGAATTATCAAAAGAAAATATTTTATTGAGTCAAAAATTGAGCCAGTATAAGACTCTTAATTCATCAACATATGACAAAATTGATGATACTAGAAAACAAAACATCCAAAGGCTTAATCAAAAAATTGAAGAAATGTCTCATGAAATACAGTTGTTACAAAAAGATAAACAAGAATACAATATGCGTTATAGAGATTCTTCGGAACTTGTGGATAAGTTAAAATGGGATTTAGCTTGTAGACAGAAAACATTAGAACAATTAGAAGAAGAAAACTGTTCGTATAAAATGACAAATAGGACAGAAAAAGCATCTTCTGAACAATTAAAAGATGAATGTAGTTTTTTAAGAGAACAAATGAAGAAAATGCAAACAGATTTTATAAGAGAAAAAACTCTTGCTAATCAAATAAAAAATATACAATTAGAAACTGAACGAAGTACTACAGAGATTCAAGGGGAACTTCTATCAGTTCAAAAGAAGCTTAGTATGTCAAAGGACACTATAGATGGTTTAGAAAAAAAATGCCACGAATTACAATCCGAAGTAATGAAACTCAAAAATGACAAAATAAATTTAATAGACAATATAAAAATTATAGATAAAGAACGAGATAAAATGGTTTTAGAATTAGATCATAAAACTGAAAATATTAGTATACTAGAGGAAAAACTAAAATCTCAAACATATGATATCAGTAAATTAGAAAATGAAATTTGTGACCTCAAAAGACAGGTTAATCTTAATAAAGTAAATGCCCACAAAGTTGTGGACCACGAATCACAAATAACATTTTTAAATGGAGAAATATCAAGAATAACTAATCAGTATGATACTGCAATTATAGAAAATAAACACTTACAAAGCAGCTTAGCTGATGCAAATGCTGTTTTAAAAATTACAAAAATAGAATTAGAAAAATCTAGAAAAGATGTAGATGGATTGAAACAACAATTACAACATTATGTAGCTGAAATAAGGAGAATTGAAGAGCTACTGTCACAAAAGGAAGCAGAGAGATCTGACATGTTAGAACAATTTGCAAGTCTTTCTGTAGAAGCAAATATATTAGAAAATAATAACCATTCTCTTGAGAGTGAATCTGCATCAAAAACATTACAACTACAAACATATGTAAATAAAATCCAAAGTCTTGAAGAAAAAATTATTGACAAAGATAATATAATTGACAGTCAAGCAGCACGAATTGCTGCTCTAACATGTAAAATAAATTCTCTACAAAATGAAATAAGGTTAATAACTGAAGAGAAAAAAATTCTTGAGCAAAATATTTTATATCTAAAACAAATGTGTAACAATTTTCAGTCAAGTGAAAAAGTCATTACTACAAATTTAGAGGAAACTGATTCAGAATTAAAACTATATGAAAATAGAATTAAATCGCTTTCTAATGTTAAATCGAAATTAGAAATGGAGAAGGAAGAATTAAAAGATAATTTGATAACTTCAGAAAAATTATTGTCTAATGCGAGAAAAGAAATTGTAGAGCTAAAATTAGCATTACAGGATGCTACTGCTGAGACTCAATCCCTACATGAATGTGTTAATAGACTTTCAAGTGAATCCACAATTGGAGAGGTAATACTTATAGATTTTTTTAAACTTTACCCTTTTTAGTAGGGTTAGTAAAGGGCTAAACTAATAAATAAAATACTGTTTGCCCAATTTTTAAAATATTTCACATTGAGTAGAGGAAACGAGGTGCCACTCATACAATCTCAAAAATTTTAAATAATAAACATTGCCTTTTTCTTTTCAGAGTATTCTGCCTAGACAAAATTTGGAAATTCCTTTTATGTTGGAGCAAACGATTCATGAGTTAAGTCATGAAGATAATGACAGTGATAGATATAATGATCATAAGAAATATTCAAAATATCCTCATAGTAGTACTTTATAATTTTAAAAGACAAGACAAAATTTGTATCTTGTCTTGTCTTTGCACTTCTTAAACTGATATTATGGACATTAGACAAATGTAATAAGGATAATTAAGAAACTAAAAATCAACTAAATGCTCTTCTTTTTTGGAGAGGTCTTTCCATTCAATTTTGAATATCCTGTATATTTTAATGTAAATATTGACAATTGACATAATACATTTAATAAAGACAAAACATTTTATATAAGAAAACCAAGTTTATTTCCTTCCCATTATAATATACAATGTAAAAGTTATTATACATTTTTGTTATATAAATGTAATTTAACAGATATATAATTTAATAATCTTTAAGCGACTATGCTTATGTTAACTATCTACACACTCTTTGACTAAATATACATTTTCTAAAATTCTATTTAGAATTATCAATAAACTAGAGGTACAGATTGTAAAAAAACATTCTAAGTATCTAGCCCAGTTTAAAAATAAAATTATGTTATTTAACATAATTTTATTGTTTTACCTTCCAACTTGTACTTTTCTATAGGTACAGATATTAATACCTTTACATTCAAATTTTTATACATTTTCTAAAATATTTTTCTATCATTAGTGTGAATCTGTCCATCTTTAAATGTTGAAAATATTATTTTACAATGCTGTTTAATTATTATCATATATGTATTTGTTTTATTACTTACAATTGAATTTAAGAAAAATTAAAACATGGAGGTAGCTGGTAACTAAGGACAAAAGTACTCAGTAAGTACAATTAATGAAAGATAAAAATCTGTTATACACATACACAAAATACTTTTTAATTTACATCAGTTAATTTGCATAAAATGTTATTGCCAATTTTTTTACTTTGTATATACAGAAAAAATCATTGCACACAATTATAAAGCTAGATTTTAATTGTAAACAAAATGTGATTCAAATGTCGGTGGGTTTCCTAACTAATGAATAAAATATTCATTACATTTGTTGCTAAGAATAGCCTTATGATATTCTTAATTTTTATGAATAATTAATGAGTTTCGTTCCATACTTTTTTAACAAATACCAAACATTAATGAGATACATTTTAAAAAAACCTGATATGGAATGCATAACTAATTTTTAACAATTCTAAAAAGTCACTGCAAAAGCACTTTGTTGGTTCTAGCTTCAGTCAAGATTTAAAATAAATTAAGTATTTACAAACAAGATCTTAATTAATAATCAAATATTTTATACATATACATTGCTGGCCACCATTCTACTTTAACACCACAACTACAAAATTGATATCTATAAAACCTGGAACCATTTAAATATAATATAATAGTAATATTTTATGTTGAGTGAAGAAATTCAACCTGATGTTTTGTCTTGTTACCAGAGTCAAGAACTGGAAATAATTCACTCCTTAAAGTGTAAACTGCACCCACAACTATAGTGTTTACAGTCACACACCTTTGTGCCATAACTGCCTGAATATATAATACAATTCATAATATTTATCATCCTTAGAATATGTGTATAAGGGAAACAACATTTAAGCATATTGTTAGTAATAAGTATACATTATCTCACCAACAAGTGATTATACAAATTTTATGAGTATTTTTTTTGTTGATATATTACAATTTTGACATACAAACATTTTGCATGATGAAATTATACATAATCAGCACCATTACTTAAGATCTTACCACCACACATCTATACTATCATAATTGACATAGCTGAAAATGTACCTATGTAAAAACTAACTTGTGTTAATGATTGTAAAACTATATTGTAGTAAAATTATCATTTTATTACAATGTGGCTAAAATTCTTGTGAATCCAATACCAGCTCCTAGTAAAGTCTGTCCTATACCCCATATCATAGCATGTATAGGAGGCATGGCTAAGTTAGCAGCTCGGTAAATAAACGCAATAGCAGCACTACTTGCAACACCTGAGGTCACAGGGCTCACTACACCCATCACAATTAATAGCACTGGAAAAAATTTACCATATTTATGCTTTCTAAGAGTACCAAAGGCAACGAGGGCTGCACACGTATGTACAAACACAGATGAGCACAACGACCAAAGAAACACTGGATACCACATTTCACCAAATGTATCTAATGGATCACCTGGAGTCAATCTTAATATATCCACAAACGAATCAAATTCTGACACTCGAAATTCAGACAACATGTCATACATGTTGTCTTTGAAAGTTCGATACAGTCAGGCATCGGGGCCGTTGTTCGTAAATTTCTTGATTATACAGAAGAAAAGAAGTATTGAAAAGGTTTGCTGTTTATCACTATTATATAAAATCTATGTCATACTCATTATAAATATATGTATGTTTCTGTTCTAGGTACAAAATATATACAAATAAATATATTTTTATGAAGTATTATCGACAAAAACGAATTTCAACAAACTGCTCTGACATTTCCTATGAAATTTTTGACAATTACATTAATGTTACTGACATTTAAATTTTCATTACGATAATGAAATTAATAAGTGTATAGACTGGTAATAAAGGAAATAGTGTACATTATTATATTTTTTATTCATTTTTATTTATGCAATCTGATAATGTGATATATATTTTAATTCAACAGCAATGAAAAAAAAAAATAAGTTATTGACTATTATGTAACAGAAATTTTCAAGAATTTATTGAAATATTAACTAATTATTTCATGCTATTGTTAGAAATTTATTTCTAATTTATAATTTTAAAACTTTTTTTGACATCTTCGATTGGCAGTATATAAATAATACTCATATCCTAGAGTTGAAAGCAAAAAAATAAAAAAAAAGAAACAAGTTCTGAAGTTAGTCAATAAAGCTCGATATCGATAACTTAAAAATTTGATGTATCCCGTTGTAATCATAGTATTTTAAAACTTCCTAATGGTTATAATATTGTTCTATACATATTAAAGATACAATTTGTGTAAAAAGGTCAAAAAAAGTATTTCTAATGTAAGTATATTTTGTATAATTGTATATAAAACTCAAATCACCAGTAGTGTGAAGTTAGTATGCGATTAATGCTGTCACATAAAGTGTTTCAAATGACTTTTGCACATAACCTTAAAATTATCGTTCTTCAATAGTTGTGCCGATCCTCGTGTATATAGAGGTTTGGGATTAAGAATTAAGATATCAAGAAATAATAAAAAATGGGTAAAGTAAGGTCTACTCCGGGTGCCCCCCGAAAAGAGGGTTTTAATAAGTCGGGACATTCTATGAATCCTGACAGACCAACAGAAGGCCTAAAAGGAGTAGGGAAGCCTAGAACCAAAGGAACTATAAAGCGTCTTCAAATGTACCGTAATTTTAAAGCAAAAAGAGATAAAACCGGGAAAATCCTTACTCCAGCACCATTTCAAGGTTGGCTACCATCAGGTACACGAGCCCGAGTTGAGCCTAACCAAAAATGGTTTGGAAACTCTAGAGTTATATCACAAAGTGCTTTACAAAAATTTCAAGAGGAGTTTGGAGCAGCTGTGAAAAACCCTTATCAAGTAATAATGAAGCCTACAAATTTACCAATAACACTTCTTAATGAAAAAGCAAAGCACGCTAGAGTTCATTTACTAGATACTGAAGGTTTCGATAAGACATTTGGTCCAAAAAAACAAAGAAAACGCGTGAATTTGAAGTTTAATGACCTAGAAACTTTATCTAAGGCTGTTGAAGAGAATGCAGAAAAATATGATGAAAATAAAGATGTTGATAGAGTACGTGAAGACAGTGGAATAAAAGATGGTCAAAGAGAATGGATATTTGGTGCTGGTATGAGCAAAAGGATTTGGAATGAATTGTACAAAGTTATTGATTCATCTGATGTGCTATTACAGATTTTGGATGCAAGGGATCCTATGGGTACAAGAAGTCCATATGTTGAAAAATTTCTTAGAGAAGAAAAGCCACATAAACACTTAATTTTTATTTTAAATAAAGTTGACCTTATTCCAAACTGGGTGACACAAAGATGGGTTGCTATTCTCAGTGCCGAATATCCCACTGTTGCTTTTCATGCATCAATGACTCATCCATTTGGGAAAGGATCTCTTATAAACTTATTGCGACAATTTGCAAAATTGCATATAGATAAGAAACAAATAAGTGTGGGGCTAATTGGCTATCCCAATGTCGGCAAATCATCTGTTATAAACACACTTAGAGCTAAGAAAGTGTGCAAAGTTGCACCTATTGCTGGTGAAACAAAGGTTTGGCAATATATTACATTAATGAGAAGAATTTTCCTAATCGATTGTCCAGGTATTGTGTATCCTTCTGCAGAAACTGATACTGAGAAAGTTTTAAAAGGAGTTGTTAGAGTTGAATTAGTGCAAAATCCTGAAGATTACATTGAAGAGGTGATAAAAAGAGTTCGAAAAGAATATTTAATAAAAACATATAAAGTAGAAGGTTGGAATAATGCTACAGAATTTTTAGAAAAAATGGCAGCAAGAACTGGTAAATTATTAAAAAAGGGGGAACCTGATATAAGTCAAGTAGCTAAAATGGTGCTTAATGATTGGCAGAGAGGCAAACTACCTTTTTATGTGGCCCCAGAGGGTTTTGAAGTGCCCTTGACTAAGCAACAAGAAAGTACAGATAATAAAGAAGTAGACACTAAAAATGTAAATGATGAAAAAGAAGAGCAAAAGTCTGAAGACTCAAATCCTTTAGAATTAAAAGATGACAATGAATGCAATCAGCAAGCACTCACAATCAATAAATTAATTATTGCACAAGACTTTGCAAAAATTCGAGTTGGTTTGCAATTTGACAATGTAGATGATGTAAAACCTTTAGATGACATTGTTATACCTGAAGAATTGCAAGGGATTGATGACCAAAAAGATGAAAATAAAACAGAGAATGATAGTGCAGAAAACATTGAAAGTATTAATAAAGATAATGATGACACTGACTCAGATATAAGCAATTTTTATAGTGACACTGAAAATGTATGTAGCGATGTTGAAGATTACCTGACAAATGATGCTGAAACTATCAAAGAATTGAAGAGGAAAAGGTTGGAGGCCAGTAGTGGCACATTCACAGTAGAAGAAATGCTGCCTACAGGAAAGAAACACAAGGCAAATGATTCATTGAAAAATTTAAAAGCCAAAATGACAGCTAAGCAAAGGAGAGCATTAGACAGAGCTCAAAAACGTACTAAAACCGGAAGTAACTTTTATGAAGTATCAAATGTAAAGAACAAAAATAGAAATAAGAAACGTGTTGTTGAAAAAAAATAATTTGTAATATATATTAAATAAACAATCACTCCTCATAATCATCCTAAATAAGTTTATTTTAATAAAAAATGATGCTTTAAAATAGGTCTATCTGTCGTACTATTTGTCTTTTAGTTTTATTTTGGTATTAAGTTATTTTGAATACATTATTTTTAACAAAAATTATTATCTTTTTTAAAAATTAGTTGTACATATTTTATACATTGAGCTTCACACTGTATTCTGTATATAGCAGGGTAGGCAGAGGGAAAATAGTGTTAAGACGAAGTGTTCACTCTGTTCTTCACTTTCTGCTGAATTTTTGGGGCATTGCATGTTGAGTGGCGGATATCAATGCTGGGATTTTCGCCTTGGTGTCAGAGCGAAGAAAATATTAATAAATAATAATTCATTCCCCCTAGTTGGGATCAAACCCATAGTCGTTGCGTTACAGTCACACCCTTGTGCCCCTGTACCACTATTTTATACATTTAATTAAATTTATTAGGAGTAAATTATAAATATTATATGACTTCAGTATTATCTAGTATTAAAAAATTATGAAACTCACCTTTGATCAGCAAATAGAGTAAGTATGGACATTATAACACATTTGGAAAATTATATTTATGTAGTTGTTGTTTTTTGATATAATAAAATTAGAATATCATCTATTAAATATGAATTAATAATTTTTTTATGTTTTAATTTTGTTTTAATTTTATATGACATCTCATTTGTATATTTTTTTACTTTACGCAGTATGTCGCATATAGCAGAGAACGCAGGGGGAACCTAGTGTTAAGACACTACTTTTCTCTTATTCTCTCCAACTTCGGACATTTGAGTGAACATTGCGTTTTGAGTAGCGAACTCAACAACGAGCTTTATCATGTTACCAGAATGAGGTAGTGAAAATAATACGTTGTCCCAAGTGGTTCCCACATCCGTCGCGTTTAAAGACTACTCTACGATGGCATCTGAACCAGAATTTACTTTTATATTCTTTTTATTTCGGTAATTTTATATAAGCAATTCTTAAAATTTTAGATGTCTTCTGGAAGTGAAAGTGATGATGACTATGTTCCTGGAGAGCCAGAGCAGGTTTCGGAGGAAGAGTCTGCCGACGAAGAGGTTGATATACAGTATGAAAAGGAACTCGAACACAATAGTAAAAAGAGAAAATCGCAAACTCCGGCAAAAGGTAAAAAGAAAATAAAAACAAATAATGCCACTGAAGAGACTGTCTGTAAATCTAAAGAGCAATGCGATTCTCCACCAAAGTTAAACCCCGTGGAGGATAAAAAACGAGAAGATGATCTATGGGCAAAATTTTTAGAAGGTACAGATACAAAACCGAAATCCACGTCAAAAGAATCGAACCACGTTATATCTGAAGAAAAAAGTCAAACTCTAGAATGTAGTAATATCACACTGAACAAAAATGTAAAAGAAAAAGAAGACAGTGAAGAAAGAGAGAAACGAATATTTGAGTTTGCCGGTGAAACAATAGTTGTTGAAAATAATGTTATTAAAGAGAAAATTAAAACAGCTGATACTCCAGCCACAGGTATTTTTTTTATATATTTTTTTTGCCTTTACATTTTATCCCGCAGCTACTCTGAGTTAAGACCTTCCGTTCCCATAAAGACACTTCCGTTCTCCACTTTCCGCCGAATTCTGATTGAGTGGCGGAACTCAACGCCGTGCATAGTTCTCGTTAGCAGAGTGAAGAAATAAAATTAACCCACAACCTGATGCCTATTCAGTCGCACAATTGTCCTGCACCAAGACCGGCTAGTTTTTTTTGGGATCAGACCTAGGGGCGCCAGGGTTTCATTGTACACGGGCGCTACACGAGCTAGAGCCGCCTCTGATGACCATTATCTTTTATTTTTTTATCTCATTTACCGTAATATTATATAGAAAAATCTTCTTATACAGTGAGCAAACTTGAAGGACCATCCCGTAGCCGAGGTGCAGGATTGACAAATGTATTGGGCCAGTTAAATAAGAAGAACAAACTTTCTACATTAGAAAAATCAAAGCTGGACTGGGATACGTATAAAAAGGAAGAGGGCATTGAAGAAGAAATTGTCAGTCACAATAAAGGAAAAGCTGGGTTGGTACTTGGTAGTAAACATTAAAACGAACTTTAAGATGGAATTAACACTAAGTTCAAATTAATTTAAATGAAAATAAGAAAACACTTATTCTAAGCGGCGGTAATAGCTCATAAAACTTTGTAATATGTATAAAATTATGAAAACAAATAATTTAATTGTTTAGCCGTGGTACAGCGGCTATAAACGAGACGGGTGTGGGTTAAATTCCCACTCGGGCAAATTAATTATTTTCATTTTCTCAATAACAAGACAAAGCGCGGCGTTGAGGTCCGCCAGTCGTGACGCAATGTCTCAAAAATTGAACGAACGGAGCTTGAGCAATGGAGTGTCTAATTGTAGGCTCCCTCTTCGTACCCTGCTATATATATGTGAGACACAATCAGAACTAAAAAACTTAAATTTGTATTTTTAATTTACAACAATTTGTAATTTTATTTTAGATTTTTGGGTCGTCGAGACTTTTTGGAGAGGACAGACGTACGTCAATACGAGATTGAGAGAGACTTGCGCTTAAACAGACGAAGCAACCGATAAATTTCTATTACTTAACTACTTACCTCCCACGCCATATTGTGAATCTTATTGTGTGATTTCAATTAAATACTGTAAATTAAACTAAACATGCAATTTTATTATTATTTTTTTAAAATTGTAATAAGTAAGATAGAACCAATGTTTTTTTAATATTATTAAATATTAAAAAAAAGTTTAGCTAATTCATATATTAATAGTAATAAAAATTGTTATATTATAAATTATCATATTATATTTTTTTATTTTAGCTCAAAAAAAAAACATTTTAGTAATTCAGATTCAAATTTACTATACAGAACCTAAGTATTAACAAAATTAATTATTAGAAAATAGAATTAATGTTCTAAAAATATTACAAAAATATGTTAAAACATTTAAATTGTAATAGTGTCGGTTAAATTCGTTTAACAAATTAGAAAAAAAACTACTTGAGATATTTGAACGTATCAATCGTTTAAATGGTATTTGCAATTTATACATAATTGCTATATAATTTACCGACGGATACGTCAGTTACAAAAATTGCACGAATTAAACTGTTTTTGTGGCCAGTCGTAGCGCAGCGGCACGAATTGTGACTGTAAAACCGACTGGTTGTGGGTTCGATCCCCACTCGAGGAGATGAAATATTTACTTAAATTTTATTTCCATTTCTTCGCTCTAGTGTCGAGGCTAAGCGCGGCGTTGACTTCTGCCATACAAAAAATAATGTTTTTTTTCTACCTACTAGTCTTCGATCAACTATTTATATAGTATATAATAGTATAGTGTATAGTTGATCCTACCTTTCAACAATTGTTCTCGTATGAAGTCTAAGAAGCTTATAAAAGCAATTATATAAATAAAGACTCCTCTCAGCCCGATCGATGGCTGCAAGCCTGGGTTCGGGTCCCGCACGATGTCCTCGCCGTCAACCACATCCTCTTAAGCAACCACTAAGTGCTTGCAGTTTTACAGGGACGTAGTACGTTCCCTCTTCACTACCCAACCGGTGTCGCTGTCAAGGTCTGTAGGGCTAACAGTATTAACTTCAAGTTCGACAAAAAAATAGAAAGAATAATGCCTATTATTTTAAGAATAAAGATTCTATTAGATAATTAATGTTTTAGTTGTTATTTATCAAGTATGAAATAATTTGTACATATATAGTTTTTTTTATAAATAGATATTTATTTTACTTCAAATCCATACTTTTACGCATCAAATTGGCCTCGCTTTGTCTTATTACCAGAACAAGGAAATGAAAATATTGAATAATTTTTCCAAGTGGGAATCGACTACGTCTCGGCAAAAGGAGTACAGGCCAGGTGGACCAACGACGAAAGGAAGACAGCTGGCATCCGCTGGATTCAAAGAGCGCAGGACCGGGCGGAGTGGCGTGCATTAGGTGAGGCCTATCTCCAGCTGTGGACATTGAAAGGTTGATGGATGGATGGGAATCAAACCCACAACCGCCGCATTTATATGGCCTCAATTTTTTTTCTTACCTTGTTTGCTGGTGGTAGGCCTAGGGAACCTGGAACCTCGTGTCCGCTGAATTCTGTAGACCTTGTGCGCTATGCCTCGTTACCAGAGCGAGGACACGAATAAAATAAATAATTTATTTCTTCGAGTGGAAATCGAACGTCGCACGCCTGTGCCTCTGGTCCATGACTGGCCTCAATATTATATTATAAGATATTTATAATACTTATTTTTTAATTATAATACTTTAAAATATCTTAGACTCATTAATATGGCAGCACAATATTTTAATTACAAATGGAAATTTAAATTTGTTTAACATGGATGAATTTGAGTTATAAAAATGCGAATTTGAAGATTAAACTTACGAATTGAATATTTGAAAATGATATATTTATGTGTCATAGTCATGTCATTATATATAAAATCCTATATATCTTATTTCACAAACTCCCACACTAGAAGTGGTTCGATTGCCGCTACGAACGTTTTGCTACAATAACAATAACTAATAACCTCACAAGGTCCATTTCATCCATCGGCTCAATCACGTCAATGAATATGACTTGAGAGAGGCAATCAATTTCAATCTGCGACATGTTCCGTACCGGTCCGTGGCCGTCGAACGATATGCACAGTTTGTGCTAATAAGCACTAAAAAGTCTATTTGTTGGTGTGTAACATTGCAGTGCAGTAGTAAACTTGCCTTTCAGACTTCCTGACGCCTTTAATTTGCGTATTATAATATTGTATAGTGATTATCGAAGAGAATAGTGCCTGGAAGAACTGATGTGAAGAGATGACGACTTACGGAAGATGGACGATGTTTGAGGGGAATGTGGGTGCTGTGCAGGTTAGTATGTTCAATTAAAATATAGAGTGCTATTATATAAAAATTGTTGCGATCTAAAATGCTTAGAGTGCATATTCGTACGTGTACCTATGTGAATATACCTAGAAGTTGTTACTTTTCTGCCTGTCTATACAATTTTGTCTTTGAAATTTGATATTATATTTAGTTCTATAAAAAGAGGCTGTCGTGGCGCAGGATCACAAGGGTGTGACTGTAACGCGACGGTTGTGGGTGTGAGATCCACTCGAGGGAATAAATTATTATTTATTAATATTTATTCGCTCTGGCACCAAGGCAAAAGAAGAATTTCACCATTCAACACGCAATGCCTCTAAAAATTCGGCGAGTGAGGAATGGAATGTCTTAACACTAGGTTCCCTCTGCCTGCTCTGCTGTGTGCGAAATATAAGTACAACGTACGTAAAAATTGTTAAATATCTTTATAACAAGCTCTACATTTATTTCAATACTTATGAAAATCGTATTTATTAGTCAAATTAAACATTCGCGGTCTGTATATCTACAGACATCTATCTCTAGTAATTGAATTCTATAAAAATATTTCTCTGTTTAGTTGTTTTAAAAAGTAATAAGGAAATGTTTTACTTATTTTAAAGTTAATAAAGGAATATATTTTACATAAATTACTGAAACTATTCAGGCCACCGAGTCACATTATAAGAAAATATGAATATATTAAAACAACTGCATTACGTTTGCAATGTGAAAATTTAGAATCATTAACTTTTACATAAGAACTAGTTTGTTATAAATTTGAATTTTATTGACCGATTGATTTTAATCTTAATTTTATCTATAATTTGACGTTTTATTTATATCTATGAAGAAAAAACAATTAAATAAAATCCTGTTGTTTTTATGTCTAAATTAATTTAAATTAAATTAGCTTCACGCTGTATCCCGCACACAGCAGGGTAGGCAGAGGGAACCTAGTGTTAAGACACTCCGTTCCCCACTTTCTGCCGAATTCTGGAGGCATTGCGTGTTGAGTGGCAGAACTCAACGCCGCGCTTAACCTCGACACCAGAGCAAAGAAAATGGAAATATAAATTTAAGCAAATATTTCATCTCCTCGAGTGGGGATCGAACACACAACCAGTCGGTATTGCAGTCACACCTCGTGCCGCTGCGCCACGACCGGCCTCATTTTATGTCTATTATTTATTTATCTGTTGTATCTACAAACCAATAAAAATAGGTATAATATTATATCATTGGAATGTTAGTAATGTTCTTTTTTTTAACGGACATATTTTATCTTATACATATTTACTGTTTAACTGGTTTACTAGACCATCCCCTTATAAGACCAATTCATCAAATCTCTTAAGACTTTAACCAACTGTCCTCTTGTTTTCAAAATTAAACGTGAATTTAAGATTCTCTAAACAACATTTGTAATAATTAATGTAAGATATCTAAATATACCGATTATTGAGTATGGCCACCTACGAAATACTTCATAAGTAGGTAGTACAGTACGGTCAACAAGTCGTGGTCGCTCTGAAATTAGGTTTTCTAAATTTATGCGTATAAGAGAAGAAAATATTCAAAAGTAAAAAAAATATCCTAAAATCGAATCTGCGCAGCTATCTTCAGGGTGGCCACGACTTGTTAACCGTACTGTAGTTTTATTAATATCCGATGAATGACGTAATCTGGAGCGGTGAACGTAGCAGAAAGGAAAAGTGGGCGAACTACCTGAACTTAGTTTACCTCGAGAAGCGCCTACGCATAACCACTCCTCAGTCCTCACCACCCTTCCCACGACGTTATATCTTGCTACATTAGTTAAAGAGGTTGCCTGATCAATAAATAGGTCTTTATTTTTAAATCAGCAAGCATCTTTATATATTACTATATATTTTTAAAAAAAATGACGTATAACTATTTCAAAAACTTTCATGTACTTGTATATGAACTTTCTCGTATGATAATATCTAAAAAAACTTAATTACGATATCTTTAATATTAAAAAAAATGGTAATTTTAAATTTTCTATATTTTCCTTTCAAGCAAATTCAATTAACAATTATACTTACTATATACATATATCGAATTAATAACTATATTCTATAACTCTACATATTTTATTATAACAACTTATCGATATACTAAGAACATCGATGGCGGGCTAATTGTTTAAACATTTAGAAACAACGCTCCCATTGTGGAGTCATAATATTTGCTCAGGTGTAGGTATATTGCGCTATGCGATACCTTTAAATGAATGAGCCACAAATAGTGCGGGGAAATGCGCATGTGTACTCGCGCTCGATAATCGCACTACGCCCGTGGCCGAGGCACGTGTCCGTGTGGCCGGGGACGGGCAGGGACCCCATGCGTGCGGGTACCGAGTACCGAGTACCGAGGACCGGGTACCGGGTACCGGGTACGGCGCGGGGGTGGGCTGTGCTGTGTGCGTCTGTGCGCGGCCACTCGGCGCTCTATCGCGCTCGACACTCGACACGACAGTCGACAGTCGAACGCGCGCAGCTATCGGGGCGGGTGTCGATCCGGTGTCATCGTTGCGTTGTCGTTTTACTGTCTCGCCTTTTTTTCCGGATTTTATTTGTGATATCTACTCTTGATGGAAAATAAAAAATATTTTGTGGTATAAAAATATTTTAACTGATGATCTCATGGTGATAAAGGAAGTCGTGGAAACGTTGGTATCAGGAAAGTGTTTTTCTTGTTGGTGCGAGGCGTCTGTAGGGCGAGGGCGGCGCGCGGGCCCGTAGTGTCGGGTCGGTGGATGGTGCGGCGCGGGCGGGCGCCGGGGCGCGGCCGGCGGCGCCGCTAGCAAAATGTCGATACCCCTGGGCCGGGAGACTGTCCTCCCCACGCAGGTGAGTTTGAGTTTTCATCGTTTTTCCGTACATAGTAAACGCGCGCGCGGCAACTGTAGTTATTGTCTTAGAATACTATAATACAATGTACATGTGTTCCACTTCCAATACATATTATTTATATGAAAATTTATAGAAGCTTGTAAGTTACTCTATCAACCACTGAAAAGGATATTTTATTATATTTTAGAGTAATATAAAAGGTAAGTTTTATTATTTACTGAATTATTCTCTCCATATTATTCATATATTGACATTTATATAGATAATATATTATATGTCTATAGGTATATTGTACAGTAATTACTTTATCAGTAATTATAAACTCTCGTTTTATCATAGCTGACCATGACATAAAATAAATTAAATCTAGATTGCGATTGCGCTGAATAAGAAAAAACCTATTATAAATTTTTGAGCATATTACCAGTAAAACGAAACTTGGATATATGAGCCATGTTACTGAAATTTCTTTTATTTCCTTACCTAAGAACACAATGTGATATTCTGTATTTATCATTTTTATATTTTACTACGTGATTAATCATTGAATCCATTTTGAATAAATCTATGAAAAAATAAACAAGTCAGATAAGTATTTTATTATAAATTCAATTATTTAATCACTAGTTAATTTTTATATATTAAAGAATAATCTTAAGAAGAATCCTAGTCAATTTCTCGATCTAGATTGAAGAAATAATCCCATTAAATTTAGAATTATCTAATAATAAGAAGTCACGCAGTAAACAGGTCGATTGACCACTATCATAAGTATTTCTTATCTAGTGAAGTGATTCGCAGAATCATTTTCAGCGTCGTACAAGTTACAAATACATTATGCTTAGAAGATTGTGGTCGCAAAAAGATAGATAGTATATATGAAAGATAGATAGATAGATAGGATTGTATATACTCATATATGAAAGCGAAATAAATAGAGAAAATATGTAATTAAGCTCTTAACAATCTATATTTGTTGTTGTACGAAATTGCTTTTAGTTCAATAAGCAGTACATACGACGTTGAAGAATAAATTCTACACTATCTGTATATCTGTTGAAATTATCCAATTATCTTTTCTGGCGCCGTTACTGACTTTTCAATTAGCGTAAAAAGCTTGGAAGGCTTAAGCACATTTCGAAGTTCAATTAACCTGTACTGGTTGTTATTGGTTTCATAAATTGACAAAGTTACGTAAGATAAAACCACCGGAAATTACATACATAGGTTTGAGAAAATTAAATTTGCATTAGTCCGCTTTCGGCAAAGTATTTATTTTTTTATTACAATAAGTGCAACCATTATTCTGCGACTTGCGAGACATCAAAAACTCACATAGCCATTTTTTTAATACGCGTAACTGTAAATGCTTTCGTAAAATGAATTAATTTCATCAAAGAAAACTAGTTTTTAATGAGAATGTGAAACAAAAAATGAAACAAAATTTTGTCTATACTTTTTGTGTGAAAGTGTTATATATTTATAATTAAAATCGTGTAATAGATATAAAATATGTATTACATTACATATACAAATAAAATTACAAAAGATTGCAAAGAATTGCCTAAGAGATTCTTTCTGAAACTCGCGGTCATAGTTCAAGGCTCTATCGATCCGAGCTGCCAAGGTTCAGCGTTGTTTTCCAATTTACTTTATATCACGATTAAAACAGAAAAGTGTAGCTTTTTGTAATTCTTAAAAATCGTTAAAAATGATGCAAAGAAAAATGTTACAAATATGTTTTATATCTTGTAACAATTTAATCTTTTGTTTATTTATAACTTATGTTGTTTATACAAGTACACTATTTCGAGCGAGGTGAAAATATTTTATAGTTATTTACACTTATCTTAATAGGACATTAGTTATCTTAAGGCCAGTATATTTTATACAGATAGCATTAATCTTAAAACAATTAAATAATTAATATTTTTATCTCATTTTCGTTATACTTACTAACTTATTATGAACTTATTATAAAAAATAATTCATTACATTTATTCCTTGTTAATATAAATATGATAATATAAGCGGCACTTGTCAATCTGTCGATTACTAAGCTTCACAGCTGATAGCATTTACTAGAAATACCGTCTGCAATATCCGGCACTAATAGTCAAAACTCATTTATTTGCTTGACCTGTTGATACACATAGACGGTGCATATCTATTTGACTAGATAACAAAGTTTAATTTTGTTACTAGTGACCGACCAAAGTTTCGGTTTCGGCCAGATTCTTTCAAAACTCTCAGTTTCGGCCATTGTTTCAGTTTCAGGCAAAAACGGCCGAAACTTCCGCTGGTTTTTGCCGCCAAAACTTATTCAGGTCAATCTGTATTTTTGTGGTCTACGTAAGTGATAAAAATAGCCGACCTGAAAGTAATAACTAAATAATATTGTATAACGATAACAAATAGTACAGTAGTATCAAATAATTAAAGTACGAATTTATCAAATGATATTTACTTAATATTATATTATAATTTAAACAAAAAGTGCAAATAAATTTTGCGTGGGATTAGATTTTCGTAGTTGAGTATCTACATTTCAAAAAAATTGTTTACATTTGATTTATTTGTATTTGTGGTAACCAGAATATAATATATATTTTCTTGTGATATGCTAGCTTTCATATAGAGAAATTTAGGTAGAGTAATTCACGTAGAGAAATAAAATTTAATATGTGGAATAGGCACTTATACCTAAATATGCCTAACTTATAAGTAGTGATTAAATAGATAACCTCAAGGAATTCAATGTAGTGACACGTAAGTAGTCCAGAATAAATCATAGAACAACTGTTGTATTTGTAGTAGTCTTGGTTCTAAAACGTACGCTAGTATAATTCACTATTATAAGATAAATTTAATTTGAAAAGCATTTTAAAAATATTATGTAATAAATATATAAATATGATTTTAACTGATTTTAAGTAACCACGTTGCTAGAGACTCAATTTTTTTATTTATTGGATTATAATAATATTATCGTACAATAAATAAAAAATTAAGACGTCACAGTGCGGCATATATGTATGTATGTATGTATGTATGGCAATCTAGCTTACAAAATTACTAGCTGTTGTGATATCATATTAAAGTCCTATGGTGATGATTTAGTTTTTTGCTCTAATCTTACTATAAAATGAAGCAACTGATCTTTTGACGCAGTTGTTTTTCATTGCAATATTGAATATATTTTTAAATATATTTTTAAAAATGTTATCTGATGCTGTAAAAATTGAATAACTGAAAATATATTGATTTGAAATAAGAAACATCTAAATATAATAGGACAGCTCACGCATATCAGGACTCCGAACGGAAAGCAGAGAACAGAATGTCTTGATTTTTCATTAGGTCCTCTCTGCCCACTCTGCTCCATGGTATACATTGTAACGCTGAAAAAAGTCATAAATTCACACAATAAAAAAAACTCGTCTAATAAATAGTCAGTAATGTATTAGCGTACAGTATGTAAAAGTACTAATATGAAGAGTACATCATTATTACGTCTGCAATATCTCGTTAAATAGTAACTGCATGACTCACGGTACGTTGTTCTGTTCAGTGTGAAAGAGAAGTATAAATTATATGTATGAACATTAATATAATATTCTTCTTATTATTAACATCATCAGGTACTGGAATAGTATATCGACGCCTAATATGAAGGTTATAGATATTTCTAATATAGCGTGTATATTTACATTAGGCGTTGCTAAAAGGTTTGTATGATCTCTTAAGATACTCCTAAGAAACATCACTACATCGTTTTGGCAGTGCTTGTGGCTCTTGAACTTTTAATCTGATTTTCATAAAATAATGCTAAACAAGGCTTTCGATAAAAAATAGCTGGATTCAAATTGGTTTATTAATTCAGGAGCTATAGTGCCACAGACAGACACACAGACACGTCAAATTTATAACACTTGATTTATTTAATGCACATTAAAATACAAAAGTGATTTTTCTTATATTATAAATTGGTGCATTATCTTTCATGCAGCTATATACATATTTATTCAAAATACTTGAAAGAGTAAAATATAAATCGTAACGTACCTAAGTGTTTTGTTATTTTTATAAAAAAATCTCTATTATTTACATTTGCTTGTATGTTCGCGAAAGGCAACATGCAAAAATTTACAACATTGATTGATGATGAACCCAACTTTCATGTATTGTGGTAAAAAATCATACCAAAATTAAAAAATATTATAAATATAATACTTAAAATGATTAGTAAATGAAACCAAGCATAATTAATAGAAAAATCGTGAGTAGTTGCTAAAATGTCGTGATATTGGCTAACTAGAAAGTGGATCGGAGTGTACCTACAATTTATCTTTAATAAATTGTCTACTTTTTGTTTGTTTTGCGGTTGCAGATGAAGAAATAATCACATTAGCTTGTAACAATTTTAAAACGTTATTCTGTATTTAGGAAATAAAAATATTTTATAGAAAACGTAAAAAAATATATAAGTACCTAAGCTAACAACATGAAATAAATTGTAACAAGCGTATAAGAATTTCGACGTTGAGAACGTATGGCTTAGCGGTCAGAACGCTCGGACAGTGTCCAAGAGTCGCGGGTTCTAATCCCACTACATACAAATTTTTATACGTTTTCTAAAAAATAATTATCACAATAGATTGATATTTTACGTTACATATTGAGCCAGATAAAAAAAGAGTATAGTATATTAAGCTAGCTGGTATACCAGGAGGTATATGCTTATCTCTGCACATTGTATGCATCTTAGTGGTAGCCTTATTGCGGTAATGGAACGATGGGTGCGTAAAAGCTTACTCGCTGGGAGTATTGTATCTGAGTTGGCTACTGCGCTTATTCACATATTGGATTGGATTTCTTATTAGGTACTGTATATGAGGTTTTGTTTCAGATTCACGTTGTATCTCGCATGTAGGATGCATACTAAATGGCGGAGCTCGACGCCGCGCTTTGCCTCGACACTAAAGCGATGAAATGAAAATATTAGATTTTTCATTTCCTCGAGTGGGAATCGAACCCACAATCTGTCGCGTTTACAGTCACACGCCTGTGCCCCTGCGCCATGACTGGCCTCAATGATATATTATAATATGAGTTATAATGTTTGATAATATTTTGTATTATAAGTAAATAAAAAATGGATATGGAAAATATGGTAATATATATATTTTTACGTAGTATACAAGTGTTACTCATTTGTTAATAGTATCCTTTATTTGCGCCGCGTAAAGCTATTTCTATATTAGGAGTATCAATCTTGCCGCCCGCCACATTAGTAACTGGACTTTGCTCTAATGCAGGATGCTTTCACGAACAGCGTTACAATGTTGTAAAGGTTTCGCTTCTTGANAGATTTTCATTGTCTAAGCCTTAGTGATATGTGAAAAAAAACTAATATATTTAATTGCTAAAAAAGATGGGTAGGCACAATTAATATATAATTAACTAAATGCGCAATACGTAGAAGTGTATATTATATCAATTATTATGCTAAATTTAGATACAATTTAATTTTTTTTGGGCTTTTATATTTGTATATGAAATCATACTCTGATTTTTTTATCCTTATTGTGTTTAGTTATCGATGGTAGATAGTAAAGCTATTTTAGCTATCAACTGTACGCAAAGATAAGCTAGTTTGATAAGATATCTAGTTCTTGTTCATTTTTAATATATAGGTACATGTACTCTGTATAAATTATAAATATAATGCATATTTTTTTAAATTTCAATACAAGAACGAAACACTTGCCATACCTATAAGAATTGTCGTGCCAATTTGGAACTATGAAAAAGTTTGTATTTGTCTCACGGTTAAAAATGTTAGGTATCTACACTCGATACATGGTGGACTTGTTTTGGTCAATTAGCAAAAACCGGTGCATTCGAATACCGCAATACACAAAAGTAGTACGAGCATCGCGTGCGTGGTTTCGTGGAACCATCAGTTCCTTAAATAACCCTTGAGCCAGTAATTCCACTTCTTGCCGACCGTCCTCGGCGGCGTCCTTTAGTCCACTTTTGGAGAATGTTCCCAACTTGCCATATTTGGTAACATAATAACCCATCCTTGTCGTATATCTAGAAGCCCCGATTGTTAATCCCAGTTTGGAAGTTACGAGGATTTTTGTTCGTCTACATTTTATTTATTTATAGGATATGCGGGTGAGTCATGAATATTTCAATTGATGAAAAATAGTTTTTATACCTTGTTTTTTTTTCTTCATGTTTTCTATATATATTAGATCTACTTTATTAAAATTAATAAAATTGCAAATTGTTCTGGAAGTAAGCAGAACCAGAAACAATCATAGGTACCGTCTAAAAGTCGAGTGTTGCAAGGCGAGCTCGTCGGCCGTCAGTTCCTTATACGGTTCGACGAGGCCGAAGAACACTCCTAGCGTCCGGTGCCGCTTGGCTTGGACTCCCGGACCTATGGCCCATATTAATAATATCGTGAACTGTACAGTATACATTTAGTTTACCTTTTAATTTTTATTATCGTATTCTCGTATCCTGAAATACCTGACGGTAATTTTAATATTTATTGTAAAGAAAAAGCCTACCTAGTATAACCAGATAAAATCTTTTCAATTCAAACTCTTTCAATTTTATTTTCAAAATATACTATTAGAAGCCAGTCGTGACTGTTGTGGGTTCGATCTCCACTCGACGAAATGAAATGTTAATTTAAATTTATATTTTCATTTTTTCGCTTTGGTATTTGGCAAAGCACGGCGTTAAGTTCCGCCACTCAAACACGCAATAGCTTCAGAATTCGGCGGAAAGTGGGAAATGTGTTTTCTAGTTTTTTATTTTTCATAATTTTACAATATAAAAAACCATTCGAAATTATTAACATCATTTCCGGTTCAAATCTTAGTAGGATGTACATATAGGTAAAAAATGTCATAAAGTATTTAATATAAGTTTTTACATTTTAAGGGCATCTCCAAATCCAGTTAACCTTTATAACAACATCCGCAAAAGTCAACGATTATTTGTTATAGCCCTTAATACCAAATCTTTTTATTATTTTTTACTCGACACCAATTTTTTACTTTGCTCTACATAATTCTAAGATAAATAATATAATGACAATAATATAAGAATAATTATAAGATAAATATTAAAGACAACTTTCAATATGTCTCGTATACAATAAATTCATCGTCTATGCGATCTATATCTAAAATCAATTACTTTCCCAAGATGATAGCCATTGGGGTCGTGAGATAAGACATGGTGCGTAAACTAGCACAAATACTTATAAGTTATAACCTAATTGGCTTCTAGACTATGGCGTTGAGGCCGTTTTGCACTTGCGTTCATACTATATTTAGCTTTATATGGTTCTAAAAGTAAGCGGAGCAAAAATTTAAAGAAGTTTAGATTAAATAGGAAGCTTAAAATATAAAAATACAATTTCATTCTAAAGAAAAATGACAGAACTTTTGATTTTGTTTGACGTTTTAATTTTTTTTAATGATATAAGTACTAGCGATGTACTTTTGTCAAAGACCACATTTAACATGCTTATTTACAATATATTTCTCTACTCGATATATAACTAAGTAATAAACATATTTTCAAAGCAACAACAACCTATTAGGAGTCAATTAAAATCTCAGTTTTGAGCTTGTACTTTCAGCTTTTTAAAACGACATAAGGAGTTTATAGACTTGAAAATATTTAACGATCCAATTTAAATTTAAATTGTTCGACATAAAATTTTAATATAAAAGAATTGAGTTGGTAAATTTGATTATTTGTAAATAACGACGTGCAAAGATTTTGATTAATGTTATTATTACGTTTCAATATGAAGAAAAGTTCAGGGATGTGGTGTAATATTAAGTCACGTTCCACACATTGATTTGTTAGTCCTATCCTAGAACAACTCTGATGGTAACGGTATCAATAAACTTGTTTATATATGTACTGCTTATTTTTTTCGTTATATTGTTGTTATAAAGATAGTTTTACCTCAAGTTGGAAAGCAGTGAATGTAGTATTTTAACAGTTAGTTTTCTCTGCCAACAGATAGACCCGTCGTACAAATATGCGTAAAGCTAAGAACAGATTTCATCTTAAATATTTATCATATATATATTTTTGACACACTTTTTAACTACTAACTTAAAAAACATTTTCTTAACATAATATATATATATATATATATTTTGTTGTATAACATAATATATTTTTTTGAAAATTTCTTTGCTTATTTACTACACCTCGTGGCAATCAGGTATCTAGGCCAAACATTAACCTCCGCCGTATACATGAATGTGCCCAGTGATTTAGTTTTAGCTGGTCATCAGCAATCACTTAGCTACATTAGTCACGTTACGTTTTCACGCCGATATCTCTAATGACTCAACTTTTCTCGTAAAATCGCTTTGTGATATCAACATTTTAGGTATTTCACGTTATTTTCAAGTTGATTATATAGTCTTATTCCACTTTGCTTTAATATTGACAGCGGGATGCGGGCGGGGCAAATTACCTTATTTTACCTATCACAATTACAGTTTACTTTAGTTTAAACTAAACTGTCTTAAGTAATGTTATGAGCATAGGCAAAGAGAGAGCGGGATCCGTATCCATAATTGTTACTAACAAAATATTGAGCCTGAAAAAATAAAATAAAAATATTTACACAAAAAGATAGCTGAAAATAAAAATCACAGTCCCCTCTGAAAAATATCTTTAGACACGCCCATGAGTAATATAAGATATTGGTTAAACATTTATAAATATATATTTTTGTTTGTGGATCAGTAAATCTCAATCATTCAATTTACAGAACATTTCAATTTTCTCACTAATTTACATTAGTGTACCTAACTTTGCAAGATTTCAAAAACGTTATGTAATATATTAGTATCGGAAATATTACGTCTAGCATTTAAAATTTTATTAATTCCAAAATATAAATTTTAAAACTAGATATTATATTAACAGTATCAAAATTAGACATATTTTTTTTTATTTAAATGATGACTAACTGTAATTCTTGATTATAATGTGTTAATTTAATTCTTAGACGAAGAAAATCGTTCCTGGTGCAATGACATTAAAATCGTGTGTTGTTTAGTTTCAAGTCAACGACCTCATATTATAAAAAGTAACTTGAAGCTGTCCGCCGCATTACTGCAAATTGACTCCATATCAGCCGATGCCAATACAACTGTCGGGTTGCCATATAGCGAGTGCTTCTTGACAATATATTATTTGATTAGGTATGTTTATTACAATTTGCAAAACATGTCTTTTATCTATAATATTTTTTTTGTAGCTCGTATTACAAATTTGCATTTCGATCAATTTCATAATTGCACAGGGCTCTATATCACTAGAAATAAATTCCTTGTATTATTACTTGTATGAGGCCAGTCGTGGCGCAGCGGCACGAAGTGTGACTGTAAAACCGACTGGTTGTGGGTTCGATCCCCACTCGAGGAGATGAAATATATACTTAAATTTATATTTCTATTTCTTCGCTCGGGCTTCGGTGTCGAGGCACGCAATGCCTCCAGAATTCGGCAGAAAGTGGGGAACGGAGTGTCTTAACACTAGGTTCCCTCTGCCCACCCTGCTGTGCGCGGGATACAGCGTGAAGCTGTATTATTACTTTATCATTTATTAGAGTTACGTATATATTTTGACAGATCCCTTTTATCTACTCATAGAAGATGAGTGGTTAGAACTGAAGTATAAATGAAATTGTTAAAAATATCTTGGGTGGTCCATCATTGAAGGTATATATTCTCTCATATATGGTAGCAGATATTGATTCTGTATAAATATACGTTGTTGGTTTTAATTGATATTGTAAAAATTTATCATACGTCTTTTATATAATAAAATAAATGCATATAATTGAAGGCTGCTTATTTTTTTTCGTTTATCTAGTAGTTATTAAAAGCAACAACTGGATAATTATGTGGACTTTTTTTAAAGGCACTTTCAAAGGATCTAGCTTCAGTGAAACAGCGGGTCGATTCATTTAAGCGAGTTCCCTCCGGGCTCTCCGTTGTAATGGTGTATTTGACTTTCACTGATCAAATTTTTGCTAAAAGCCGGTCCATGTTTCGCGAAAGTGGTTGGTCCGGTGAAGGCTTATATATTAGCGGTCAACGCTGGTTGAGCTAGGCATATTGTATATTAACGTTATATTTTTATGAGAATGAAAGTCAAGTTACTTACGGTATATACTTAAATATCATACAAATACAGCTTATAATATTGAATAGTCAGAATAGAAATTACGATATATACGTGATATGATCATCTGTATAAAATTAAAGTTCTCTTAACATAATTTGATGAAGGTTTTCTGATCGTTAATATAACAAAATAATTTGAACTGCTATTTAACTATGGCCATTGGGTCCGATCTCCAACAAACTTTTACCTAGCCGTGGCTCTCGTTTTGCGCTCTAAAAGTTTAAATGAATTTCACAGAATATTCTTACGTAATCCTCTTATGTAAAGATTCCTCTCTTGATTTTCAGTAAATCTAGAATATTTATTTATTCATAAATAACTAAATTATTATGATTATAGTTTTGCATAAGACATGACATTAATGTATGTATATAAATTTATATTGTTACATATTTTAAAATGTACTCATGAATTTTTGTTATCATGGCCAGTCATGGTGCAGTGGCACAACCGTGCGACTGTATACGCGACAGGCTGTGGATTCAATTCCCACTCGAGGAAATGAAATATTTAATATCCGCCACTCATCACGCTACGTCCCCGACATTCGGCGGAAAGTGAGGAGCGGAGCGTTTTAACATTAGGTTCCCTCTGCCTACCCTGCTACTTACGGGATACAGCGTGAAGCTGAAAAGAAAATATTAAAGCGGCAATTCTCTGGAGGGATTTGACAGCGCATTAGTGAGAAATGAACATACTTGTGTTTCTTATAATAGACCCCTTGAATTCACGCCACGTTTGAATAAATTGATATAAGCGCACGATTTTAGGTAGGACGTGTGTAATGACATATTTACGAACTTAAATAATGGCTTATCATCCATGGTGTAATGTAATTTTGAAATTATTTATTTATAATTATACATTTATTTCTACATATGTTTTATTTGCTCACAAGTTTAAGCTAGGCGGACTATTGTACTTTATACGACTAAAATATATTATTACTTTTTAAACTTCTTATAAATGTCATATCTCATTTTAAAAGTGGGCAAAAGATTGTTAGCTCGTATTTTTTAATTCACTACTCAGATGGAGAACAAGTTCTCTTGGTTCGCTTTGTTTATATGTGTGTACAGAAAAAAGGTTACCATGGCAAGATAAGGCGACTAATTTAAACTATTTTAATGTCGACTACACTACATAGTAAAATTACAATAATTGTCACTAAAGAACTCGTGTTTGACCCATTATCTTTCTTAGGCCAAAACTAGTCTACGAGAAAGAGGACAGGTAAAATTGGAATTATTTTGAAGTGTTCATAGCACCTAGTGTAGGATTTGAGCTAAAAAGGGACTGTAGGTTCGTGCTAAGATATCATCTGATCGCACGCTTTTAGTTGACATTCGTGATCGTGACTTTACACAATAAAACTATGGTAGCTCCTGAATTAAATTATTATGAAATCCCGAGATAGAGATACATTCCCGACGCAAGCTTTTATTACCTACATCACAAAATGAGAGAAGAAATTAATGAGATATCTATTCACAGATCCTGATAAATACATTTATTCAACTTTATTAAATATTTTCATATTTGTGTTCAACTCTTTAAAACTATCATCTATAATTTCAAAATGGTTTCGTTATATAAGAAACTGAAATCTAAAACAAAAATGTTCAAGAATGATAAAGTAAAATAAAAAATCATATTATTTTCTGATAAATGCATTTAAATATATACAGTTTTCTTATTATTGTATAGGTATGTAGAGTTCATTGTTTAGTTGGTATTTTTTGATTTCGATACCACACTACATATAGACAGTTTAAAGCGGAACATGACTGATACGCAAATAGAGCACGATATCTTGTTGAAATGGATACTACTTAGAAAATGATCGACATGACGAATTTATGTTGGAATATTTTACACAACATCCCATCAAAAGATACTCGTTTAAAATTAAAGAAACAGTACATTTGATTTATTTAAATCAATACAAAATAGAAATTAAATATTAACTATAATATTATTTAATCTTTAGTCTATTCTCTAAAACACAGCAGTTTTACCACATTTAAAAACGTTTAAGAAGTGAACACTTAAATGTAATATAAATTAGTATTTATTAACTTGGACTTTAATATTATAAACAATAAATGTAGTAAATTTAACGAGATCATAAAATTGCAAACAATTTAATACAAGGCACTTGTGAAATCAAAATTTCGATTTTCTTATTACAAACTTAATTAATTGTTTAATTTTATGTGCATGATTTTTATAATTTTTATATAGTAGATATTCAAATACTTGAGAATACTTTCTCTTTTTTTCGGGTGAACAAAATGAATGGAATATTTTACATTTACTCCTATATGTATATTATGTGTACTATATATACTAAGTATATGTATACATAGCAAAAATGATATTATATATGTACCTACCTATAATATATGATAAATTTTCTAACTAGTATCTATCTATATATAGTTTAAAATATAAACATAGATAAAAAAATACAAAAATAAAAGTTATAAAAATAATATGTCGTTTTAATAAAGTGTAAAATACCCTGTAGCACCCTGTAGTTTTCGTCCTGTCTGGTTCAGACGAAGCACTCCATTTACTCTCTGCATAAGCACTCACTTACAGAGGATCATCAATGAGCTGTTACTTTCAGTGTTCTTGAGACACGAATCGTATGACGTATCCACTTAAAAAAAATACACAAGTATACCTAATTATTTTCTTAAGTCTGAATAAATGAAAAATGTTAAGTTTAAATTTTGTTTAATACTGAAAATAATACTGGAAAATATGTTATTTATTTATATTTATTTTATATTTTTATATATTTTTTGCATGTATTTGAGACTTGTTAAATCCCACGGATGTATTAATATGGGTCATCTGACCTTTGTCTGCGGATATTAAGATATTGACAAATGCAGTGCTTAGTCACAAAAATCAACTTTACAATGTCCTTGTTGAAGTAATTCCTGGAAATTAAAAAGAATGTTATAATTTCTGTAAATATAGCCCTAAAATCGTTGTTTAAAATAATGCATCTGTATATATATATATACAGATATATATATATATATATATATACACACACACACATATATATATAATATATTATAATATAATATATACATAGATATATGTAATAATACTATTTATTATAAACATTGTTGTTCAGAAAATAACGAAGTTTTAGGGACCCTAAGGTCTTCAGCCACATACAAGTGAGATAAGTTAAATTGAAATAGTCAATATGAAGCGGTAAGGCGTTATAGAGATGGAGAAATGTTTGTGATATTTTAGCTTGCTGCTATTGTGACGTAGACAGTCCTGTTTCAGAGTATATAATATATTTAATTCTCACTAATGTCTATTCATGTCATTATCCGAGAAATTGGGGACATTGATGCTATAGCTTTCTTTTGCAATGTTTTTTTATATGTATAAGCAATTAATCATTGTAAAACGTTCTTCTTGCTGTGATGAAGTGAAGTGAGTTTAAAGTTTTTTGACATTTTTAAAGTGTTATTAGATACATAGGAAAGAAAAATGCTTATTTAGAAAACTTCTAAAATTGAATGTTTGAACGAACGCGGGTTTTGAACTCGCGCTTCTTGGAAATCCTAGCTTGATGAGAACGTATGGCTTAGTGGTTAGAGCGCTTGGACGGTTTCCAAGAGGCGCTGGATCAAATCCCGCTACGTTCAAATTTTTACTCGTTTCCTAAATAAGAGGTAGAAGGTAAGTAAGTAAGGTTATTAATAATTTATAAGCTTTTACCTGCGGCTTTAGCCGCGTGAGTAAATGGAAATAACTATGAGTCGTGTATGACACATAACCATTTTAGCAGGTACAGTGCGATCGAAAAGATTGACGTGATGTAATTTAGCCTACAGCCCTCCTCCATAAATGGTACGACGAAATGATTATAAAAGTTTAAACTATCCAATATGAAAATATTTTTTCAGTCTGATCCAGTCCAGTCAAACAAGCTCTTCAGCTCTATAATATAAAGTTTACATACGTGAATCCACATTCACATTCATCCACGTTTACATATGTAAATTTAATATCATATCGTCCTTATATAGATAGTATTCATATTAAAAAGGTCTCAAATGCTAGAATTCAAAGTGTTGAAGGTGCGAAGCCCTCCCATGTTGTAGAGATATTGATTTGAAATCGAGTCTATTACAAAAGTAGATATAAAAACGTTAATTTATTTCTATCTTTATATAATATTGCTTAAAGGTCCAGTGACATTATAATATCGTTAACACGTTGTAAACTAAAAGTTATAAAACATTACAAAAACAAAGTAATACTAAAAATTTAATTAAATAAATTAGCTTCACGCTGTATCCCGCACACGGCAGGGTAGGCAGAGGGAACCTAGTGTTACCTAGCGTTCCCCACTTTCTGCCGAATTCTGGAGGCATTGCGCGTTGAGTGGCAGAACTCAACGCCGCGCTTAGCCTCGACACCAGAGCGAAGAAATGGAAATATAAATTTAAGTAAATATTTCATCTCCTCGAGTGGGAGTCGAACCCACAACCAGTCGGTTTTACAGTCACACTTCGTGCCGCTGCGCCACGTCTGGCCTCAAAGTAATACTACTTTGATTATAAAACAAAATGTTAAAACTTAATTGTAAAGATTATAGAAAGACTCTTGCAGAAAGTTTGCATATGCGACTGACACGGAGGCCATTACACTTTAAATTTTAAAATTTAAAGTATTTTACGAAGGTGGTCGCGGTCTCGTTTTACGAGTGAGCCAAATTCGTTCATAATATCCAGACCTCGTCGTATGCAAATTTTAATGACACGTTGTTTATTTACACACACACCAAACGCTTCTTTGGTACGGAGAAACAAGTTTATTTATTGCCTTTGCCGCGCTGATTTATTAATATTTCGACTATCAGGATCTATTTCTAAAAGCCACAGCATTAATTTATTATTTCCTTTAAAAATTCCATCCAATTCCATCTTCTTAATTAACGTATCTTTTATTGTCGTGATTTCGTTCACACCGCTTATGTTTTAAAATCATGCACACTTAATTTCCCAGAGGCCACGTCTGTGCTACTGAGCGTCTGTAGTCGCAACGAGGTTGTGGGATCAATTCCCATTCGGGGAAATGAAATATTTGATATTTATATTTTTATTATTTAGCTTTTGGTGTCCAGGCAAAAAGCGCGGCGTTTTGTTCAACACCTCAAATCGGCGGGAAGTGTGGAGTGGCGTGTCTTAGCACTAGGTGCTCTCTCCTTCCCTCTGCCTACCCTGCTATATTCGGGATACAACGTAAAGCTGAAAAAAAAATACATTAAACCGTATTATTAAATAATAAGGATTGCCTTTATTAATATATTTAATGTAATCAACATTGGCTTCGACTACATCTCCTTATTATCCTGCATAAAGCAGAAACGAGGTTGACGAACCATCAAAGTCGTCGTTCACAACAAGCCATAGTGATATAGTATATGTATAAATTTCTCATCTGCCATTTAACAGCTCGTGAGTACCCATCGATGATACTTATGCACCATAACTTAAGACCTCCAACTTACTGTCAAAATAGAAAAAAATAACAAAAATAAAAAAAACAACGTTTATTGGGGTTTTTTTTATTAGGGATGCTTGATCCCACAGCCTTTGTATCGGATACAATACGAGCCGATGTAAGTGATAAATGTGTTAAGCAGTCGTTTTTATTTGTATCGATGTTGTGTGCTTACGATTCAATACTGATTACGATTTCTTTGTTCCAGGTATGTCCTTCATCATATTGTATCTCGTTTATTGTAAGTTAAATATAGACATAGATAATATAGACACTATTATTGTTTATAGTTGCCACAGCGCTCTCTCTATAGATTTATAAATTTTGTAAAAATATCTAAAACACTAGCCATTGTTTTCACGCTTCAAAGGTTGAATGCAACGATTTTAATAAATAACGGTTTGCTCCAGACGGCGACGTCTCGCACGGGCTTCATTTACAACTTATTGGATACGCTTTTCAAAGTTATGAAGATGTCTCTCGCTTTGCTTCATTGCGCCCGCTTACCTATGCACAGTCTACGAGATAGTATTGCGCCATATGCTCGTATGAAGCTGAGTGAACAAAACTTCAGGGTTCCCTATAAAAGATAAAATTCACATTTTTACACTTCACTCTTTATTTACATATATGTATGTAAATATGTATGTAGGAATAGAGGGCGTTGTGTGGTCCGGATCCGCTCCAGAATAGTCCTGTGCCCAACCTAGAAATTTTACTAACTATAAATATCTGTTCAAAGCTAATGTGTCCACTAGCCATATTATTTAAAAAATAATAAAATTAATCAGCTTCACGCTGTATCCCGCACACAGCAGGGTAGGCAGAGGGAACCTAGTGTTAAGACACTCCGTTCCCCACTTTCTGTCGAATTCTGGAGGCATTGCGTGTTAAGTGACAGAACTCAACGCCGCGCTTAACGACACCAAAGCGAAGAAATGGAAATATAAATTTAAGTAAATATTTCATCTCCTCGAGTGGGGATCGAACCCACAACCAGTCGGTTTTACAGTCACACCTCGTGCCGCTGCGCCACGACTGGCCTCAATTATTATTTTAAAATGCTTGTAAATTATACCTACGTTCAAATCGTTCGCGACAATTTCTCTAACAAGGCTAGTTACCTTTGAGCCAAGCGCTTTGTGGTGTAGCGCGAGCGCATGACAGCGCGTGTCATATTTCGTGACGCTATCTTTTGAGTTTAGTACAAGGACGAGCTTTGTATCATAATCATTTTACTTTACTGTGACCGCCGCCTTTTGTTATTATACTCACGTTATTAATTTCCATATGCGTACGTTACGGATTGTGTCCGATTCCATTTAAAGATATATGAATGTAACGTATACATTGTGTAAACTCGAAGCAATCAATAGGTAGTTTAATTTTTTTTGGTATTAACACACTCCGTTTCCTATTATCCGCCGAAATCTGGAGGCATTGCGTGTTGAGTGAAAGTGAAGAAAATGGAAATACTAAATATTTAATTTCGTCGAGTGGGAATCGAATCTAAAACCTGTCGCGTTAACGAACGCGAAGCTAAAACAGTCATAATTTACGCCCCTGGGCCACGACTGGCCTCAACTACTTTATTAATTGATTCTACATTTTAACTTTAATTATACTAACACTGCATAGCGCCATATGGTACAGGCATATGTTCACTCAATCGAGGTAGTAGGTCAGCTACGTTACCCTGTTGACTAAAAGCGGTCGTTAAGTTCCTATCGGTGGCTGCAAACAGATGAATAATCGAATCGGGTCGGGTTACTTATAATTGTAAATCGTTTTATCTGGTTTATAAAAAGCAGGTAGTTGTGTTCCCGGAATGTAAGGTCGCTCGAGGACGACTTAAAATACTTAAAATTCACATTAAATGGCTCCCATTCAAGAGAGTTAACTTTTTATAGGTTTTTTTTAAAGGTTTTGTGCAAATATTTGCTTTAAGCGTCGGTCAAGTTCTTTTGGACGTCATGTTTTGTGTTGGTTTTAAATATGGAAATATATACACGGAATTTGAAACCTTTATGGAATGTACGAGTTTCAATATTAATAATATAATATATTTTATAGTTTTCGTTTATTATTTTTAAATAAGTTTTAAATTCTAGTTATTGCATTGTATTGTACCTACTTACAACATTATATATTTCCATAGTGTTTAATGTTAGTAAATATATCTTTTTTAAAAAAGCTGCCAGTATGCCATATAGGTGTATTTTCGTTGACCATCCATAAAATTTTATTAATTCTAAGAAAACTATGTACGCTCATTAATATTTTTTTGGGATTTCTTATAACGCTGAGAGGACACATGTGTAAAAAATCGGTGTCAACGAGCGGCTCTCTAAGCCTATTTTACTAATACTGTTATTAATCACTTAGTGTTTCTGAGATCAGAAGAAAATAATGTTCAAAAAGGAAGCCCACCCATGTAAATTGTAAGAAAATAAAATATAAAATATTTTTATGTCATTATTAGTGATTACAATCATATAGAATATTGTGAAATCTATTTTTTATCTTTACGTTCTATCCCGAATATAGCATATTAGGTAGAGGGAACCTGTTATTAGCACTTTCCGTTTCATTATTTTTTTTTTCGTTCGATATGAATGACGGAACTCAACGCTGCGCTTTGTTTTATTACTAAAGCGAGGAAATGTAAATAATTAATTCCCCATTGGGATAACGCTGTGCCGCGACGACTATGGATTGTCATATAAGAAAATATCTAGCAGGATTTGAACACGCTGTTCTTGGATACTGACCAAGTGGTCAAGCCAATTAACACATTCACATTTCAAGATTTGAACCTACAATTACTCCTACAATATTCACGTTTTAAAATGTTTTTTTTTTTAACAATAGCATTTAATAAGGCACCATTGTGGCTTACTGTGTGACTGTGTATGCGATACATGTGCATTTTCAACACTTAATTTCTGATAAAACAAAATGCATAATAAATTATTAATATTTTCACATGATGACTTGAACTATACACTTTAATAACTGATAAACATTATAATGTTTATTTCTGCTTACCAGGCGTTATACTGGATAGTTGGAGATAAAATAATAATAATAATATTAGAGTATAAAATATTTTTTTAGTAATATATCTGTTTAGCCTCTTATGTTGGCTGTCAAATATATTACTAAAAAACTATTTTGTAACTAAAAAAATAACTATATGTATATTTCAGATTATCAATTTTATCTGAAACTATTTCCATTTTACCTTATAAATAAACAACTATGTATTGTATGAGAGACCTGTGACCTGTTATGGCAGTATTAACCCCTGTTTAAGTAATTAGGCGGACCACATAGCAATCGATAACATCTGTGCCTAGCCGCTGCCCTTATTAATTTCAGCAATGTCGAGTACGCTAGTGTTACTTACTTACGTATGTGTGATATTGATAAAGTCCAAAATGCACTCTTGTGCACTTTAAGTTTTAATATCTCAGTAACTTTTGAAAAAAACACAGAAATAGATTCTTTTTTCACGAGTTGAATTTATTATGTTGTTAACAAAAAATATTTGATGCCGTCGCGGGGCAGTGGCTATTCGTGTATATTCGCTAAACGTAAATTTTATGTTTTCGCTCTGGTTACAAGTCAAACGCGCGGCGTTGAGTTCCGCCGTTCATCAAGGAATGTCTCAAACAATCGGGGGAAAGCTTGAAACGGAGTGTCTTAACACTAGGCTCCCTCTTCTTACCCTGCTAAATACGGGATATATTGTGAAGCTGAAAAAAGTAATAAGATTTGCAATTGCGTATTATTACATTTTATCGCATTTAAAATCAAAGACCGATTCGTCATGCACCACGTGACTATTCGTTCCGGAATCGAATGGCTAAAGTCATTAAATCGGCGGTAATCGACTTAAACCCGATATGAGAATTCGCTAGCAAATAACGGTATGTTATTGATTGATTAAACAACAACTCAATTTGAGGTCGCAAAACTCCGACTAGTTTCTTGTGTCATATATCAATAAAATTAAGATTTTATCTCAGTTAATATATTATGTAAAATGATCAAAACCAATTTTGATATAGGTATTTCCAATTTGCTATTAATATCAAATAAAATCAGAGATAGGTTTTAATGTAATCAATTAATTATTATTTTCAATTACATTGAAAAGGCTATTCCGTAATTCTTAAGGGCTTATTTCAGTTTCATATAATAATTAATAAGTTATTATATGAAACTGAAATAAGCCCTTCAACGGTTATGTTTATCGACATAAAGTGGACCGCGTGGTGGCAGTAAAACGGGTGAATAGTATTGTAAGATATCCGGTTGCTTAATGCGGATGTACTGTATTTTGTATTGCAATTTTTGGATTACAAAAGTGGTAGCAATAAAATTGTAATGAACTGAACCTTGAAAGCTGATCGTCTTTCGCGTTTTTTTCGGATTTGTAACTTCTAATTGAATAAAATATGTATATTTGTTATACAAAAACTATACGTAATAAATTTCAGTTGATATTACACTGTGTTCACGTATGTGTACCTATAGGATTATGTAAGTTTATATAGATACGTAAACACGACGTAGCGTCTGTGTATGACTGTAAAAGTGATGGTAAAACATTTTCTGAAATATATCTTTGCTAGTTTATTAAGCAAAGTGGAATGTATATCTTTGTTTAATTGATTGCTTTATTAAATGTGTTTCATTATTATATTTATATTCTGTGGTATTCCTTGGTATTATTATTTAAAAGAGCAATCTCATTGGGCATTGCTTAAAATTTGAAAGTTAACCACTTTCTAGAAAATAATAAAATTTATTTACATCTATTCAATTATTCGTTTTAATAAAAATGTTAAATTGAAAACAATTAAAGGTTAAATATAAATATCTATATATATGAGATATATCGATATCTATATGTATTTAAATTTGTGTTTTACTTACAGTCGTTGGCCTTAAAAAATATTCAGCAGAGAATTTGATAGTCATTATATGTGATATATTAGGATAGTATTATTTTAAACTGTCCAGTCATTGTGTTCATATGTTGTGTCTGCAACATGCTGTGCGGATGTGACGCGATGCAACTTATTATTGTCGTGCACTTCCCAAACATTTTTGTAGCATAAAGACATGTGCTGTGGTTTAATGACCGTATAACATCTTATTCTGTGATATTAAATCTTACTTGAATACATTGAATAAACTAATTATGCCAAAAACTAACTAAATTCATATATTTTTCTCTATTTCTATAGGTAGAGATCAAATAGCACAGGTTTCGAATTATGAAATGTAAAATATACTTCTATGCCTTTTAGATTTTTTTATAACATTTTATTCGTTTGGTTTTTACAACGATTTTGCTATTTTATAAATATTTTTACTGTTTTCATGAAGAGTAGTTAATAAGAGGTAGTCGTGATTTTTTGTAAAGCAAAACTTTCGAGTCCTAGATCTTTTGAAACCGGTGCGCTTTAAATAACTCTACCGAGGCAGTATTATCTCGATGTAAATATTATGTATAAACAAATGTAAATAATCCCGGCTCCAGAATTTTAGTATTATCTCTCGTTTTATATGTCATGACTTACGAATACTTATTAAATCACTACAAAAACTGAAATTAAAGTCTTTGTCTATATGAGCAAACATTACATTTTGTCTTACTTATACTTACTTTACTAGATCGTATCACTTTATCTGTTTCATCTTTTGTATAATAAGTAAACACAAAAATAAAACTGTATATAAATTCTTCTAAAATATAAATTAAAAAATATATATATTTTATTAAAATATATTTAATTTATTCAACTTATTTTCCATTAGAGAGTTCTATACAAAATTGTAGTTATTATCGTTGAGGGTGGGTTGAAAACATTACGTTGAGTTATAACGTTATACGACAGAGGGTGTGTTATCTGTGTCGTGCAGGGATGCGTGACCGCACATCTCGTTACCACCCTTAGGCAGATCGGCCAGTAACATAACAGTCCTATATACCTATATTAAATATATTATTTACAAATTTTACATATTTTTAATGTTAAGGACGATATTGTAAGTTAATTACCAGAACATTGTTTGCAACAGGTAAGTTTTATATTTGTATGCTTAATTACAAAATTTAATTTGTAATATTTTTATATTTTAATTTTTTATATATTTAATATTTTTATTATAAGAAAATCCCCTTTCTTCAGAGCATGTAGCAATATTTTAAATATTTTACTTCGGACTACCTTTCTAAAATAATAATCTCGTTCTAGTTGACAAGCGTACGATCTATGCCGAGAGCAGAACTCATTTTTTTTCCATTTCTTGATTATTTATAAGAGTTTACATAACTGTATATATAAATGTATGTTATCGTCAATTAATTTTATGCATCAAACTCTAAAAAATCGATGTATTAGATATAAATTTCCATATTTAATTTCATATAGGTAATTGAAGATTCTGTATATGTTACTTTCGTATATACTTTGCTTAATTTGGCAATGCCCCACCACATGACCCCAATGTCATTGTGTTATTCTAAGTTAATTAATTATTGACACTTCCACCCTTGTTTACAACCCTTAATGACCATTCCTTTGATAGAGTTAACGCGAAGTTTGTGTACTAAAACAACATAGTTTACGTCTTATATGTAACTATGTAGCTACTTAATTAGAACTTGGATAAAGACTTTCACATTATCAATTTCCCTTTACATTTATTCGCTTTTAGGTATACAAAATTATAAAATCAGCTTTAGCTTAACGCTGTATCTCGCACAAAGTAGGGAAGATAGAGCGAACCTAGTGTTAAGACACTCCGTTCCCCATTTTTCGCTAAATTCTGGAGGCATTGTGTGTAGAGCGGAATTCAAGGCCGCGCTTAGCTTCGACACCAGAGAAGAAATGAAAATATAGATTTAAATAAATATTTTATTTCCTCGAGTGCAGATCGAACCCACAAATAATCGCATCCTTCGCATTACAGTCATATCCTGCCCCAGCGCCACGACTGCCTTAATTTTTTTATTTTATTATATTATTTTTTTTATATTATTATATTTGCTTTCTACACCAATTGATATCTTATAGGAATATATTACTGAGTAAAAATACCATAAAACTTGGCTTAAGCTGTAAGCTAAGACATTTTAGTACTTAAAATCATTAAGTTTTCACGCCTTGAAGTCAAGACTAACATCTCAACACTGGAAAGACGTGAAAGCAGGAAGCGAAAGTATCATATATGTTAATGTATTAGATATTTGAAAATGTTGACGTTTACATAAACATAAATGCATGCATTTTTGCAATGCATTTTTTTAATAATAATTATTACACTTATTACGGGAACATATTACAGATAATTTAAAGTCCCATTATTAAAATTATTATCTCTAATTTATTATCTGAAACTAAACTAAACTATTCTTTCATTTACATTTCATATTTTCATCTAAAAAACGGCAATGATTAGACAAAGAACTATAGTTTTTACAAAAATATTTCTTTTGTTTCGACATCTCATTACGAGAACAGTCGTAGTCATATCCAACTAACTAGGGCTTCAACGTAAACTCTACATTTTTTAATATTTACTTTTACTCAGGACGATTCTCATGCATTTGCATTGATAGTTGCAAAAATGGGTCAACTATGGTTTTCATATCGTGACACTATTTACAGAGATTTTCATTTTGGTTTTCTTTGTGCTCTGACTACTGTTTATTGTCCGTTGTCCGAGGGGATGAAATGTTCTGATTTCTTGCTTTACTTCCCTTATAGAATATTCTAAGATGTAATATCTTATAGGAAGCTTACATTAAAATATTATTCTTATTTTGATAAAATATTTAAATTTTAGTCACCTACTAAACACATGGATACAGTTTTATATGTCTTCGTTTTAATTATACAAATATAAAGAGATTTAATTGGTAATTCGTTTATTTATACTTAATTAAGTTCGTGCCTAATAATATGATAATATTTATAGTTCTCATTTAAATCTGGCATACGTCCAGGAGGTACACGGACAAGTCGCGTAATTGCAATTAACGATTACTGCGACAGAATAAGTTGTTGCGTCCTCTGAAAAGCTGAAGTTAAATTTTGAGTAATCCTGAGATTTTTAACATTTTTAAAGTGTTATTCCACACCTAGGAAAGAAAAATATTTATTTAGAACCCGCGCCTCCTGGAAACCGACCGACGAATGTGTGGCTTAGTAGTCAGAGCGCCTGGTCGATTTCCAGGAGGCGCGGGTTCGAGTCCCGCTACGTTCAAATTTTTATACATTTTCTAAATAAGTATTAATCCTGAGATTTTTCCTGAGATTCCCGTTTTTTCTTTCCTGAGACGTTCGTTTATGTAGTACAACGTGTCATGGGCTATGATTTCTCTTTTTTCCATAGTATGAATTCGGTATATTTTTTTATTTATTCAGCTCAAAAATGTACCACTTGCTTCGTTACCACGTACCTTGATGTTGATAATATCACTGAACATTGATTTCTATTTGTTTCTTTCATTAGATTAGCCAATTATTTAATTTTCACATTAGGACTGTGAACCGAGTTAAATTGAATATTGCTATAGTCATGCAATCTTACGAACTATAGTCTGCTAGGTATTTCTTTTATTTATTTTGTTTCGTCATAACAATTATAATATTTTTACTTACGTAAGTATAGATCGTGTCTTTGGATGGTGATTTTTAAAAACTTATGAAATTCCTATTATAGTTACATAGCCGTAAGAAATAGTATCTACTATTGCTTACATGTAATGTAGGTTTTGTTTACATTTGTGTAGGTATACTGTCTATGTAACTATTAGGGCTTAAAATAACCTCGTGCCTAGATTTGCGTTGCCGCAAGGTAATTCCTTTCAGAGGTATTAGGCTATCTTTTTGGTATTCGCATTGCGTTTTATACGCCTTATCCACCAGAAATAGGGTACATTTTTCCTTGCTCGGGAAAGAAAATCGATTAGATGATGTTTACGGAGCAGATTTGTATCGTACTTCTGATCTCGGGCTTGGCGTATCGCAAGATGTGCTTTGTGTCTCTTAAACGTAAATATCGTGCTTAAAGTTAATGATTTTTATTCATTTCTTTTATAAAATTAAATATAATATTATTAATATTAGACAATATAAAATCAAGTATAGCTCACGGGGTCATGTGAATATATTAGTTCATTACTTTAAGTGTACAAGTAGCTGCATACTTAGAAAGCTCGCGGCTAGTAAAGAGGCACACTGTCGGCGCCGGCGCGGGCGCCGCGTATTTTAGCATTCTGCGTATCGCGTATTGGCTACTTATTCCGCGGTCAGGGTTGCGGTTTTATCAATACGTAATATATATATTGACAAAGATTACGGTTTTTTTTTGTGAAATTTCATTGTGTAAGTACGTTCTGATATCGCAAGAAAATATTAACCTTTTAATATATTTATAGTTTTAATTCGATTATGAGTTTTATTAGAATAACACAAATATCAGGTCTTCACATTATAAATAGATACATTTTATTTACTGTTTACATTATACAAACTTTTATAAATATTACATTCAAAGTAAAATATGCTTTTTGGTGAGTTAAATATATTTTTATATAATGTAGACTGATAAGCTGATCTATTTATATATAAATAGATATATGTTGACATAGTGACTTTCCGTCCGGGTTACTGTACTGGCTGTCAGCCCTGTCAGCGACAGGCGACGCATGCGCAAGGTCGGCGGGTGCGCTTCTATCGCCATCGGCGCCGATTCCCTGTGCAAGCTGCAGGCAAATGACAGTCCTCTGTCTGTCCCAATTGGTCGCAAATTCATTTAAAACGGTTTCGTCTAATGTTTGTTTAAGCAATTGCAATAAATCAGACTGTCAATGTTTCGCTTTCAAGTTATATCCTATTTTAGAAGACTATAATAGGACCGGTCATACGTCAATGACGATCTAGTGCGTCAATGCGTTATGACTTCGTAAAATTATTCTTTGACATATACCTAATATGATTAAATTGTAAAAGATAACGAAGGATTTTTCATATCACCAAATTGATCGATTATTTTAATCATTCTTACCTTGAACACGATATATATTTTATGTATTTTAACCTTAAACCGATCGGTCTCATTAAACTTTATCACTTCCACATAGGTGAAATGATTAAATACGAAATAAATTATACGAAAATTGAGTTGAATTATGTTATTATACGGCTTTAATATATTATCTATCATTTGATTCTGTTATTATATTAGGTGTATACACTGTATGTATCTAGGTAGGTGATTGTTCCCTTGCAATGCTATTGTTTCAATATGATATAATATTTATATTGTAGAGGCCAGTCGTGGCGCAGCGGCACAAAGTGTGACTGTAAGACCGACTGGTTGTGGGTTCGATCCCCACTCGAGGAGATGAATTATTTACTTAAATTTATATTTCCATTTATTCGCTCTGGTATCGAGGCAAAGCGCGACGTTGAGTTCTACCACTCAGCACACAATGCCTCCAGAATTCCGCAGAAAGTGGGGAACGGAGTGTTTTAACACTAGATTTTCTCTGCTTACCCTGCAGTGTGCGGGATACAGCGTGAAGCTGATTTTTTTATATAATATATATTCTGAGTATAAGTAACTGTCTACAAACACGGCGTTCAGTGTATCGACTAATCGATTGATAACGAAGCAAGTGTTCGTCGTATCTCATTACTGGGGCGTTGGTGTTCACATTCCTACATGTTTTGTTATGTCGACGTGATAAATTGTGCTAGGGACAATATTATGTTATGTGATATTAATAAACTAATATAAGCAGTTTTTTTATTAAAAATAGACCAGAGGCCAGTCGTGGCGCACCGCTGCATACGGGATACAGGTGAAGCTGTATACTTATAGATTAATAAACCAATATCTGCAGTTTTTTTTATTAAAATTGAACAAAAGCAATCTTAATAAATTCATTTTGCTATAATGATTTGTTTTCATTTTTCTTAGTTTCGAATTATTATACAGTTCATAAACACTTCTATGGTTTGTCTAATCACAGCGGACACGTGATCCGTATCTTTTGTTATCTTTTAATGTTTAATTAGTTATAGGTACTTCTATTTGCTACTTAAACTAGACTTGAAGGCATAATACTTCGAATTAAGCTACAGATTATAATATAATTGGAAATGTGTATTATTGTGCCTTATTAAATAAATATTTATTATTTTTATTATTTCATAACTACTGTTCACATTCTTTACTACAGCATACTTATAATTGTATAGGTACTTTTTTTTATCGACACTTGAAGTAATATTTTATATTGAATGCAACCACTGTAATTTAAGTGTTCTTTAATTTATAAAGCGACCCGCATAAATGTTTTGAAATACTTATGAGGATGTTTTAATATGTTAAAGTAATCCAACTGTTTTTTATTGAAATTCTAGAGTTGTAAGTATTTAATATAAAACAAATTATTTCTAGGGTTCCCTTTTTATAAAAGCGAAAGACTTGTAGGAACTCTTTGTTGATCGTGAGTTTGTTTGTCTGTGTGCCTGTCTGTCCGTCTGTCAAGACTATTTATATCAGAATCCATCAAATTTTCTATTCGATCGCAATTTATAATATTACAGATTGGTTAACATAATATCGATTTTAGTTTTAAATTTCTATAATAATATAGTTTTTTTTCAGCTTCACGTTGTATAGTGCATGTAGTAAGGTGACCGGAGAGAACCTAATGTTAAGGCTCTTCGTTCGCTCATTTTTCGAGACATTACACACACGCGCTTTATCTTGTTACCGGAACAAGGAAGTTAAAATAATTAATTATCCCAAATACAAACTGAACCCACTACCGGCACAGATGCTGTGCCGCTTGATACACCAGAATATCGGAAAATAGAAAACATTATTTAAAAGATTTTTTTTATAAAGATTAATGCTTATCATTTACTTAAAACAAAAGACAACAAGCGTAATCGTTTCCAAACGTTCGAATATGTTTTCAAACTAGCCGCGATTCATCAAAGTGAATAGAAACAGTTAATTAAAGATTTGTAACTTTATGTAGGTGGATGGATGAATAGTCTTCTAATTCCTTGATTTTTTAGTCACACACACACACACTTTGTTATGACAGTATTGTTTAAATATATTTGCTTATTGAATAATGTTTATAAATATAGTAGGAGTAATATTAATTCGTAGAAGTTAGAACGTTTATAAAGTGACAAGTATATGGCTTAAGTATTTTTTACGTGATATAGGCAATTATAACCATTAAAAATGGTGTTAAAATATCGCTTTTCGTTTATTTTACTGTGACAGTTCTTTACGATTTTATACGATAATTAGGTGAATACTAACAGACAAAGTGACAAAAAAATATTTTTTATGCTTCTTATAAGATTCAAGTTAAAATTCAAAATCTTTATTGGCGTTGTACCTATATTTAAAAAATAAAAAGGGGAAAGCGAAGACTGTAAGACGTACAGTCTACAATGCAATCTGTCAGCCTAATCTTTATAAACAATATTTAAACTAACATTCAGGGAAGGCTGTGACAAAATGCAACAAAGGTATTTTAAAAAAAATAATAAATTATAAAGAATGTAAAATGTGCACATATAGATAAAATAATTGTTAATTCAAGTCGAGTTAAGTCAGTCGCCTTTGAAGGGAGCTAATTTTCTGCTATCACATGCGTGCTCCCACTTGGAGCGGGGAGATTATACATTCCTTTCCTTATTTGACTGCTATTGTGAATATACATATGACAAATATTTTTTAATTTCCGTTATTCCCCTATACCTCTTCCTCCGTAATTCCTCTACCTCGTGGCTGTATCATTTGTAAGATTTTTTATGAATTTTCTAATTTATATTTTTTATATTATTTGAAAAGAATTATATCAAAATAAAAAAAAACGTAATCTTATGGTTGTACATCACAATATCATACATATATGTACCCATTATGTTACTTAATTAATATTTATTAAATATATTATGTTTCCTAAAACCGACAAAATTATTTTGTGAACATACTTTTCTTTCTATATTACAAAAAAAATTATCTGTTTCTCACTTTAAGAATATATAATATATGTAAGTGAATACAAAAGAAATCACGTCTAAACTATTCATCGTCTTTATTAGGCGAGACGACATATCTTACACAGTTTATTGTTCACTTTCCGTTCCGAGGACTGAGACAAAGGTAACAACTAGATATTCTATATAATATTATATAAGTCATATATCATATTATATAGAAGTTGTGAATAGCAAAATAACTATTACATAAATCATAAAATATATATTTATTCTTTCTTATTTTATTCTTTCGCCACAAAAACGCGGACAGAACGTGATGTAATCAATATCTATATACAATTATACGTAGATATACATATCTAAGTGATTAAAAACCTCTGTAAATAAATGTAATATAATATTTTGAAGGTGCTATAAGCTATTTAATAAATATTTAAAGAATTCATTTATTACTTTAACTAAATGAGACTATTTTGTCTTTGTATTAGGAATCTTGAATTTGTGTCGTTATTTTTTGTGGAATCTAAACAGCTTAGTTAATGTGACCTTCGTGACAAAATGTGATCGTGAAAACAAGCCTTATTTTTTATTATCAAACGTCGTATTATATTTTCTCTTTTATTTCATTTATAGTTGGTAAGTCATTACATCAAATAGAAGCAATAATTACCTATCTCTTACACACTAACTAAATTACATGTTTCAATCTGAATATAAAATTTTTATATTATAGTAGCCATAACACCCAAAGGTCGACACAATCTCATGAGTATTTTTATGATGAACCCTTTATTTTCTTACTTTAAATAATTGCTCTATCTCATATCAATATTTGAGAATGACATAGATATTTATCGCATTTCGTAACAAAGTAAAGTAAGAGTTAGTAGAAAAATATAATAAAACAAATCTTATAATATAAGTATAATATTTTGAATTATAATAAATGTATTATATTATATTACATTGATTATAATTCAAAATATTTTACAATTTCACATTGGTTATATCAGTTATTCAACTACTACGGGTACATACATTGGCTTTATTTTTAATAAAATCGAATTATGTCTTGGAAATTACATCCAACCCTCGCCTCTCCCTAAAACACTTAAAAAAGGGGAACGACGAGAAGCGGCGATATGATTTTTAAGCTTTATTTACACATGAGCTAGTTGACTGGCTCGACTTTTATATTAACCATTTAGTTGCGGCATGCTGTTCATACTTACGAGTCTCAAACCAGTATAAATATTAAATCTTATCCTACCCACGTATATTATTTCTCAACTAAAAAAATGTACTTTCTTGGTATTTAGAAAATTAGTGATTGCCCAAAAAAATATTTAGCACACTTTTACCTATATGTGCGATGATTGTTTCATTTAGGAATGTATGAATGTACCACTGTACAATAGACGATAGCGTAGTTTAAATCGTACTAAATTATAAAAGATAAATTAGGGTGCTTAAAATAGATATTATCTATTTAACTATTATATAATACATATATTGGAAAATCAGCGTTAGATTCAATTAGATTTTACGTGTACACATTATAGTAGATAAAAAAATTCGTCTTTTGGTTCCCTTTTTTAATCATAGCGCCCGCCGATGCGGGAAATTTAAAAAAATACGCACAGAAATGTGAATATTTGCTATATGTCAAAAGCAGACAGACGGTTAGTCAGTCGAGAGCGCACCAATTGGAGTGGCGGTACGCTTGAGGTACAGATAACAAAATATGCAAAATCATTTTGTTTGGGTATTTTTAATTTATATTATTTTTCCATTTAAATTACAGCAACGATCGTATTAAAAATAAATAAATTATATATAAAACTTTTAAAACCAGTTAGTTTCAATATGTTTATTCTAATTGTTCGGAAGCGAGGTCAAGTTAGATTTTCATATAATTATTTGAGTAACTCAAATAAGAAGCATACAATATTATATAATTATGCGGACAAACAAAAAAATATTACAGAATTATACGACTACGTTTGAACAATGTGGTATACGATCCATCCATCGCTATTGATACTCGATATCGAAGTATCCATCGAGTTTTATCATCACAGGATATCGCGATAAGCTATATTACTTCTTATAAGTTGGCTACATTTACTCACATATAATAATTAAATTTGCATTTTCCTCTTTAGTCTTCAGCTTTACGATGTATTCCGCACATAACAGGGTAGGCAGAGGGAACTAGGAACTAGGAATCTTGTGTTTAGACACTCCGTTCCCATTAAGACCTTTCGTACCCCACTTTCCGCCGTATTCTCGAAGCATTGCATATCGAGTGGCGGAACTCAACGCCGCGCTTTGCCTCGTTACCAGAGCGAGAAAAGGAAAATATTAAATATTTTATTCTTGCGATTGAGAATCGAACCCATAACCGTTGCGCTTACTGTTGCACACTTGTGCCCGTACTGCATGCCTGCCTGGCGACTTTGCCTTTAATATTTTTTTTATTTGTCAAAATAATATAATAATATACTATTTAATAATTTTCTAATAATAAAGAAAAATAACTAGTCTATATTTTTATATTCCAAGTTGAAAATACATGTACTCATTTTCTTTATTCATTTAAATCTGTCTAGACTAGCTTGTAATTTGTACTGTTCATTGTTTTGACTGGGGCTTGATTTTTGTTTACAGAGTAGTATACTAAAGGATGTTTTGATTCCTTTTGTTAACTACAATTTCGTCTGTACACGCAATGGTTTGCTGCGTAATAGAATTGATTGTTCCTGCCATTAATAAAGCCATATGATCGTTTATTGCATTATATTTAATCTGGAGAACAGTATGGTACCAATGTATATGTACCATACATAATTCCCCAGATTAAATACTTTATTAAGTTAATAGAATTTTACATTTTAATAACTTTATAAAAATATTTTAAATACTTTCATTATAGTGTAATATGCAGTATAGGCAAAACAAATAGAAATAAATTTCTCACCTTACCGTCTCGAATCTGTAGATGAATCGGAGATTCGGAACGTGTTTAAGAGTTTGACAGACAGGGAATGCAACAATATATTAAATATACATTTTAAATCATATAAGGCTAGTTTTAATTAATGTGTCTAGAAAATTATAATGATAATAATTAAATTATTTTCTGTTATCCATTTCACATAAATGTGCCTATAGTAATAATATTTAGTCCGTGCCACATTTAAGTACGGACGTGCTGTTTTCATCATTTGTAAAAACTTTAATGACCATCATTTTGTGACAGTAACTGTCAATAGTGACGTTTAGGAATATACTTATTTTTACTAAAATAAGTATTTTTCTTTCCTAAGTGTGAAATAACCCTTAAAAAATTTTAAACATATTTAGGAATATATTTTATTAAAACACTTAAAAATATTCTGTTAATTATTAAAAAATACATCCCTTACATAATTATTATTTAGATTTGTTTTATTTAGAATTGTCTTAGTGTAACACTTGCTGGTCTCTGGCTCAAGGGAATTTAAAAAATAATACATTTATTCGCAAAATATAAAGAGCAAAATTAATTTCAATATCGGCATCTATTTTCTATAATGGACGAGGGTCGATGTACACAGGCAACATAGTGTGCCTTTGATTTTATATTTGTTTTTACATCTATTGTATGAGCCGAGTAAGGTAGAAAAGTTATACAGTAATGAGTTGAAGCTCAACAAATGTATAAAGTCTATAAGTGGGATAAAAAGAGGGTAGCGCAGAATTTATCCTTGTCAAGAGACGTCGCTGTGCCTGGGGGAACATAGTGAGTCGATGTCGCAGCATTGTAACAGATTTGAGAGAAAAAAAATTAATATTTGGCGCATGAAATATTATAGCACATGCTTAACAATCCATGAATATCATGTGCTATATTGTAAAGTTTCTTTTTGTGATTTCTTCATAACGTCACATAAATATAAGTAAAAAAGAAATAAAATTATTACGCTATTTGTTTGTGTTACCGATTTTTTAATTATTTATTGGTAAATAACTCAAATATAATATATTATTTATTGGATGCTTTTTACCCTTGTTGCTGCTGACTGATTTTTTACCCTTTTAAAAATATGTTTTGAATTTAGAACGCCTTTTATTTTTGTATGGTCTACGTTATATATGTTGAAGTGTTGATAAAAAACAATAATATGTGACGAATGTAAAACATAATAAAATAATATTGTTAGTGGACTGTATTATTTATTACTAATAACGTATGAACATTGATAATTATACTGAAAATATCCTTATTACGTTGACTGCAACAATATGTGTTGCATTCAACAAAAAGTAGAGTCAAATGCATCAATTACGTAGGTATCGTATATACAGTAAAGGTGCATGGTTAACTAACTTTATTATTCATAGAAAAAGTAACCAATGCAATAAAGTGCTAGTAAATAGTAATTTTAATTTATAAAAGAATTTGAGCATTTCATTTATAAAGAATTTGAACCTATTACATTTACAAATTAAAAATACTAATATTTTTTCTTATATGTAAGAAACCATCTTTTAGAAATAGAGACATCGATAGCGATATTAGAATAATTTATTCCACAGCAATGTTTGAGCAGCACTGGGTAAGCTAGGGTGCCATCTTGTGCATAATGTAGCACAGTCTGGCCGACGCTCTAACGTCCAATTTATGTCTGTCCATTTATTATTTAGTTACGAATTATTGCATTAGTTGCATTAGACTGTTACTAAAACTATAGGTAGGTATTCTTGGTGAGAAATAAAGAGTTTTTTTTAAAGTATCAAGGCGTGATTAAAATTTAACTTAACTGTAATACATATAGAATGTAACTCAGCAACAGATTTCGTCAAGTCACAAAAAGGCTTAAAGGGGTTTAAAGTGAGCATACAAATTCCAAAATTAAAGTCTTGAATTACCATAATACAGCGAGTGCAAATAAAAGAGAATGCGACAGCGGTCCAGTTTTAATCAGACACAGAGCTCTTGAGTGGTGAAGTGCAGATGCCGACAAAATTGCTGAAGTGTTGAGAACAATTCATTATAAGCCTGCCAAGCCGTAAAGATCTTGATCAGGAACCTGTGTCTATTCCGTGCGTTATCCACTTTTAAACTTCAATATTAATACAGGGATTTCACAAAAAAAAAAAACCTTTTTAAAGTTATACTTGACAATTTGTTCTTCATTATTTTCTTTATTTCGAATATATGGCATTTGCAATAAATATACATTTTATACATTCACTAAAAATACACGTAGTACTTAACAGTGCAATGTTGGACATACGCCAAACGATCTGAAGCGGACATAAGCTACAAGTGGCCGACACGGACTGGCGTTTGGCATGAGTCCGCTACAGACGAATTGGGTAACAAACCAACAAAATGAGGACACGATGAAACGTTAATTATTCTTTCTTTCGAGAGAAAAAACAACGGCCTGTAAAATTTTCGTTCATAGGCACCATTGTTATCTACTTGATTTTTAGCAAACGGCGCCTGAATAATTGTGACAGTGGTTAAATTGAGGTAGAATCCCTACTTCCCGCTTATCTTTAGAATGCAATTGAGAGTTGCAACTCTCCACCACGCCTCACCCTCCCTCACCATTGAACGTCTTTTCAAAAGCCCCCTCTCTACGTTATTCTATACGCAATGCTCTTCTTTTGTTGAATTCGTACAGTGAATGAATTTGTTAAGTATAAACTTAATTTTGGGCATTTTATGTGCAATGGAAAACCAGCTCACTAAGGAATATAAAATTTGTTTTGAAGTAAGTTAGCCTTTAAGATAGGTACTTATAATTTATTATATATTTTGAATTTTAAATTGTTATTCTAAAAATCTGAATCGTTCAGATTAGACCATTAGAAGTAGACCTAACTAACCGTTCATTCCAGCTAATTTATCTGCACTTTTAATTATATCCACAATATATATATAGTAGAAGATACAATATAATTATATCCGCTAATCAGAAGTGATGTCTTATTTATATTCTAAGAGCATAAATCTGTTTGCCACGTACATATTTACCACATATTATTTAACAATAGATGACGGCTATGGTACTTATGGCGCCAAACTTCATACGATGGAAACATTTTAAGTACCCGAAGGTTATATTTTCGAAATGTTGAACGCCTTTTGGAAGCTTAATTCCATTTAAAAGTGTCATTTACGAGTCCTTCAACTCGATAAGGATTTTCATTTTGCATATGCGTTATTATCTAAAGCTTTACAATATCCCGATGGATTCCAACAAGTGGCGTGTTTTTGCGTTCTGTCTCGTCTGTCTATGGAGTCTTCGTGTCGTGCAAGCTTTTTCTTTGCATTTTCCTATTTTAAAAGGTTATATTAAATGGTCCAGTTTTTGCTAATACTCTTCAGTGATCTCGGTACTCTTCTCAAGATGTTATTTTTAGATATGTACCTACTTAGAAAGATTGGTCTCTCATAATTTTTTAAGGCAAAAAAAACAATATATTTACATCTAAGTAAATAAGTAGTTTAGATTTAATGACAGAATATTTATATGCTTAGCAGCTATTCTAGTTGATTGATTCATTGATAGGTACATATGAGTATTAGTGTAGCAAATAACTATTGTTAGGAATTCTCTAGCGTAACTTGTACGGTGCGTGGGGAACATTGTCTTAAATATAGGTTCCCTCTGCTTGCTCTGCTGTTTATGCGGGATGCATTGTAAACTTTAAAAAGGAATACCTACTTATAAACATTTTCCATTTTGATTTCAATTATTGTTACTATTATAAACGTCTATATTTTCTTACTACATTTTCAATTCACACTCGTATATTTAACAAAATATATTAATTGACATATAAATAAATAATTATTACTCAGCTCTACAAACGGACTGTAGAGTCACTAATGCTGTAATTAACCGTTATAGAAAACATATTAGTCACAGTGTTTTTCTTTTTCTATCGAATATAAAGTAAGGAGTTCATTAAAAAAGTTGCGGTCGCACGCACAGGCGCCAGACAGACGACTCAACGTTGCGTTATTGGAACAGCATTGAAGCGGTTACGACTATTTTAAGTGGGCACAATCGCTTCCTGATACATTTATTTGTTTTATATGACAGTTTCGATTGTATCGATGGAAAGATGCTTTTTTACCCTTGATTTCTGTAATTTTTTGCAGGAATTTTAATAATTTTCATAATTTTATATGTATTGTTGAGGCCGCCGTGGCGGAGTAGAACTGCATCTGATTGTAAGCGCGACGGTTATGGGTACATTATTATATTTAATTTATTTCCATTTCTCCTTTATGATAGACGAAGCGCGGTGTTGAATTCCGCCACTCAACACACCGTGCTATGGCATTGTGCCTAACCGGGACAAGGCGTGATACCGTCAAAAAATAATTATAATGTTGTTACATTTTCTTAGGCTTGAGCAATTCAAAACATTAAACTATTTTTAATGAGAATTTATACTTATTGTGATGAAGCTGACGTGACGCAGACAAGATGACTGGTGGTGGTGATGACTACGGTATTTGTACCATTTTCACGGATTCAAAGTCCATCCGAGGAAAAATAGGTACATTTTATTATAATATTTCTTTATACCAGTTACAAAACGTTGCGTTTTAGTTTGTATCAATCTTCACTATCGATCAATATTTTCAGAAGATTCAAAACTAAAGATAAAAACCCTATCTTAAAAACTACAATATTTTCTGTGATATATGGATATTTCTGTATTAAAAATAAAAATGGGTAAGCAAATCAGTTCTAATATATAGAGGTAACCCAGAGTTTGATCACAACCAGATTAAACAGTTGACCTCACATGGCTAGCTACAAAGTGAACCTTTGTAGTTTGTGCATAGGCATACCGTGTCGATTATATTATTACATAGTTGGATACCTCACGTTGATGTTTGGAAATAACAATAGCACTTACGACATTTCTAAACTAAAATAGTTAGGTATTCTAACGATCGAATAATATTGTGATAGAAAATTATTGCGTCATTGTGGTTTTTTAATGTTACTAAAAATATTAATGAAATCACGATTTTGTTGTTCATATATTTATATTATTTCAGTATTTCTACTGATATTCTTTCAATATATCATATAATTTCTAATTTTTAAGCTGTATTTGTAAAAAGAGTCAATGCGCATGCGTGGTATTGGGTCGCGTACTAGATATCTACGACCTTCGTAGGTCGCCGCCATTCAGGCTTACATCCCTCATTGATTTTCGACTCGTCATATGTTAGGCTACTCAAGCGTTAAACTGCCCAATCGACTGGACGGTTACTTCATATTTTGCTGTATAGGTAACATATTAATGTAGAACTAACTTGAAATCATTCAAGTTTTACTATATATTAATTTTAAAATTTTTAATATATTTTTATTTTAAAATTAATTTAATTAAATACTTAATTGATTCCGATATTAAAATAAAATTTACATAAGAACTGTGTAGCGGAAATACGCAACACCGTACATCCCTAAGTCATTATCTGTACCAAAAGTAACTGAATTAATTATCCCGTGTGTAACCTTATTTATCCAGTCTTAAATATTTATAAATAGAAACACAAGATAAAATTTGCATTTACAATAGAGAATGCCCACTTGTTTGCAATTTATTTACTTCTATAAGTTGTTTGTAGAATAATTTATAGGCAGAATAGATGCAACTCCTTGGTTTATTTCAGTCAATGCCTACCCAACACTTAAACCGCAAACGCAAACAAACATTAATACTGTGGTTTTAGTATTATATTGACTGTCTATATTCCGTTCATAAAGTTCATAAACATCAACATCATTATAAACAACAAGAAATACTACAGTTGTAGATGTTTTCCTCTAGCAATATTTAGGAGGGCTTCGACGAAAAGAAGTAACAAGGCCACTATTATCTCGTCTGACAAGGCTGTGGTCTACGTCCAATGAACTTTCTCAGAAAATATAAGTAAATAAATGTTTTTTTTTTTAAATTGAGTTATCCCTGTTTATTTTTTTTTAATAGTTTGGTTCGGAATTAATTAAAACAATTGATTTAAGCCATAGTATATTAGAACCTCTATTTGTATCGGTATACAACTTATAATGTATGATCCTAATTCGGATCTCACGAATTACTTGATCTTAGAAATATATTTTTTTTGTTCTGTATTTAAAATACAGTATTCTTTTGTGAAAAATTAAGATTACATAAAATCCAGATTAAATACAGAGTATTTCAATTTTTATTTTAAAATTTGCAATAAAAAAAAATAATTAAGCAACATAGGAAGAAATATAAATATGTATGAATAAATAGTATATATAGATAGACTGTAGACTCATTCATATATTGGCTTATCGTTGAGTCGGTGACCGTCATTGCGTGTGCTTTGATAGGTATACGTTGAGTAAAGACGTTTCTGAGAATCTCATTGCGCTTGTATGATTCACTAGATACGCTACACAGCATCCTGGTGTCTTTAAGGGTCTACCTTATTGTCTAAGTAAACATCAAAAGTAGATGAAATTCTAGTATTTTTATCTACATAAGTAGATATTTTGTTACCTACTATTGGTAGTATATTACCATGATATCGTTTGTTTATAATATTTACTTAATTACACACAAAATATTTAAGGAAAAATATTTAGATGTTAATTTAATATATCTAAATTAATAATTTTAGCTTCACGCTGTATCCCNCGCGCTTAACCTCGACACCAGAGCGAAGGAATGGAAATATAAATTTAAGTAAATATTTCATTTCCTCGAGTGGGGATCGAACCCACAACCAGTCGGTTTTGCAGTCACACCTCGTCCCGCTGCGCCACGACCGGCCTCAATAATTTTGAAGCTAAATAATTAGGTGAAAAATAAGAGCATAATGTTACGATTTTCTATAAGTACTTTACATTCATTTTGAAGTAACAAAATAATATTTTCTTGGAAGATGTCATATTTGATTTTTTTTTCAATATAGAACTATGCAATTATACATATAATGAAATTCTTTTCAAATTTAAGATACACCGTTTGTACCTATTGTAAGTGTATTATGTTTCATAATTCTGGATTTATGTCAAAAAACCTGTATTTTCGTAACATATAAACCAAAAAATATTAAAAATTCTAGATAGTACGCAACAGTACAAATTATTGCCTAAAATTGTTACGGGTGTTGCATATTCTTTATTTAGCGTTATTATTATTACAATAATTTATTTTATTTTATTATTATTATTTACATATATTCAAATTGCGTAATATTTTTATTATATACTAATATGGTAAGTATTTTAAAAAAACCAATTATTATTGAAATACTCACCTTGTTGGGTTTCTAGAATTAGGTTCAAAAGTTTCCTAAATATATTAACCTACGTAAAATTATAAAAACATATTAAAATCACGTACGCCTGTGACGTCGTCATTATTTTGCTTCATCTGACTCATCTCTAACTAGTTATAGTATTTTGAACTCATATATTTAACTTGTTTTTGTTACTACGAGTTCAGTTTACAATAAACCCTTGATGAACACACAGTATTAACTAAGATGGTGAATAAAGTGAAATTTCTTGCCTTAGTGCGAAAATTAAGAAGGACTTCTTGTGATATGTGTAAATCTGCGATAACTTTATATAATAATCCACAAAATGCATCTAAAACACCGGTTAGTAACTATGCGTATTATTTTAATAAATATTAAAACCCATTTAGATAATAATATTATATAAAATATAAAAAAAATATGAGGTCAGTCGTGATATATTAGCACAAAGTGTGACTTAAATGCGACTGGATGTGAGTTCGATCCCCACTCGAGGAAACGAAATATTTATTTGAATTAACCATTTCTTAGCTCGAGGCAAAGTTCTGCCATTCAACACGCAATGCCTCCACAATTCGGCGGAAAGTGGAGAACGGAGTGTTTTAACACTAAGTTCCTTCTACCTACCCTGCCATTTGCGGGATACATCGTGAAGCTGATTTATTATGTATTTTTATTTTTAAATAACATACTCGTAAATAAAAATCCATTGTTTATAGTAAGAAAATATTCTTTTAAATTAATAATGAGATCTTTACAATGACACAATACTTAATCAGAGCACTCAATCGTTTTCATTAAACTCGTTATAAATTTAAAACAGTGCAGCAAAACCCCCGAATCAAAAATGCAGTGTTAATTTAAATGTGAACATTCTTTGGTACATATTTGTTAAGTTATATGGTTTGCATAAATGATAGGCAACGGACAACGGACAGGCCCTGCCCCAACATCGCCCACAGCCGCAAAATTACGTTGCCCGATGCAATCCATCATTATCGGTAGATTTGGGACGCGTTCCGTTCCGTTGCAACTCGCAGCTGCGCCCGGGACGCTATTGAAATGCAATCCCGTAATGCGGGATTTATGACGACAGCTTGGTGTCAACGGAATATCTTTAAGTAATTTAACACGAAATATTTAACATTTATTTAAATTGCACAATACTTTTGACAGATATTTTTTGAGGTTCATCGAGAGCTTTTAAAGATTATGATCATTATTTTGAATATTATTAAAGTTAACTAGTAAGGTTGACATACGAAGTGCTTACAGTTGTATAGGTTATTATGATTTTTTTTTTATTTAAAAATAATTACCACTTATATGATGAAACTGAAAAACATGAAACATTATTACATGTAATAATGACAAAAATTTCAGGACAATTGATACTTATTGGAAATTTTACATGCTATAGACATTTCAATGTAGAGTCTGTGTAAGTGTGCATCTTTTGTTTTCTTCGGAGGTTTATATTTAATTATTAGATACATAAATTTTCCTGATTAATTGACATATTATTTTATTAAAATTACATTGTTCAAAATAAAATATAAACATCTGGTCAATTTCTTATCGAGATTCTATTGTTTCAGTGTATGGCGCGTGCACTATACGATAACATAGCGGAGTCACCGGACGAGCTGGCATTCCGCAGGGGGGACCTGCTCACAGTTCTGGAGCAGAACACGGGCGGCAGTGAGGGCTGGTGGCTCTGTTCCTTACGTGGGAGACAGGTAAGGCGTTAGTTGATGAATACAAGTGTTATAAAATATGATATAAATGATTTATAATATAATAGCAATTTAAAGCGTAAATCATTTGTAATATACTATATTACTTTTAAATATGTTATTGTTATCTTGTATGCCTGTGTTAAATCTAGCAAATTAATATTTAAAAAAATATGGCCAAATTATATATTAACATCTAAATATGGAAATTTTTATAAATATAAGTTCTTTTTTTATTATTGTTAATAATAATAATCATTATAGGTATTATAGGTATTAGTGTTTCTCAATATGTTCACAAACAAAAAACAGAGCAGATACATACATGTCAAATTTACATAAGCTAGTAGAACGGTTAAATTCTCTTAATTTACATGTAAATTTAAGGAACACCTTACGAGAATATGTATGTAGGTGACAGACACTGTACTGTATTTCTTATGTAAAATCTTGTTTTGTTGTACGTTCTGAGGTCATCGTACGTAGTTTTTGCGTCTTTATAACGTGTCCGCTTTGTAAAAGAAAATAAAAGTAACAAGAAGGTTAAAACTATATTTCAAAATCAAGTGATTCTTTGCATTTTATAACATCTGATATTCTAAATAAAAAGTATCAAAATTTAACATTATATTTCTATGGTACAAGTTATCATATTAAATTAATATTTTAAATTTGTAACAGCAAACAGGTTTTATAAGGTTTCATTATATATTTCCAGGGAATATGTCCGGGAAACAGACTAAGAATAGTGGCAGGGGTGTTCGATGCAAGCTCCGCGATGCAAAGGCGGCGCACGCGCACCCCTGCGCCTGTTGCTCATCAACCCCTTCCTGCGCAACAATCTCCCGCTTTTACAAAAGTAAATATTTAATAAAAGATTTAAGCCATTTTTACCCATGGAGCCTTTCACGGTCAGGTGTATCTGTAAAATTGCTGTTCCTTGTTATTTTGATGCGATTACATGACATCATTCGCAGTTTCTGCAGAATTAATTTAACAGGAAGTTGTTCCTCTGACCTTATAACTTTTTCCTTAATAGTAAGCTCTGAGAAGAATAAAATAAACAAATAATAATTACGCATGCACAAAAATTACACAAGAGCCAAATGATATTTAATAAAAGCATTCTTTTACAGATTGAAGAATGTTCACATTATGACGTGCCTAGGGCGCCATTGCCAGTGCAGCGTATCATCGGGACATACGACTGTCCAAGGCCCGCAGCTGATTGGTACGATGCCCCGAGAGCGCCGAGGCCCGCTAGCGCAGATTCAGCTTGCAGCGGTACAGGGTCCTTAACATCGGCAACGTCGAGTGCGTCGGCCAACTCCGGTAGTTCCGCGCATTCCGCTTCGGCCTCCAGCACGTACGACGTGCCGAGGTCGCGCGCTCTACCTTTGCCTTGTGATGCCGCCTTGGAAGCTCTTGAACGATTACAAGTATGTCGTTTTTTAAACTTTACATTTCTTTATATTTTATTTTCTGATATATATCCAGTCGGAATTTATTTTCTGATATAATCCAACTATACATATATAAATCTGCATTTAATTTATAATTTAAACAACTGTTAGACATTTTATTTGTCGACGTAAACGTTCTTTGAAGTATAGACTAAAGATAATTATTGTATTCCAGGAGGAAGCATCAGCGGCAGTTTCTCGGCTGCTCTCGTACGTCTCGCCGGGATGGCGGCGACGCGGAGCGCTGAGGCCACGCGTGCTGGACGTGCGCGTGGCGGGTGCACGGTTGCGGGCCGCTTTACATGACCTGGCAGTATTCACCGACGCTACATTGGCTAACGCTCATGATGCTCAAGATAAAGGTAATTTGAAAAATTCTAACAAAGCTGTTAAACCACAACACTTACTTTTCTTTATTGAACAATAAATTATGTTTTATCTTTTGTTGCTTAAAACAGAATAAAATCTGTGATATCAATAATTGCATAATAATTACAACAGCTTCCTCACAAAAGTTATAATAACAGGATTTATAATCCTGTAAATATCAATTGGTAAGTTACTTAAATCTTAAATAACTTCAGGTATCGCAGTAAAGTTACGGCCATTAGTGAAGGCATTGAAAGACGCGGAGCGAATAACTCACGAGGCGACGAGCGCGTTGGACGCCGGCGAGTGGGCGCCGGAGCGGCTGGAGCGCGACCGGGAGCCCACGGACGGCACGCAGGACGCGCTCGACCAGCTCGTGGCGTGCGCGCGCTCCCTCACCGAGGACGTGAGGCGGGCCGCTTCTTTCATACACGGAAATGCATCGCTCTTGTTTAGGTACTTCAACTTTTCAATCAAAACTTTTATTGTCTTAATAATAGTGGAATCTGATTCGCAATGGCACCCGCATAAGTAAAGAAAAATGAAAATCATACATGCAATGATAAGGATTTTTTAAGTATAGTGAACTTAAACAATAAAATACTTTGATTTTAAATTTTAAATAAACACAGTTCATATTTTTTCGTCCTCAGGCGATCACCTGCAGTCCCAGAACACGAATGGACCGAAGAGTACGATTATGTAAGGCTTGAATCTAGAACAGCTGTTGGGAGGCGAAATGCAGAAATCAGGGCGGCGCTGCCTGATAAATTACGGGCTTCCTTTGATGCACTTGTACGCGACGCGGACCACGCTGGTGAGGTGAGCAGTTAATGTAATTTTATATATGACTACTTAATGTAATTTTTTTATTAGATCCCTTAAGAAGTGGATTTCGGATTATTTAGAGGATTTTACTATCTAAATTAATTTATACATATTAAATATTCTTTATAAATCTTATGTTATTGCAGGTGAGTGCAGTAGCGGCTGCTACAAGGCTGCCCGCTGACGACCGACAACTTGCCGCATTCTACGCAGCACAAACTGCCACATATGGCGCACATTTATCTACAGCAGTAGAAGCTTTCCTCAGGACCATTGAGATGGGACAACCGCCTGATGTCTTCCTTGCTCACGGAAAATTTGTAGTGCTAAGTGCACACAGAATTGTTCATGTGGGAGATACTGTGCATAGGTTAGTACGCTCAAATTACTAAAAATACTGTTCAAGTAGTGTCTCGAAGGATAAGTGTGTCGATAATGCCAATTTAGAAAATTATATTTTTTATATAAATATTTTATGTAGGTATCTGTGTGTGTATTATATCTGTCCACGTTTCTTTGGTGCAAATAATGCGAATATACTTATCAAATAAGATATTGATGTATATTTACATAATTTAAAAAAAACATTATTTAAACAAATATATTTTTATAATTCTTTCTTTTTTCTAAATACAGAAGCGCCCAACATACCGGACTAAAAGCAAAGATACTTAGATGTTCCGATGCGCTGTCAGACGCTTTAGCAGCAACAGTGGCAAAGACGAAAGCAGCCGCTTTACAATTCCCATGTGCGAATGCTGTAACGGACATGGCCGAGTCTGCGCGAACCCTCGCCGCAAGAGCTCAAGATCTTCGTAGAGCACTGGTGCGAGCGGCTGAACCTCCCCAAGACACTCCCGCCACTACAGTGCCGCCCTCCGCCACCGCCACACCGCTCACACCCCTGACTCCTATTGCCTCACACAACATTGGCACGCCATCGCTTCCTGTTTTATAAAGTGGTAAGCTATTGTGATTGCAAAGATAGGGTTCATGTTCCTTATCGCATGGCAGAATTTAGAATACCTTTGCAATGATGCAGTATAGATTTGAATTATTGATATGTGATTTGTGTTGTGCATCTCCAGTACTTAAGTGTAGTGGCGTCTAGATAAAGATGTTTGGACTTTTTGAATGAGAAACGTGCTGGGCACTCGATTTTATTAGAATCACGACTGAAGGCTGGCTTACCTTCAATTAAAGAAATTCGAGACCAAAGACAAGAAAGAATATACACAATGACAGTGACTGCCAATAACACGAATATACTAAAGTTTCTAAATGTTATTTTGTACAATGAATAACGAAGGCTGCCATTTATTTTTATTTACAAAAGCTTGCACAAATAATTATGCAAGAATTTAATTGCTGGATGGTCATTTACCGTAGTGAGTTGAGTTGTCCGTCCAGTTTTATACAATGTTGCAACAATAATATTATATTGTAGCGAATGAATGAAATACGGTGCGACGCCGGGAAATGGTTGTATACTTAAAATGGTATGGTAAAACGGTACAAATTAAACTCATAGATTGCTTGTAAATATGATTGAAATGTCTTCTCTTGCTGATTAATTTGGTAGTATAAATACTGTTTTACCTATGCCTTTTGAGCTGAATAAATTAATATCGATTCTATGTATTAGCTATTGTATATCATAAATTATTGTCTCCAAATAAATTAAAAGGTTCCTTGGAAATTCCTCTTAAGCTATTCGCTAATTTTACTAAAACATATTTTTTTGATCGCATTTTAATTACTGTTACTGGTAGGATACGTGATAGTTCAATTTCATACACTGAAAGTTAGTGATTTGGCTCAATTATTTATGTACATGTACATATTATGTGTTAACGCATGAAAACGTTATTTTTATATTATATTTTTTTCCAAGATTGAAATCTTTTACAATCAGCAGCGAAAGTTGTACTCGACTAACCAAAATATTGGAATTAGAAGTAAATATTTAAATGTATGAGCCTGTTTGGTTTACGATATAAATATTAAGTACTCATCAAAAAATGAAACAATCAGCATTCATATGATTCAAAATAGGACAGAGATAGTTATAAGGCTGTAATTATGTAATAAGTAAGCAATTTTAACATTGCAATCTCCATTTGCTTTATAATGGCGCGAGCACTGCCACAGATTTTGTATACCTTCTACCATATTGCTTGTAATATTCAAGTCCAATTTCATATTCATTCTTAGAAACGAAATTCAAAAATATTTAATATTAGCTTTTAGATTGACACTATATCGCACGTTTAATAGTATAAAAAATAATATGCGATGAGTATTGGAACATACGAGAAGAATTAGCTACGAGTGTGGTGACTGTGGTCTAATGAAAATAAAATTGCTCTTTATGGTAGTCTTGTACTTGTAAAATGTAACTCTTTAAGAGTGTATTACTTTTGTATCCTTTTTTATTAAATGGGCGATATAATGTCTTCTTGGAATAGTTAAAAGATTTATATAGAGGACTAAAAGTTAAATAGACACGAAATAATAATTAAAAATAGATGACATGTAAAATAATAAAAGAAGTATCTATTTGAAAGGCACGACTTACTCTGATGCGGGAACTGAAAATGAACTTTTGCTGACAATAAGTGTGATTGTCATCATTATTGAGTATTAAACTCGATATGAATAATTCGAAAATGTTACTAAAACTTTAACGGTTTATTCCAAAAAATTCAATCAAATATCAAAGTTGTAAATTTTTTTATTAGTAAAATGCGAAGTAACAGCCCCCATGATATGACGTCATACGGTCTCATAAGCAGTGTCAACTGTCAATTGATACCACCTTTGTGCATAGATTATTATTTATTTGTATCAATCAATAATTTTTAAATATATCCAATTTTAATACATTTTTGTGGCACTTATCCATTAAAATATGTTTTGTGTAATGATTTGTTAGTACCTGATCGTATAGGTATACTTTTCAATATAGGTCTAATACGCCATTGTGATGATGATTTCACCGTAACAAATATGACCTACCAACCAAGTATCAATCAACTGTTGTATGTATGTTATCAATCTTCTGAGAAGTATGAACTTGATAGTAAATCATTTGGGACTTTAGTCAACAAGTCTCAATATTTTGTATTTTATAAATAAATATGTTAGTCTGCCGTAGATACAATATATCAATGTAAAAAGCATGTTGTATATGGGCAATGTGTATTATATTTCCTAGATGTCGTAGTTTAGCTAGGTATAGATGAAATTGTACAAATGCATATTAAATATAATAATTTTATTGATAAATTATAATTTAATCATCTTGTAAAACGCAATCAAGTAAAATATACAAAATTTTCGTATTTATTTTTGTCGTTTTATTTAATACACCTACTGTGTTTATACCATGAGGTCGTTTCTAAATATACTATAGGTACACCCAAATTTATGTACAAATCTAAAAATGTGGAATATGAAGGCACGAAAATTGGTGGGTCGATTCATGTCTTCGATTATCGCAGTACTCCCATGCGCGTTATCCCATGTGCGAATATAGTTATGATAATTATCACAGAATTAGGGAATTATAATGATAATTTATAACTTAAAACGTAATGATCTCAAAGACTACATTATAAAAATGGAACTTACAAGATTACTTTGTTGGCCGTCCGTCTGTCAAGAGCATTTTTCATAGGATCGCGTGGAGATATCAATCCATCAAATATACAGCCATTTATATCGCAATTTTTCGAAACTCGCAAGGGAATCAAAACCTACAGAGTTCTTCCCGTGAACTCAGAATCTTGAAATTTGGTACCAAGCAACGTCTTATAAATTTTAAATTACAGGTATTTAATAGAAAAAAATATTACACACCTATATTTGTAGTTCACTTCATACTAAATAATGCAACCGCGCAAATCTATTTAAATTTACTTACGTTACGTTAACTTTAATAAGTTTTATTTCCCATTGATCTACAACTCTGAAATTGGTAGTGGTCAGTCTCGGTGGGCGAGTGTGACTCGCACTTGACCGGTTTTTTAGATTTTATCTAACAAGCAAAATAATTTATTTTTAAGGTCTACCACCAAAATAAAAGTTCTACCACTCTTTTTGTTTCTAAATATCTCTAAATTAAATGAAAAACATTTAAAACTCAAATATTTAATTATAATTAATTATTAGCAAATTGCATGTATTGTTGAGCGAGGGTTTCTTTTTCATTGTAGTGTAGTGCTGGGTGCGTCGGTGGGAGGTTCATCTCCGCGGAGACAGCGTTTATCCGCGCCGCCCGTAGACGCAGAGATGTCTCTATTGCTTTGGATTGTCTCTCCGCGCTCTCTGCTTCCATTAATTCTTGTATTCTTTGTCTTTCTAACTGAAAAAGTTTAAATACATGTAGCTATTGATATACCACCGAGGACGTCGCAGCTCAGTGGCACAAGCATGTGACTTTAAACGCGATGGCTGTGAGTTCGATTCCCATTCGGAGGAAAAAAATATTTAATATTTTAATTGTCTGATAACAAGGCAAAGCGCGGCGTTGAGCTCTACCACTCAACACGCAACGCTTTAAGAATTCAGCGGGAAGTGGGGAACGAAAAGGGGCTTAATGGGAACAGACTATCTTAACGGTTCCTGGGTTCCTTCTGCCTACCATGCTATGTGCAGAATACAGCGTAACGCTAAATTAAATATATAATAAAAATAGAAAAAAATAAATAAATACAGGTCGTCATGGCGCAGCGGCACAGTATCTGACTGTAAACACCATAGTTATGGGTTCGAATCAGGGGAAAAATATATTCTTTTCCTTTAAGAATAGGAATAAATACAAAAAAAAATATAATATTTAATATGTGCTAATATATTAGGACCTTGAATAAGTTGCTGCTGTTTTTTGAAAGATGGCGTTGCGGCACTCTGTGCATGGAATTTCGTACGGTAACGAATCACCAAAGTAGTACTATATGTAACCTCAAATTATAGTAGAATAGTGTTTACTACAGTGTCAACTACATATTTATTTTCCCTTTGTGAAAATGTGTACTTTTGTGCCAAATAAAGTGTTTTTGCGGGGAATTTTATTGCACTGCTTTATTCAGAAAAAATCTGCAGCAGAAGCACACAGAATTCTCGTTGAGACAATGCTTTGTCGAATACAACGTGCAGAGACTGGTTTAGGCGCTTCAAAAGTAATGATTTTGACCAAAACCCCAAAAGTAATGATTGAAAAATCGTGGGGCATGCCGGGTCACGCATCAACATCGTCGCCAAAACCAAATATTCATGGTTCTAGGCTTCTTCTCTGCATTTGGTGGGATCAGCAGAGCGTTATTTATTATGAGCTGCTTAAACCTAATGAAACTATCACGGGAGCTCGCTATCGACTTCAGTTGATGCGAAAGAAAAGCGGCCACTATACGAGCAGAGACACGACAAAGTGATTCTATTACATCATAATGCAAATGTGTTGACTGGTTTTGCCACATGTGGCAAAACCAGTCAAAACTTACCTGAAAACAATGGGAAGTTCTACCCCACCCGCCGTATTCACCGGACCTAGCCCCCTCCGATTACCACTTGTTTCGGTCGATGGCGCACGGTTTAAGCGAGCAGCGCTTCCATTCTTTTGAAGAAGCCGAAAAATGGCTTGATTCCTGGATTGCCTCGAAAGATGAGTCGTTTTTCCGACGGGGGATTCAATTGGTACCAGAGAGATGGGAGAAAGTGGTCTCTAATGATGGACAATACTTTGAGTAATGTTATTGTAAGCATTATATTTTAATTTTTTTTTAAACAAAGAAAACAGCGATAACTTATTCAAGGACCTAATATTTATTATATTTATATATTATCTAATATTTATTTATTTATTTTATATTTATTGTACTTATATAATCAGTCTACGTATAAGAACTTGTATGTATATGTGTATAATTATTTAATTATCTATTATATATTTATTTATATATGTATTTATGTATATACGTATATATTTATTTATTTGTTTGTTTATTTATTTAGTTATTTCTCGCGTCGCTTTGCACCGCTTTATGCCCGCACTTTTGATTATATCCTTCCGGAATCTGGTTGCCTGGAAGAGATCACTTGTAGTGATAACGCCGCCTTTGGGCATTTTGTTTTAAGAAGTTACTCTTTTGTATATTTTGAAGTGTGCAATAAAGACTTTTATTATTATTACAATGACTTCCGCCACTCAACACGCTATTTCCCGAAAATTGGATGTTAAGTAGATAACGTAGTGTTTTAACACTAGGTTCCCATGCCCACTCTGTAGCTTCAGATTAAAAATTACTAAAGCAAATGTAAAGTTATAGTATATGAACATTTTAATACGACTACTGCTCATGCTTCATTGTTGTTTTACTTTGATATAACACAAAAAATTGTATTAATACAAAAAAAAAGAAATAATTCATTAGTAACTATTATTAGTATATTTCTAAATATAATGTGTAAAATAAATTCTACTGTTTTCCTAAACATAAAATAACAATAATAGTTTAAGTCATACATACTTTTGCTGTTTCCAATTTATATTTCAATAATTCCATTTTTAATTTTACAATTTCTTTATTTTCTTGAGTGGATGATCCAAAATGACTTATTGAATCTGTAAAAATAATATTTTTGTACAGCTTCACGGTGTATCTTGCATATAGCAGATTGGGGAGAGGGAACTTAGTGTTAAGACACTTCTCGTCCGACGTTTCCACTTTCCGCCGAAATTTCGAGGCATTGTGTATTGAGTGGCGGCAGTCAATGTCGCGTTTGTCTTCCGCGCTTCATTATTACCAGAGCGGCAAAATGAAAATGTTAAATATTTTATTTGCCCGAGTAGGAATTGAACCCACAACTGTCGCGTTTACAGTCGCGCGCTTGTGCACTGCACCACGACGGTCTTCTCGGTTCCTTGTTAAATTAGTATACCTTATTAATTATACCTAGTTGAAAATATTTTTGTCATGAAGATGAATTTATCTCTAATAGAGATTTTTTCCAATCAATCTATGGAAGTGGTACATTGACCAAGATAAAGTTCGCAGGTTTAAAAGTAACTCATATCTATGGAAACACTATTAATAAAAATATGTGTATTTAAAATTATTTAAACCTACAAACTGTTGATGAAAATAATAATAATCTTAAAAAAATATATTAATATGAACATATATATAATTAAAAGGATCATAAACAGACCAAAACAAAACAAAACCAAAACTAATACACATAAATAATAAGTAGATTCTTTTAATGCGCAATTGGTGTATTATATGAAAGACAAAAAAAAATAGTACAGTACGGTCGTCGAGTCGTGGTCGTGACTCGGGAACAAAATAATAAAATGTAAGAAAAATCATAAAATCATCTGCACAGCGGCGTTGAGTTCTGCCACTCAACACGCAATGCCTCCAAAATTCGGCAGAAAGTGGGGAACGGAGTGCCTTAACACTAAGTTCCCTCTGCCTACCCTGCTGTGTGCGGGATACAGCGTGAAGCTGATTGATTTATTTATTTTTTATCTGCACAGCCATCTACAGTTAACGTCACGGCGGCCACGGTTCGTCGACCGTACTGTACCACATTTTACCTATTCCCGAATCACCATTCAACACTGTGCTGAGCGGGTCGGAGAGCTCTAGGTTATTTTTATTAAAAGTAGGTAACTCTTGAAAAGTGTCATCTTCATCGTCATCGTGCTCTGGATCCGTATCTATGTCTGGTTGGTATTCAAATGGAGGTTCCTTTTTAACAATCTGAAAATATTTTTTTTAGTTTTACTCTGTATCCCACAGGATAGCTAGAGGGATCATTGTGTTAAGATACTTTGTTCCCCACGTACTGCGGAATTTTCGAAATATTTCATTAAAAAATTGCTGTTGTAAAAATCAGCAACAGTGGTAAACGCGACTACAGGGTTTGATTCCCACTTCGGGAAATTAATTGTTTTCATTTCTTTGCTCTGATAAAAAAACGCGCAGCGTCAAGTTCCGCCATCCTCTCGAAGGAAGAAATGAATTTGTTAACAATAGGTTCCCTCTGCCTACCCTGCTATATGCATAAAGCAAAAAAATTATAAATAATACCTTACTACTATGATCTGCCTCCAGCTTTGCATGTTGATTTCTTGAAAAGTAGTCCTTAAAGCCAACATTTTTAGCCTTTTTTTTCATGTTGTTAAACTTTGTGCGTAAAACTTTCGTTGTTCTTTTAGTCGGGCTCAATTTGTTAAAGGCATAAGAAATCTACGAATTAATGACAATATAATGTAATATTTTACTAATATTATAAATATTGAAGTCTGTAAGGATGAATGTTTGTACCATTTAAATGCCAAAGCTACGGAACGGATTTAGATGAAACTCTACATTATTGAGCTGAGCTTGAGAAGCTCTTGCTGGCCAAAAGTGTGTTTCGTTGTAATGCTATTCCTCCTAGACCGTTAAACCTGCAGCTCTGAAATTTTGCAGGAACGTTGTGGACGACACGGTTATCCCAGCGAACGTAGTTAGTGGTAATAATTGTAATTGTAGTTTTTGAGTAAATGGTCAAAATGTGTCCCAGAGTTAAGGTGTGGAAACACACAAGAGTTAAGTTGTGGACAAAATAGAAAATTTCGTAAAATTTTCACAGGTTTCGCAAAATTTTTGCGCAACATAGCTTCGCTCAGCTCCATCCGCCGTGCACAGCATGTGGCGGATCCTAGTATTACTGTATCCCGCACATAGCTGAGGGAACCTGGGAACCTAGTGTTAAAACACTCCGTTCCCATTATAACACTTCTATTTCCCATTGCGTATTATGTGACGTTGCGAAAGTAATTTATGGTGGCGCCTAATTAGATATTTTGTCTATCCAACTGAATGAATGCATGAATCTATACTAATGTAATAAAGCGGAAGAGTTTGTTTGTTTGTCTCTTTGTTTAAACACTAAGATCTCTGGATCTACTGGTCTGATTTACTTATTTTTGGTTTTGTATGAAAGCTACGTTCTTCAGAAATCTTAGTTAGCCTTAAATAATGAAATAACAATAATAATGAACGTCATCAAATCGCTTTAAGCGCGTGCGCTGCAAAAATAGTAAAGTATATGGAAGAAATGTTCTCTTTAATTAGTTCTCTATAAATAACTCACAATAAGGCATTTTGTGACAAAAAATAATAGAACATTATCGGACGAAACCGGCGGCGAAAGAGTCCCGAAGAGCGAAAGAGCGAGACTCGAGCCTATGCTTGCGGCCGTAAACAGTGTTGAATTATTTTAAATTTACATTTTCTCAAAAAGTATACCTTCAAATTACATGCTATAAAAGCCAAAGCATACCTTCTAAAAATTTTCTTAATTATATTATAGAATAACTTTTAAAGTTTCGTAAGTTTAAGTAAGTGTAAGTTTTCGTAAGTTTCAATATCTTTATCAAATAAAAAACATTGAATATCACCTTGCAATTTTCAGTCAAAAAGTCAACCAAACAAACTCTTTCGCTTGATTATATTAGTATAGATAAAAGAATTAAGGTATACGGGCGAAGCCGCGAGTGGGCCGCTAGTATTAAATAAACTTACTCTAGACCACGCATTATTTTTTAATTTGATAGCTTTTCCAGTAGCTTCTTTGTTAAATATATGCTTTTTTTCATCTCTTATACATTTTAATAGGAGACTGCATTCTTGAGGTGAAAAATTTAGTGCTCTGCTTGAACTAAAAGCATAAAATTTTACAGTATTAGAAATATCTAACAACTAACATAATGAGAGGCCATTCATTAATTAAGTCAAACGGTTTTCATGATTTTTGTACCGACCTTATCACGGCAGGTCATTAACAGTCAGATCTGACAGTCTCACTTAATGTAACGTCTCATATTTTGCAATTTTAAACCTAAAAAAATGTTAAATTGAGGCGTCAGTCATATATTATATTTGTATGTTTATTTATTAAATTTTGAAATATGACACCACAAAATGTAGGGCTCCTCTTCACTCTTTGACACACAATGTCACATTTCTTTGACGCCTTCCACTCCAATTAACGTGTGACGTAATTTATGGATGGCCCCTAGTTAATTTAAGATGTAAAAATGATAAGCTATCTAGGGAAAATATTTTAATAAGGGTTCGATTCTCACTCGAAAAATGAAATATTTTTGTATATGTACTGATGCCTCGAGATTTGAGCGCAAAATGAAAAATGGAGTGTCTTAACACTAAGTTCCCTCTGTCCACCCATCTGTCTGTCTTGGCCGCCTGTGTGGGATACAGCGTAATACTAAAGAAAAAAACAACACCATGAATAAGTTTTAAAACGTTTTTCTCTACTGAACATAGTCGTCCTATTCTACTATATACAATTTTCAGTATAGTACTAATATTGTGTATAAATAAATGTAAAAGTTTATGAGGATGGATGTTTGTTCCACTTTCATGCTAAAACTATGGATTAGAATGGATTTAGATGAAGCTTTACAGTAAAATAGCAGAATAGCACACAAGATACAGTCTTGTAGACATTTTGTATAATTTGGCTGTAATATAACGACAAGTTTAAGCGTGCGAAGCTGTTATTGAGTTGTCAGTTCAACATAATTCATTTTTTTCGTACAAGACCAAGAAAATGAAAACAAATTAAAAATATAAATAATCGAACCAGCAACCATTGATTTTAAAATTGGACACAGCAATTGCGTTACTATTGCCTCAATTAAAAGATATTATTACTATTGAGAAGAATAAGTTAAATACAAATATTTATAACTTACTCTTGTTTTTCACCATCACTGGCATCTGAAATTGAAAAAATAAATAATGAAAATGTAAAACGGATGTATAACAAAGTATGGTCAACTAGTCATGGCAGCCCGAAAGTTAGCTGTAGTTTTTGGATTTTCTTATTTATGATTTTTTTTGAGCGTCACGCGGTATCCTGGATACACAAGTAAAAGAGGGAACCTAGTGTCGAGACACTCTGTTCCCCACTTTCCGCCGAAGTTTTTGCATTTTGAATGGGGGAACGCCGGGCTTGAGTGAAGAACTTAAAATATTAATAAATAATCATTCATTCCCCTGAGTAGACATTGAGCCTACAACCGTCACGTTACTGTCATACTCCTGCACCTCATTCATCATCTGTACTGCATATAGAAATAGAGCCTGCTGTGGCACAGTGGCATGTCGTATGGCTGTATAAACAATGGCTGTGGGTTTAATTCCCATTCAGGGAAATCAATTATTCCCATTCTCACTCTCTAATAATAATACAAAGCATGGCATTGATTTAAGCCACTAAACCTGCATTATCTGAAAAATTGAGCAGAAAATAGGGTATAGTTATAATTAATTAAATATCTATTTTATGAAAGTTAAGAAATACTTTTAGCAATTATTATTAAATATGTAACATAAATAAAACACTGAGTTCACAATAAGTATTGTACGCGCTAAGTAGCTTGATTGACATGAACTAAACTTGTCATACACAATTCCAGGTTACCCATTTAAGTTCACTTTATTAATTAACAAAGCAAATAAGTACCTTCTAAAATATTAATCTTCGACAATTCAATAATTTATACTACATTATATATGACAATTATAAAATGAAGTTAGTGACAGTAAAAAAAAAACTAATTATACAATCACATAAAACAATATATTTTTATTTACCTGAGTCATCTGAATGCTTATCATCATTATCGTCAGAGAGTTTTGAAGAATTGTTATCCTCTTCTTCATCTGCAATATAAATTAATTTTAGTTAAGTTGTAGCCATTGATGCCTTGAAGTTAGCTATTGATTGCTGCATAGATTATGGTATATGAGGTCTAAAAGTTGTTGTGGCACAATGGTGCAAGGTCTGAATATAAACAAGCTGATTGTGAGTTCAATTCCTACTCAGAGGAATGAATCATTTTCATTCTTTCCTTCCTGGTCACAAGGCGAAGTGATGCTTTAAGTTTTGCCACTCAAGTACCCGCAATGCATTGGAAATGGAGTGTTGCACTATTTGTACACTAAGTTCTCTTTGCATTCCCTGGTCCTGGTATACAGTGTGAAGGTAAAATAAGTGATGCGGTACTAAGAATATATTACCATTGTCTTCTTGCAGTAAATCATGAGGTATATCAGTTCTATTATTTACCATATCCATTTCATTAATCATAGATACAATTTGATAAATAAGTTCACTGGATTCTGTACTTTTAATATTCATTAAATTTTTTGAACATTTTCTTGCTTCTTTTTTTAAATTTTCCCATTTTGTTTTTAAACTATCAGTGTTTCTTACATATTTGAAACCTTGTTTATTAATTTCCTTAGATATTTTAATCCAAGCCACTTCTTTCGCATGATTTGTTGTGGAATTAGTTGATTTATTTAAAATTATATGTTTATATTTTTGTACTAGATTAACTAAAGTGTTGACTTCTTCTTTGCTAAAAGCTGGACTTCTGTGCCTATATTTGTAAGAATTAAAAAAATACAAATGAATAAAGTAAATAAATGTTATGCTTAATGTGATACAAGTTTTGCCGCCACACACGGGTCAAATATTTTACCATTTATTTGAATATTCCTTATTAAAATACCTACTTAAATGATTATATAAATTAAGACACATAATTATGTACTTACTGCACCATATACGTGGCTGTTATATCCTTCTGTGACTCGCTCATTTCGATTCGTTTGTATTATAAAAAAAAATCAACAATATAATTCAAGGTTTATTTCATATAGCCTTTAATTTTTAAATCTAAGAAACATCAGTTAGATTCTTCCAAGGTGGGTATTTGAGCAGTTTTATCAAGCATATAATAATACAGGTATTTAATAATAATAGTTAAGTTATAATATTTTACAAAAAAAATTGTTAAAGTTACAGTTTCAGCCAAAGACAAATAGTTGTAGTTAAAATTTTAAAATTATATTGAACTGACATTAAATAATAGAATGTCAGATATTATTGTTGTCAACTTAGGGATGCTATTTAAAAATATGAATATATAAGAATAAAGCATTGATGTTTTGATATCGATGTCGAGTCCGAGATACATTGATGTTACAAAAATTGTATCGGAATCATTTTATGACAATACATCTTCGATTAACTCAATTCATATGTATAGTTGATCGAAGCAATACATAGCGAAAATATACAAATATCGATATTAACAAAATTTGATTTTCGACTTTCGATATTTACCGTGCACTGTACTATTTGACTAGCCACACACACACTCACACACATACACAATATTATTGACAATACAATATTGACAATAATATCAATCAATATATATATGGCTCCGCATACTACATATGTATTCGTCGTAAAATCTGACGCAGGCGCTTAATAATTTTACTTGTATGAGCGAGTATTAAATATAAAATGGACGGAAAGAAATAAATCGTTGCTTTAGTTATTGTATTCTGTGACGATGAAAACAGTGTAAATAACGAAAATACTATATGTTGATGTTACTACTCCCACGAAAAAAATAATATTTAATAGAGTTTATTAAGACTAAACGTATTTAGAGCTATGCAAATGTTTTTATTGAAGCATATCATAACAAAGTCAAGAAAAATAGTGCGTTGTTTTTTTTTCTCATCCAGTCTTTGATCAATATTTTTATTTATTACATTTTTTTAAGTATACAAAATACAATAACTAAAGCAACGTTTTTTTTTTCTATTCATTTTAAATTTAACACGTACGCATACAAATAAAGCTACTGAGCGACTGCGTCAGATTTTACTACGAAATATTGGATAGTATGCGGGGCCATTTATTGATCAATATTGTATTGACAATAATATTGTTTGAATTATCACTGTACAAGAATGGAAAAATTTATGTGACTAAACAGAAAGTGAAAAAAATTGTGGACAAGACACATACAAGGCTGTTCTTGATGATATGACGGAACATTTTTTTTTAATTCAAATGATACATAAGATGAGATTAAAAAATATGAGGAAACACTGTCCTGCGTAAAAAAATGATATATTTTTGTATTGTATTTTTTTATTTCTGTTAATAAACTACATTTTTAAAAATTCTTTTATGGCTCTACTTTTCTAATCAAATACAGCATAAGCCTCGCAAATAGTATGCAAACTGCATTATTTACAGTAAACCACGATAGCATCGATTAGATAGTAGCTCAGATTCGAGTTGGTTCAAAATATCGACAGTATAAATTGTGAAAAAGATATTTATAGTACATAAAAATACTAACACTTAATTTCATTTTACAAATAAATATATCACTGAATTTGTGAAATTATTATATATTTTTTTTAATTATCTACTGTCATATTTGTCATAAATGTCAAATAACAATTCACATTGAAGTTAGGTTATAATATTAAAGCACCATCAAAATAAAATTACGAATGGAAAATAGTCGTAATTAGGTAGAAATTTGTTAAAAAATCATCCTAAATAATTATCACCAACTTCATCATTTGTTGTTTTTAAATAGCATCGTAAGTTGTATATTAATATATTACTTCAAAATGGCGGACATATCATTTCCCCAATACGCATTTTAATCTAATTCTTTAATTTTAATATAAAGCTAATTAGCATGTGCCATTAAAAATTATACTAATATATGTTTTAGTATAATTGTATTCCGGGTAAATGCATTCCGTGATATTTTAGTGTTCATTTTAAGTTTATTAGAGTACATAGTTATGAAGGAAGTGATTTTGGCAATTGTTGCCTTTGTATGTAGTGTATTTTTAGTTTTAATATTTGTGTTATTTTGTAAGTAGAATTATTGACATTTTATTACAAAATATTGTTTTTTTTAATATTGAATACATGTTATAGGCATTATTTTTTATATTGTTCTAGGTTGGTACGTAGTTTGGAAGTGCTGTTTATCCAAATTTCGCTTCGTACGTGAGCTTCTTGGGGGTATGTCAGATACTCCTCCGGCATCAGAAACACGACAACCAAAAATAAAAAAAGTGAGACGTGACTAATCAGTAACATTTTTTAAGACTTTACATTGAATACAAACCTCAACTATGAATATTCGGTGTGCACGTCCTAGCGACTTAATGAATATGCAGCATTGTAATTTATTATGCTTACCAGAGAATTATCAGATGAAATACTATTTCTATCATGGTTTGTCGTGGCCTCAACTCAGTTATGTGGCTGAAGATGAGAAAGGTCATATAGTAGGTAAGTTTTTAGTACTTTTTGAAGACTAAATAAACTGAACTCTTTAAAAACAGCATGTATATTATAAAATGATGTCTATTGTTGCAGGATATGTTCTTGCTAAAATGGAGGAAGATGGTGAAGACAATAGGCATGGTCATATTACTTCTCTTGCAGTGAAAAGATCACATAGGCGTCTAGGGCTTGCACAAAAGCTTATGAATCAAGCTTCACTAGCAATGGTTGAATGTTTTCAGGTACTATTTTAATTTTAAATATAATAGGTATAAAGAGGATGTTGTGGTGAAGCAACACAGCAGCTGACTGCAAGCATGATGGTTGTAGGTTTGATTTCTCTTGCTCTTCCTCCATCTTGTTAGAAGACAAAGCAGTGGTGAGTTTTACCATACAACACACAATGTCTTATAAAACAGACAGGACAGAAAATCCTCATCAGATCAGGACAGAGGGACATCTAGATCAGGACAGAGGGACAGAAAATCTTGAACTAAGTATCTTATCACTAAGTATCTGGAATACAATATAAGGCTAATAAAAAAATAAAAGAGGTCAGTCTTGGCGCAGAGGCACAAAGTGTGACTGTAATATCGACTGGTTGTGAGTTCGATCCCCACTTGAGGAAGTGAAATGTTTATTTATATTTATATTGTCATTTCTTTGCTCTGGTGTTGAGGCAAAGCGCAGCGCTGAATTCCACCACTCAACACGCAATGCCTCCAGAACTCTGTGAAAAGTAGGGAACAGAGTGTCTTAACACTAGGTTTCCTCTGCCTACCCTACTGTGTGCAGGATACAGTGTGAAACAAAATAAAATATAAATATTTTTTACTGTGTTTGTCATTGTTGTTTTCAATAGAATAAACTGTGTTATCTGATTATTTTCAGGCTAAATATGTCTCATTACATGTAAGGAAGAGCAATAGAGCTGCATTGAACCTATACACTAACTCACTTGGCTTCAAGATTTTAGAAATTGAACCCAAATATTATGCTGATGGTGAAGATGCTTATTCTATGATGAGAGATCTTAGCGCTTTTTCTGCAGAAAAAACAGAAAATCAAAATACAGACAACTTAGAAATTAAATCTGAATCAGCTATTGTATCACAGTGTTAATGCAATAAATATTATTTTATTCTAATGTATTTTATTAATTATATTAAATATTTTTAATATTTTTAGACTATCTTACATATACATATCACTATTATACTGTTATATTTCTGATCTTAATGCCAAGTGTCACTATTCTCTGTTTGGTTTGTTTGGTACCCTTAGTCTACCAAAATAGAAAAAAAAGATTAATCTCTTAAGAATTTGAGGCCAGTCGTGGTGCAGGAGCACAAAGTGTGACTGTAAAGCTGACTATGTGGGTTCGATCCCCACCTGAGAAAATGAAATATTTACTAAAAAATTATATTTCCATTTCTTCGCTCTGGTGTCGAGCAGCGTTGAGTTCTGCCACTCAACACGCAATGCTTCCAGAATTCGGCAAAAAATGGAGTGTCTTAACACTAGGTTCCATCTGCCTACACTGCTGTGTGCGGGATACAGCGTTAAGTTGATTTATTTATTTTATTTAAGAATTGTTTCTTTCATTGCATATATCTTCAATTAAATTCCATTACTAACAGAATATAATCGAAATTACATGCTGTGTTTGTCTTCACATGCTGTGGTTGTGGCACATTTGTGGCCCTCCACCATAACTGGTCTCACCCTGGATTAATTTTTAAATGCATTATAATTTTAGTTATTTGGCTCAGATTTACTGACATTTTCAAAAATCTATTATTAAAAAATTATTAATTACAATTATTTAAAACATATAGCAATTATTTGTAGATGCTACAGTTTTGGGTTCAATTGCCACTTGTTAACTAATTTAATTTCCTGTCAGGTAAGACAAGGTAAAGCACAGCCTTGAGTTTACTCAATATGCAATATGCCTAATATTGCACTGAAAGTGGAGAATAAAGTGCCCTAACACAAGTTCTTGTATATTGGTTACAATGTGGAGCCAAAAAAATATTGCTACAATTTTCAACTAGTTTTAATTGTTACAAAAAATGGAACTACATGTAAATGTATAATAACATAATTGTAGCATGTAGTGTGTTAACATATATTTGATTGTACATTTCTTCTGTGTTAATCTCCAATCATAAGATTGTTACAATTTTTGTTTCTTCACTTGCGTGCAATTGTGGTTTCTTGTTCACCTCAATAAAATGGTTAGTAAAATATATCAGCATTAAAATTTTCTTTTGTAATTTTTTAATAATTTTAGAATACATGAAAATTTGAATGTAGAGGGACTTAAACCATGTCTCCCAGAAACATTCCAAGCACTCTGACCATAAAGCTAATAATTCCTATTAAGCTACATCAAAAACTTTATATATTTGTTGCAACTTATTTATATTGTTAGCGTGTCTGTAGGGGGACTTTCACCAAATTTTTGTTTCCTAATGTGAATACACAGAATTATCATTTGGGAAGAGAGAATATTATTTATAAAATATTTTAACATTTATTGCTAGAAGTGGGAGAAATCTATATGGGAGACTTATGTCCAGCAGTGAACTAAAATGGGCTGATGATAATGGAAAGCTTAATTATTAATGTTTGCTAAATATTATCATCTTCATTATCAATATCATAAAGGTGATTAAGTTTTAGTTCAGGTTTCTTCATATTTTCTTCACTTTTATTTTGTTTGCTTATGTTCAACTTGTTTTTCATTTTTTTTCCTGATACACCTACTACATATTCTGGCATAATTAATTTATTACTTTTAAAAGTAGGTTGTTGTTCCTCTTTTGAAATATCTTTTATTATTTTAGATACCTGAAAGGTAGGCTTTTTAAAAACTGCACCAGTTTCATCCATGACTTCATTTTTACTACAATTATCATCTCTTTCTTCCATTTCACGTATAAACGCTAATGCTGTTCGGATATTGGTCTTATCAGACATTTGTTCTTGCGTTACATCTGCTAAAGAGTAATATTTCCACTTTTCTGGATTCTTTATGTAATCCGGTGTACATTTTGATCGTAAACATTCACGTATGTTAGCTTCAGGTCTTTTAAATATGCTTTCTCTCCCACGAAATTGTTTCATTTCATGTTTTACTTTCTTGTATGTTTTTTTGTCAATAGAACCGTAGTTAGGTTGTGATGTAGCTTTGGCAGATTTAGAGAAACTGCACAATTCCTCTGCATTTCTTAGATGGTTAAATAAATTTTTTTGCCTTTCGTCAAAAGATGACATTCTTTATTTATAAATGTAAACAGTAATGAATTGAAAATTACAATTTTAAAGTTTATATGAATATTTGTAGTATTAACATTGACATTGACGTTTAGTGATGTGCCTTTGTAAACATTAGCGCGTTCATATGTTTGTAACTGGTATTGAAAAATCGACATGATACCGAACCATATTAAAATTCCTATGACTTGTAATTTAGAGAATTTCATACATATTTGCAACATACTCATAACTAGGAGTGTGCACAACAGCTCACTTTTGTGAACGAGAACAAACGATATGTTCAGTTTAAAGAACATGTTCAGTTTTACGTTCAGTTCTCTTTATATGTTCAGAATTGCGGGCGTCGTGGCGCAAGGGAGGGGGGCTACAAGCGTGTACAAAATATCATTAGAATACAAAAGTATATTTCGCCGGCAAAAATGTGGCTGTGATAGCTTGAGTGGTAAGTCGGTCGAATCCTTAACTAGAAGACCTTAATTCGAGTCCGGATGTTATCACTCTATTTTTTAGTTTTTTTTTCTTTTTTTAATATACAATTTATATCTAAATATAAATTTCAAAAGCCAATTAAAAAAGGTCGATCGTCTATTATCCGCGTACTATTTATTAAAAGTAAAGAAGGTCAATTAAGGCATTCATAATAATAATATAACATTTTATTTCTAGAATAAAACTCCAATTAAAGTTAAATTACAATTAACAATTAATATAGACTACCAATAAAATGGACACACATATACATAGCTGTGGATTCGATCCTCATTCGAGGGAATGAATTGTTATTTATTAATTAATATTTTTATTTTATACGCAATGTCTTAAAAAATTTGGAGTGTCTTAACACTAGGTTCCCTCTGCTTACCCTGCTGTACGTGGGTTAGAGCGTGAAGCTTATTATTATCAACATATACACAGAGGTAATTTAATGTTCCGCAATATTGATTATTATTGATTGATATTTGCCCTCTTCGTGGAATTTTTAAGAAAAGAAATATAAATCTAAACTTATTAAATCTAAAATAAGATTACACTAACGTAAAACTAACACTTATTTACACTTACGTAATTAAATATAAGCAAATAAAAGCAAAAGAAAGCGAAAAAAAAGAACAAAAACTTCTAACAGCGTCCTTCTAATTAATACATACAATACGTCACTAATCATTAAAAGTGAAATCCATAATAACACTTAAATTTATTTTTTCTCAAATACTCAAATACTAATAAGAATTTTGAAATTACCATAAAAAAATCTAACGTTTAAGTGTAATAAATGTAAGTACTCATTACTATTATAGTTCTTATCATATGGTATTAGAGCATAATTTAGAATGTGAAAAATATTCACCAATTACGACTTACTATCCTCGCTACCAAAGGATTCCAATTTTCAAATTCGAGATTAAGAGTGCGTGTGAGCGAGATGTCGCTATACCTCTTTCTTGTGACGCGAATGATCGCAGTCGGACGGAGCGATCGTTTAAAGAGTCAATCAAAAAGAACGTGACAAAAAATGAACGCAAAGTTGTTCTGAAATTGAACGGATCAAATATTCTTGTTAGAGATCGGTTCTTTTGTTCAGTTATATAATAAAACGAACACCTCTACTCATAACTACAAAAAAATGGGAGTGTATGATCACTTGTTTATCTGTTTGATTGTATGATTGTACAAAAATAGTCCTGCTGACGTTCTTGCGCCGGTTCTTTTCAGATCTGAGACAGTAATTCATTTGACTTACAATAATTTAAGCATGTAACTTCTTATTTTGAATAAAATTATTTTACTTTGATATGTGATATATTGAATTGTGACATATTAACACATCACAAATTGGTATCGACACACATCCACATATGAGATCTCACCTCCACACATGTGATCACACAGTCATAAATGATCTCCTTTCATAAGTGATAACGTCTAAACAAAATCGAATATAAACGATAGCGGATTTTAAGCTTAGAAATAACATGCGAAGCAAAGCGTCTGTCATACTGACATATAGAAAACATATACAAGGTGTATGTGAGCGACGGATTTATATTGGTCTATATGTAAGGGACCTCACTAATCCATTTCACCCCCATATACTTTCAGTGATTTTCAGTGGTTCAGTAGAGATTTGAAAATTTGTGATTTCGGAAAAGGTCGAATTTTTGAAAAAAAAAATGCCAAATACGTTCGTAATATTTTTCCTCAAAATAGCTTAATAATAGACGTTTTATATAGTACTAAAAGGCGCGCGCAGCTTCGCCCGCGTATTTGCACCCTTAGGGCTGAATTCTAAAAAAACCATGAAACACGTGTTCAATAAAATATTTTTAACAGTCTGAATGTTAATTTTTTTTATTAAAACCGGTGGCAGTTTAAAGATTTTTCCATGTAAACTTTCAACCCCTTATTTGAACCCTTAGGGAGTGAATTCTAAAAAAACCATGAAACGCGTATTCAATTAAATATTTTGAAGTCTGAATTTCAAATTTTATAAAAATCGGTGCCGATTTAAAAAAAATCCATACAAACTTTCAATCCCTATTTCATCCCTTTAGGTTAAAATTTTTCAAAATCCCTTCTTAGTGGATGTCCAGGTTATGAAAATAAACAACATTATGGGTATAATATTGTACTGCCAATATTATTGTGTATGTGTGTCGCGGCTAGCCATTGATTTGTTGCGCAACTTTTTAGTTGCTATTTCTAACTTATTATTCTAATTTCTTTCTTTTTACTCCTATACAACATTAGTAGTATTGAAAACAGTTTCTCAATTAGATTGTATTTATTTAAATTATTTACAGGCCCCCAAAATAATATTTTTAAATTTTTTTTAATAAATTAGTCTAGAGTCGCTATAATACAAGGTCCGCTCCAGTTAACATGCAACATGCAACAGTTAACATGCACAGCTGATACTACTACGACTACGACATTGTTATATGAATGTGAGTGAGTGTTTGTGCACTGATGCTAGTATTTTCTAGAGTGGCCTGAGTGTATGTAGTAATGTACCTATAATAGTTGTAGGGCAAGACCTAAATTTTATGTGGGCAAGATAATTTTTGCGAGGCCCTCGCTAGCGCAAGAAGAATTTTTATAAATGAAAAAACTCTTGACGTTATGAACTTTTTATTCTTGCAAGAAAGTACCAACACCAAAGAACAGAACAAAGGAATAGTAATTTTCTAGTATTATTTACACTACAGTTTTTTTTGCTGTTTTTATTTAGTTGAAACGGATTTGGGATTCCGTTTGGAAGTCATGTCTGCCTCGATTAACAAAACTAGCATTCTGAAAGTCATGCCTCTGACATTTACTTCTGATTTTAAGAATAACAATAACCATTGACGAAACTCTTAATTGCCTTCGACGCATGAAGAACGGAAAAGCGGTGGGACCTGACAATCGAAGCTGGAATCCTGGAAATCGTTATGCTCGCTTGGTGTGCTCATACTTAACTTTTTAACCTTATCTTGAACTCTGAAAGATGCCACACTAGTCGCTGCTAGGTTTCATTACCACTATTCACAAGGGAAGGGACAGTGTTCAAGATTGTGGTACTTATAGGAGCATTAAGCTTCATATGAAGCTTGAAGCTCGCATGAAGCTCTTCCTAAGTCTCAATATGTATTTTAACCAAGATCGGGCACTATGGGCGTTATAGTTTTAGGGCAAACCATAAAACTTTGTTAGAGGCATACAAAGATAAAAGTAGACCTCTATATGTAGCCTTTTTAGATCTGCAGAAGGCTTTTAACTATGTGCCTTTCCAGTGTATCTGTTGCGATCCAAAGAGATCTCTAAGGCTTCCATATATTAGTCCAGTAGGGGTTCACAAAGGCTCTGCTTTTAGTCAGTTCTTATTCAATGTAGTGCTGGACACTGTCTCGGCTCACATCCAGGACCATCCCCCGTGGTAGATGATGTACGCCGATGATATAGCACTCATTGATGAGAACCAACTGATGCTAGAGCGTAAAGTAAACCAAGAAGGGTACGTTTGAGAATATCACTCTTTAAATAAATGGGTTGAAGTCCGAGTGCATGGCTGTGAGAGCCTGGACTTGAGCATTATCCAGCCGTTAAATCGCAAAAGTTCACCTTGGATATGTTATGTACGCGTCCGGAGGCATCATGATGTCCGAGCCCGAATAAGCGCTGCCTGTGGTATGACCACGTTAGAAACTATGTCAGATAAAAGTGCCTTGCTATATCTGCCTGGTATTCGGGAGTGGGACTCCCGAACAAGGAAGCGCTGGTTCGATGTTGTGACGGAGGGCATGAGAGCCAATGGATTAACTACTGAGGATGTTAAAGATCGTGTAAAGTGGAGTAGGTTGAACAAGAAGGCAGACCTAGTCGACATACGCCGGGATTATTGCCAAGAAGAGTTAGTTCCACCGAAATTACACATTTTTTGTTTCTAGAGTCAAGAATCTATCTGTATGATAAAACGTTAGCATCCATCAAAGATGTTCGTATTTATATTTTTTTAATAATTTTCTTTAGTACTAGTGAACAACGAAGGGAAAGAAAAAAATAATCTTTAGATATAATAATCTACTATCAATGAAAACTTTCAGCTTAATATATGTAAACATATCCTTGCCGTGGCATAATTAAAAACTAAAGCTGAGAGTATCTTGTTGACTGTAAGCTAAGAGAAGCAATCCAAATAGGTGCATTTAATTACTTAATAATTAAAGATTAGATAAGAAGAGAGATGACCAAGTTAACGACTATATAGTACGGCAAACTAATCTTCTTACTAATCTGTGTAATTGCTACTGTGTTTGTTTATTTAGATTCACATAGTTTAGTTTTAATAATTTCATAATGAAAGAAATATAATATAATTGAATTGTAAACGCGGTGGTTGTGAGTTCGTTTCCCATTCGGGAATATTTTCACTATGCTTAATAATACTATCCAGATTTCCTTTAACTACCCTGATATGTGCGGGATAATGAGTAAAGCTCAAAAATATATGTAAAATAACATAATAATACCAAATGAACATATTCGTACACATAACTTTTCATAAGTAATGAGTAAAAATAATAAATTAATAATAATTATGTATGTGTAATAATTTACTAATCCTTCGAAAAAGAGGAAGATGGATTTTGGAATAAAATTAAATGTCGTCTGCTTGACGCTCGATTTTGGGTTATTGTCATGTCTTTAATGACTCTCGTAAGGTTAAGGTAAAACGATTGACGTAGAGTAGATCAACATCAGTCAACGTGGCCTCTAGCGTGCCACATAGGGTCACCATATACGAGTACTTACCTGCTTGCTTGTCAATGCGTCAAACAAAAGAAAGTTATTTTATAAAAGTAATTTTATACTTAGAGGCCAGTCGTGGCGCAGACACTCGAATTGTGATTGTAAACATGACTGGTTGTGAGTTCGATCTCCACTCGAGGAAGTGAAATATTTATTTAAATTTATATTTCCTTTTCTTCGCTCTGGTGTCAAGGCAAATCGAGGCGTTAAGTTCCGGCACTCAACACGCAATGCCTCCAAGATCCGGCGGAAAGTAGGGAAAGGCGAGTGTCTTAACTCTAGGTTTCTTGTTGTGTGCGGGATATCGCGTGAAGCTCGTTTTAATTTTATATTTAGCTTTAACGGCAAGCATAATGATAGCTCATGGCTACGTACGTATACTCGTATTAACACATTTTTAAAGTAGTGAAGAATACTTAACTATTGAACATAACAAATGTAATTAATTAAAACGTGAAAACCATATTTAAATATAACAAACCTACATAATAATATTTTTCTATTATGGAGTGGAAAGACCGGAAACGTTTGGCGGTCATTTTGAATCAATTTACTATAAGCATTTTTTCTCTAACTTTATATAGAGCAACTAGTGAACGCTAATAATTACCAAGAGTAAAACCTCGAGGGTACAATGTAACGTTCAACGATTTATTATTGAAATAGCGCGTGAGTCATTTAAAGGTGCTACTGTGTGTGTGTGTGTAACGTGAGCAATCGTTAGTTACGAGTACAAATACAAAATGTTCAAGCGTGCTAGCTTGTGAAAACAATATTAGTATTTGAAAAAAAATTTTGTATTTTATATATTACGTGTCTAATTTGACGTTGGTACAGTGTTCTTTATGGAATTTATAGACGCTTACTATAAAAATAAATTATACTATAATATTATACAATTATGTATAAAAAATTACATGTTATTAGATTGCTCTCTGAAGTAAGATGTTGAAATAACATAAATTTAAATAGGATTATTATTATTGTGTTTTTTTTTCAGTTTCACGCTGTATCCCGCATGTAGCAGGTTAGGTAGAGGGAGTTTAGTGTTAAGACACTCCGCTCCCCAGTTTCCGCCGAATTATAGAGGCATTGTGTGTTGAGTTGCGTATCTCAATGATGCGCTTTGCCTCAACACCGGAGCGAAGAAATTAAAATATTAAATATTTCATTTTCTTCAATGGCGATCGAACTCACAACCTGTCGTATTTATAGTCACACGCTTGTGCCTTTACCACAACAGGGTTATTATTGTATTTAACGTATAAAAGCAGTTATAATATCTGTTAAGTCTAGAGAAAAAAGTCTAAAAGAGGCCAGTCGTGGCACAGGGGCACAAAGTGTGAATCGACTAGTTGTGGGTTCGATCCCCACTCGGGGAGATGAAATATTTATTTACATTTATATTTTCATTTCTTCGCTCTGGTGTCTCGAGGGGAAAGCGCGGCGTTGAGTTCCGCCACTCAACACGCAATGCCTCCAGAAATTGGCGGAAAGTGGGGAACGGAGTGTCTTAACACTAGGTTCCCTCTGCCTATCCTGCTGCGTGCGGAATACAGCGTGAAGCTGAAAAAAATAGTCTAGTAATAAATTGATAATACAAATAAACCAGTCATACTCTATATGTTCGTCTCTTACATTAAAGATAGGAACCTAACAAATATAGTCTTAGTGAATCTTATTTTGTGGGGGGTTTTTATTTTCAATTAATTGTTGTTAGGTACTATCATTGTTTCATTATGTTACAATACCGATGGGTATTTTATATCTTATAGTCTATGTAATTATAAATGAGTAATTTGATTTTTATTTGTCATAGGAGAGTGTTAGTATATTGCAACATATTTTTTTAGTTAGCATGTCTTGAATGGTTATTTGTGTATTTTATAATATCATTAACTTGTTGTGTAAGAGTTTTTTNAGGCGGGGCACCCGTTTTGGGCTAGTCTCCCCTAATAAACATTCCCATCCTCATCCATAATCATTCCCGGTAAAACTACCGGGAACATTAATACGGGAAAGTAAATATATATTTAAAATAAACAACAAGTTAAGTAAGAGTCGTAATCGCCCACCGAGGCTTTAGTATCAATGTTGATTAAATTTCGTAGAAAATACAATAAAAATTGTGCATAATGTTCGTATCTTTTGATTACGTAGATTTAGAAGCTTAACTTTTTCTGATCTTCTATTAGATAGACCTAAAAATTTAATATTAATTTCAGCTTAACACCTCTACGCAATCTCGAGATAAATAATTTTGCCAAACGGCGACACGGAAAACAAAGTGATCTTATAAGGGTTTCGTTTTTACCTTTCGAGGAACGTTAAAAAGAGCAGAAATATCCTAGGTACTTTAAGTACAAGAAAGGTATTTTGTGAACATCTGACGAGACGTCTCGACATCGTAATCGTATCTCTCACCCGATGCAGTCTAGACTCCTTTAAAAGAAAATCGATTAGAGTATTTGGCCTCTGAAAGACTTACAAATGACCTCAAAAGTAAGTGTTGATTTGTATGATGTATAATAACAAATCAATTTCATATTCTTTTAAAACGATACAAACAATTAGGGTAATAGTTTTTTTATGAATTAAATATTTTTTTATCCAACCTTGATATACTTACCGATCTTTATTTTTGTACTATAATTTGTTATTATTAAAATGTATACAACTACTATTAATTATTATAAGAGGTCAGTTGTGGCGCAGGGGCACAAAGTGTGACTGTAAAATCGACTGGTTGTGGGTTCGATCCCCACTCGAGGAAATGGAATATTATATTTTTATTTCTTCGCTGGTATCGAGGCAAAGCATGGCGTTGAGTTCCGCCACGCACACAATGCCCCCAGAACTCGGCGGAAAATGGGGACCGGAGTGTCTTAACACTGGGTTCGCTCTGCCTACCCTGATGAGTGCGGGATACATATACAAGTATGTTTTTAGTATATTAATTAGTATTAATATGTTTTTATTGCACTAAACAAAACATAGATACATAGGTAGATCGGTGAAATTACAGTCAATATTATTTGTTTACAGCGACCTTGTCTCTAAAAGAGATCTCTTCCAGCCAACCCGTAGAAGTGGAAAATAGCTGGAAAAACAAAACGATGAAATTAAATAGAAAAAATAAAAAGAATTAAAACAAAATATTACTAAACCAATAACGTTAATCTAATTTAAATAACAATAAAACCTTTGAGTTATTGGAAATACAATTATAGAGTAGATAGTTCATGTAATGCCTACTAAATATTATTCGATGTTTATTATGTAATAAAAGAAAGCTCTTTTATTTATAAAGAGTTTTTCTATGAATTCAAGAAAAAATCAGTATATCCTAGTTACTTTAAAAAATATATTATATAAAAATATAATATTTAATGCAACAAATAAATAAAAAAGACTAATAAATGAATAATAAATTAGATTGTATCTTTAATTTTGTTAATTAGGCATTAACTTAAGAAGACTGATGGGCATAACAAAAAGTTTATATTATATGATATACCTAATATTTTTTAAATTGGACTAGATTTTAGTCGGCACATACCACGAATATTTTGTTTACAATCAGATTTTCTAGAAGACTATAATAATTTGTTTTATAGCTTATGTATATTTCTCGTATCTCAATTAATATTTCCGCAATTTTCTGATACATTACAATTAAGTATAAAAAGTTAGTAAATCAATGAGTTAATAATACAACAATATATTAAGGCCAGTCGTGGCGCAGCGGCACAAAGTGTGACTGTAAACCGACTGGTTGTGGATTCGATCCCCACTCGAGGAGATGAAATATTTACTTAAATTTATATTTCCATTTCTTCGCTGTCAAGGCAAAGCGCGGCGTTGGGTTCTGCCACTCAACACGCAATGCCTCCAGAATTCGGCAGAAAGTGGGGAACGGAGTGTCTTAGCACTAGGTTCCCTCTGCCTACCCTGCCGTGTGCGAGATACAGCGTGAAGCTGATTTTTTTATTAAATTAACATTTTATAAATATCAAACATATAAAATATATTAACGTTTTGCGCGCCAAAACGTCTATTAAAGATAAGTTCTAGGAACGGCGTTTGGTCAATACCGTATTATAAGCTACCTGTAAACATGTCCGAGCTGCGCATGCGTCTGTTTTCAGTCCACATTGTACACTCGTGAGCGGAGGCCAGGCGCGACTCCACGCTCCTCCGTGCTCCTCCACGCCACCTGGCGGCCAGCCCACGCTAATATTAGCGCGGGAAAGCGCTCTGCGTCGGTGCGAACTTCGGTTTTCCAGGGCGGGCGGCGCGCGCACCCCGTCTGCCCACGGCTACCACTACCCGGCCCGTCTCCGCGATAGCCGCACGTTTATTGCTTTCTACCTCTGAAACAAAGTGACAGTGTTGTGCTACTCATTTGTTACATCTGAAATGTAATCTGCTTCGATATAGGTGAGGTATTAGTGGTTTTTTCATTGAAAATGCTAATATACAGATAATTTATAAATATTTTGCTCTGGTGTATCGTTTATTCTAATGTAATGTTGCCTTTCAGTTGTATCTAAATATATAATTTACTTTTGGAATGTCGCCTGTAATACATGCATGGATATAATTATATTAAGTTTACAAATGCAAAAGGGCAATGAGTAACATTTAAAATAAGTTTCTTGCTTATCTGTTATTCAGTGAAGTAATTCAAATACAATACCGGTTTAATTATTACAATATGTATGATAACTAAGTAAATGAAGTGGCACGGTGATTATTTTTTATCGAGAATTAAATAATATTTAAATTTCTATGTGATACGTATAATTACAATATAGTACATATTGTATATACAGTTCATTACTTGTTGAATAATAAGTTAGTATTCGAAATCCAAATATAAACAAATGCGCATATTTTTAAAGTAAATACAAAAATATCATTTAATAAGTAAAAATGTGGCCATGTTTACTTTTTGAAAATTATTGTCTCTATGAAAGACATGATGTCTCAATTTTTATTAAAGTTGTGTTTTATATAATATTCTATACATATTTTTCATTTCTATTTTGTATATAATTTATTTTTTTATATAATTCAATACGAAAATATTTATTTAGGTAACTGAAACTTCCTGAGTTTGTTTGTTATTAGTCATAACACAATTATAATGTTTTTATTCATTTTGGCGACCATCCAAATATCAGTATAGACCGGATCGGCAGAACAAATCAGTCCATTCCGTTAAGTACATTTTAAATAAATTTAAACATTAATAAAATAACAATATACCTAACAAAGTCATACTATTATTAAAACATTGTGGTTGAGCGTACTATGAACTAAATATGTTTATTACGGTAAAGCAGTAAACAGTTCTTTATGCTAGTTTTGTTTTGTGTTTAATGCAATAATATTTAAAAAAAAAACATTAATTGCTAAACAAAGAATTAATAATTAAAGGAAAAAATTTAAAAATATTATCTTGATTAAATATTTTTTATTTAAATCACTCGAACAGAAAAAGTTAGAAAGAATTTTTTGGTAACATTTCACGATTATTCAAAAACCACAATATCTTAAGAGAAATACTTATTTAGAAAACCGACCAGGTCGGTTTCCAGGAGGCGCGGGTTCGATTCCCGCTGCGTTCAAATTTTTATACGTTTTCTAAATAAGTATTTTTCTTTCCTAAGTGTGGAATAACACTTTAAAAATGTTTAAAAAAATCTTAAGAGAAAAAAATTTATGAGCATCATAAAAATCCTTGAATAAATAAATATTAGATATTATTATAAGCTAATAGGTAAATTGTACTTCCCGCATGACTGTACCCCATGACGTGTACCATATTATTGTTTATTATGAGTATATAGAGACCGAACCCACGAATATTCCGGCAATGGAAATGTATTGTGGAGAATTCTTCTCAAAAACTTTTCCAATCACTATAACAATATGAATAATTATTGTTTAACAAGTATATTAACCATAGAAATACGAATTAAATTTCAGTATGTGCTTGTTTAATGTGTGGGAAGGAACTCTCCGCGTAAGTACATACTCTCTATGTATTTATTGACCATAAGATATATATAGGAGAGTATCGTTGATAACTCAATCTCAATATTGTTTTGATTATAAGAATAATTGGACTTGTTTACTTCTAAATAAAATTTTAAAGCTATCATTTCTTTGTATGCTGTGCTCGTATTTTTATTTTTAAATACAATATTATAAAAAATCACAAAATCATCAAAGATATATTTTTTTACGAAAATATTCTACAAGGACTTTTGATTCGTGCACCAACTAAAAGCAAAGATTGCCGGTGTCCAGTAACCCCTGCTACCCTTTGAACGCAGCAGTGCGAAATAATGTAATTAGATAGAAATTAGTGTTATTACATTCTGATTTACAAGTTCTCGTTTTTTAACACAGTTTTAACTCATATTTATTATAAAATCAGCTTCACACTGTATCCCGCTCACAGCAGGGTAGGCAGAGAGAATCTAGTGTTAAGACACTCTGTTCTCCATTTGTATTTAATCATTTTTAATCATTTATTATGTTTTCTTATATAATCAGTGACCATTACAATGGCGGTCATTATGAGGTTTCACGATCAAAACATTACACCGAGCTCGAACAGATTTTATAGAAACCTATCAAAAACAACTAAGCTATCGAGTAGTTAATAAATATATGCGTACGTATCGTACTCTGATATTAATAAATAAAATAAAACAATATCCACCTTGAACTCAAGAAAAATTGTTATAAATTGTATTATATGCATATTTTATTAATATTCCTATGTAATACGTATTATAACCTAATACTATCGCAGAATAGTGGTGATAGATATTAGTAGTTCTGGGGAATTTTGGTTGACCGCAACCTCCTCTTTGATTTATAGCATACTAAAATATGTATTTTAAATCTTCTGCAATGTTATATGTTTGTTACTAGAAGCCGACATTTAAAATTAGTAAAAAAATAATCCAATTCTCAACATTGTAGAAAATGATAAGTTTTCTTTTTAAATTACCTACGATTTTTCTTCTTCTTTTCGATTTCTTTATCATAGTTTTTTTTTGTCTAATTTACATTATGTTTTTATCGCAATGTTTTAAAAATTATATATAAAGAGTAAAATAAACCGAACAAATATATTACGACTAAGTATACCTAACAAGCTTTAAGTAAATGCATTTACAACGGTAGCGTTGTTAAATTATTTATATTTGTTAAGACGCTTTATGGAATATCAACACGTGTTTCATACTCACATATCATACTAGTTACCGTATTCATATAATATCATATAAAGGTATATGTAATAAATAATTTGATATATTTTTATTATTATAATAAATTATAATATTTGACTGCAGCCGGTCTGCAGCAGCAGTTGCTGGGGCACAAGCATGCGACTGTAAACGCGACAGGTTATGGATTCGATTCCCACTTGAGGAAATTAAATATTTAACTCTGGTGTCGTAGCAAAGTGTAGCGTTGAGCTCCGTCACTAAACACGCAATTCCTTCAGAATTTGACTAAAAATTAGGTACGGACGTGTCTTAATAAGAAGGGAGTGTCTCAAAACTGGGTTCCTGGTTTCCCTCTGCTTAATCTGTATGTACAGGATGCAGCTCGGATTTGAATTAATATACATATGTTCACCTACTTTAAATTTTAAACTTTATGATGCTTCTAACGTAACGAAAATGATTCACAATGTAATTCGTTATTAGCTCACGAATCTATATCAGTTACTCACCGCTGTCAAGGAGTTTGACCTTACTGTTTTATGGATATTTTATCGTCAATATCCAAAATTCAAGTAAAGCACTAGCAATAAAAGCTGTAACCACGTACATAGGATAAATTTCATGAGACGAATAGTAATGAAACGTATATATTTAAAAACAACTATTTAACAGGTTAGGTTGAAAGAAAAATGTTAGGTAACGCAAAATCTAAATTTATATTATTATAAATAAATTACATTAAAATTTAAAACTAAAATTTGGAATTAGAAATATAATAAGTTATAATACATGATTTTGAGCACAACTATGGAGTTTTCCAAGTATCGTATCACGTTTACTCTTGACCCAAATACTAAATATAGGGCGGCAAGCCGGGGCCGCCCTGGGCCGCCCTGCTATCGCCGATAGCTGCTACTATCTTGTCGCGTTTCTGGGCATAGAGTGACCATTTTTAATACTCATAATTGAGTAATTATCAATTGCTCAATTGAGTATGGCCACTGTGAATTAATTAAAGTGCTTAAATATGCACATTATATATTGATATTATAGATATGCATAATGATAGTTATTTAATGACAAAGCTGTATTAAGAAAGATAATAAGTTTATCTACAATTTATTTAAATATAAAATTGTTTCTCACATTTCTAATGAAAAAATACATTGTGTAATATCGTTGTAGGCAAATTTCCTTTGTATTGCTAATGAAAGCTTATAATATAATTATGTTTCACATTTTCCTGTTCACGGTTTTACTTTTAGATAATAATAACGTTTAAACTAATTATAAGTTAAATATATTTCTTTTTTAAATGTAAATATTAGATACCTAAATATGTACAAGAAATATGAGATAACTTTTCTTTATTTGCTCTATATATAATATAAATAAATAAAATCAAAATCAGCTTCACGCTGTATCCCGCACACAACAGTAGGCAGAGGGAACCTAGTGTAGAACAGAAATAGAAAGTGGGGAAAAAAGTGTCTTACACTCTGTTCCTCACTTTCCGCCAATTTCTGAAGCATTACGTGCTGAGTGGCGGAACTCAACGCCACGTTTCGCCAGTGCACCAGAGCGAAGAAATGAAAATATAAATGTAAATAAATATTTCATTTCCTCGAGTGGGGATCGAACCCATATCCAGTCGATTTTACAGTCACACTTGTGCCTCTGCGCCACGACTGGCCTCTACATATAATATATTAAGATATATTAACGGGTATGTATAAATATGTATAAATTATAAAAGGTACTGTAAAGCATAAAACATTTTATGCTTTACAGTACCTTTGTAAAAATTGATGAAGTAGCCAAGTACAACTATGGAGTATTCTAATGCATAATTTAAATAACTATAGAACACACTTTGCGTGTTCCATTAACATTTATGCGTTCTGTCCAATTTAGTAGCTATATTATTTAAGTTATATAAAACAAATATATACCTACATTATTTTGTTAGTCAAATAATATCTTCAATTTCAATGTCTGTTTACTATAAAAGGTATTCTTATACAATTAAATGTCATTTGTTTAAATATTTAAAAAGCTGAAAAAGTTATATTTGTTTATATATAAGTATTTTATGTATTTGACGATGGCATAATTAAGTCTCAAGGAGTCGAAACGTCTACATTAAAGATATATTATTATTATATGAAAGTAAATAACTTATGCTTGTTTTGTTGATTTTTAATGAATCTATATAACCTAAAAAAATAACAAAATATTAGGATACGATTTTAAATAAAAGTAGCACTCGGTAACGTTAATTAAAATCTAGTCTTTTAATGTATGTAAATATTAAAGAACAGTTCATATAACTGTATGGGTGATCCAGTATTAGCTAAGTACTCGATTTGCTCACAGAAGTTGCACATCTACTTCCGCGTGTCGCGCGTATCTCGTTGCTATTTGCGAAGCTTCAGATACCGTTTTTAGTTTGACTTATTTAGTTACAATAATGCCTAAATAAGATTTGTTATCTTTATTCATTTTACAATAAATAATTTAATGGATTACATATAATATATATTTTTTTATATAAATGATAAAATCTTACGTCGTAATAAAAAACTTGGTAGAGTCAGTAAAAATGTAATGATTTCATCAATTTTCTTTTGAGTAATTATTTTAACATTATTTTTTGAACGGTACAATAATTATTCTCGTAAATAAGAATTGTTAAATAATATAACATTAAGTGTATCGAACGATCTAATTAATATTTGCCTTGGCTTAACCAAGGTTGGCATTATCACTCTTAAGTCACTTTGCGCAACTCGGATGTGCGCGTCGGTACGAAGATAGTTTGCCAACCGTGTCTGTTTTATAATATTAACAAAATTTCATTTTAAAAAAATTAACTTCACGCTGTATCCCGCACACAGCAGGGTAGGCAGAGGGAACCTAGTGTTAAGACACTCCGTTCCCTACTTTCCGCCGAATTCTACTGAGTACTGAGTGGAGGAACTCAACGCCGCGCTTTGCCTCGACACCAGAGCGAAGAAATGAAAATATAAATGTAAATTAATTTTTAATATAATAGTTTATTTTTTTTAATTTATTTTTATACAAATTTTAACATGTCATTAAAATTATATAAGATATTATATAAATAGTATATTGGCCAGCTTGTACTTGTGAGTTCTATAGGTATAATCAATAAACGATAGCTCATCAAAAAGATGACTAGCCGGCAGCGTGATAACAATATCTTCTGCAACGCGGTCCATACAATTTTCTGATCAATAATGTTGATATATTTATGTTACCAGTTTTTTATTATTAAAATCTAGTAAGGTAGTATTCAGTAAAAGTAAATTCCGAACTAATAAACTAATTTATATCTATATAAAAATATATATAGATATAAATTAGTTCATTGACTAAAAGATAACTTAAAAAAATCAGCTTCATGCTGTATCTCGCACATAGCAGGGTAGGCAGAGGGCACCTAGTGGGAAGACACTCCGCTCCCCACAAAAGGTAATTTAGATTAACTAAAAAGTTAATCTATTTAAGATATTGAAAATATTAAAGTACAACTGTGAGATTATTCTAGCATATATTTTTTATTGTTTAGTCAACGGATAAAAGATATTTATATATTAGTCTTGAACCTAACTAATAAGCTTATTTTCAATAAAGTTATTAGATTAATTGTCCATTCCATAAACACAGTACAATATCTGGTTTCTTTGCATATTGGCATTTTTGTTTTCAGTAATTATTGCCTTTTTTATCTATTTATATTATAAAAGCAAAAACAGTTTAATTTGGCAGAATATACGACAAAAATATGTGTTAATATAGATACAAAATAATTAAATACTTGATCAAGGCGTGTTTTGTGTACTTTCGTAATACTACGCTCTCAGTTTTAGGTTTCTATATATAGGGCAATTTTAGTTCGACATCATAAAACTATGCGAATGTATGTGGGTCACTTGGAACTATCACAAATAGCCTACAATCGTTATGTCCCTGCAGTTTCGAAATGCATTTCTTGGATCAGTTATAAATATACAGGGAAGAGATTGGATTGCAACAGATGGAAAATATTTAGGTTATAATGTTTTATGTAAATTTGGCAGAAAAAAAAGAAATTAAATCAATAAATATAGAGTAGTACATTATAAATAGTGTACTTTTAAATATGCGTAGATTTCTGCGTAAAATTTTGTTGATGTTCACAACAAGAATGCTGTGAAATGACGCATCATAAGTGTAAGCGATACGTACAAGACGCATTTGTAACATTATTCAGAGAGAAACCACTTCCGGTTGACATATTACTTGACATACAACTTTGACTATTATTATCAGCTTCACGCTGTATCCCGCAAACAGCAGAGTAGGCAGAAGGAACCTAGTGTTAAGACACTCCGTTCCCCATTTTATGCCGAATTCTGAAGACATTGGGTATTGAGTGGCAGAATTCAACGTCGCGCTTTGCGTCGAGACCAGAGCGAAGAAATGGAAATATAAATTTAAGTAAATATTTTATCTCCTCGAGTGTGGATCGAACACACAACCAGTCGGTTTTACAGTCACACTTTGTGCTCCTGCGCCACGACTGACACTTTTATTATAATTTAATATTTACCTGTAAAAAAATTTTTGCAGATTTTTGTACATTCTAATGTTATCCATAAATATTTCAAATAGTAACTGCATCATCAATTGCCCTTGTGTTTCTGTTTAACACCTACAATGAATCGTACCACAAAGCAAAGTAATAATTATTCTTTATATGGCATTTATATCCATACTGTTACAATAAGGGCGCTAACTCAACCAGTTAGCATCTGACATAGATAGCTTCAATAGTTTATATTATTTAGTAAAGAAACTGAAAAAGAAGTAAAATTATTCTTTACGTACAAAAATATAAAGTATTTGTATTTTCTATTTTCAGGGAAGAACTTTGATACAGCATCACCATGACTGTGGTTACAAATCCCGCCTGTACGGACAATTGTCCTGAAGGTCAAGTTACGCAGGCTTCAACATCTGGTACGCAAGCTAGTGGCCAGAACTACTTCGAATACGCGCAGTATGGAGAGTTGCAAATAGATGAAAATTCACGCCTCTACGACAATGAAAAACAAAGTGATATAGTTTTCGTGGCGGGAATTAATGGAGATACATTTAGATTTCCCGGTCATCGTCGGGTCCTTGCCGCTACTAGCCCGGTGTTTGCGGCTTTACTTTCTACTAAGACGGATGTAATCGTAGTAGATTATATTGATCGACGTGGGTTTGAGCAATTGCTTCGCTATTATTATTGCGAGCCCACTCAGCTTAATTCCGTTTTCACAGCTCGAACTACGCTCAATGCTGCCTACAAATTCTTGTGCCCTCAACTAGCTGAGCGATGCGCTCGTCGCCTCGATGAAATGTTAGACGCAGAAGTGGCACTAGAAATACTACGAGATCTAAGATATTTATGTGCCAGACTACCAGGAGCTGCTTCAGCACCGCCATTGCCAGCGCTAGAAAATGACGCCGCAGCACGAACCCTATCTCACTGCGCCATGTGGTGCGACTCCCTCGCCCATAATGCGCTCCTTGTAATTGACGATAGCGCCGATGCAGCTCTAACGCATGAAAAATTAGAGGATCTTACCTATGAAGATCTTGCCTTAATAGTAAAACGTAGTACATTAAGGGTGTCCAGTGAACTCATTTTAGCCGAAGCTCTCGCACGCTGGAGTACGGCAGCTTGTAAAAGAACAAAACGAGAACTAACTCCGAGCAACAAGCGCGCTACGCTCGGAGAGTTGGCATATTGTCCACGTTATTTACTTCTAGCAGGGGAAGAGCTGGACAGAGCTTTGGCATTAGAGTTGTTAGAGCCGATAGAACGCGCTTTAGTAGTAGCTAGGGCACGGAAACTGTCTGCGCCGGTACCTGTAGGTGCTGAACAAGAGGGAATGCTTCGAAAATGGGCACAACCGAGACCTTCTGAACCTGCTGCTCTACCTGTCAACCTGAGCCCTCGTTCTGAACCAGTGGATGAACCAAAACCTACGAAGCTATGTGGACGCCGTCCCAAAAAACTGAAGCAGCCATGTTTTGAACCAGAAGATCCTAGAAATTCCCGAAAGAACAACTGTTGCACTGATTGCTTCCATGGTCTAATACACGCATTCGTGTGCTTATTTGATTAAATGTACATTATGATTAAACTATTCCACAAAAATTATTTCTGTGTGTGTGTGTTAAATGTTTAAATGAAGAACTTGGTCTTAAAAAAGAATCACAGAAAAATATTTCTAGTATAATAATAATTATATTCTCTTTATCATATCGAATCAAAACAGCTGAGCTATAACTTGACGTGGCTCAGCCTTTAGTTTATAATTTTAAAATGTATTAGTGTGTAGTATGATTAATGTAACTTTATTTTACATATTGTGATATTCTCTTTTCTTCTGAAAACAGACAAACTATGAATCGTAAGGAAAATGTGTAACTATAAATTTAAATAAGTTTCAAGAACTATAATTGAATGGCACAAATAAGCCCATAATTTATTGTTAAGTTAATTTTGTTGCATTTACCTACAGTTCTTAAATATGCTTACGAAGTATTATTATTAGTATACAAGTTGTGTTCAAGTTATAATTATTTAAAACGTTATTTATTATTATTAAAGTTTGCTTAGCTATGGCGTTTTAAGCTAACATTTATGTTAATGTGGTGTTACCGCAGCTATAAGTATATAATTAAATGTATAATTTAAAAAAATCGGGAGATATTTCATAGAAAAAAAGCTAAGAATAGAAAAGTTTAATATGGATTATTGATATTTAAAATATTTAGTTTACCTAACTAGAAAGCTTAGCAAAATTTTGTAGTTTTTCAATTAATCAATTGTCATAAATTGTTCTTTGCGCTATGAAATTGTAATAAATTAAATATGTTCTAACAATCGTTGAATGGTGCACTAGTCGTATTTTAAGTACAGATTAAATCTTGTATTATTTTTATTAATTAAATATATTAAGAATGTTCTCAGAACTCCACTGCCTTTTGAGCGTGTTCTAATCGATTACTTTTTTATTTTAATATTAGGATTTTTGCTTTCTACGGTGCCATACTTAAAACATGTATATACCTAATTAATACGACAAATTTAGAATATTATATGAAAATTATAGAAATATTAAAATTCGCCAATTTAAGAAATAAATTATTAGGTAAAATATTGTGAATGTATTTTGGTAAGATATATTGACACTGTACTATTTCTAGATACTTGAACTGATATTTGTACACGTAAACCTTTTGAATACATTTTTCAAAATTATAATGTATAAGGAGTCTAGCTTTACTTCACTTCTGAATATTTTCTAGCTTTAAAACTACTTAAAATATTCCAAACGAAAACAATAAATAGTATTGACGACAAACATTATCTCTTCTATAAAGTTCAGCTATCTATAATATTTGTGTATTAAAATAAAAAATAAATGTATATGTAACCTGTGTGTCGTTGTGAACGACAAATCGAACAAAAATTGTTTGCATTTAATGTTATAAATTATGTATATCCAATTGTAGCTGTATGTGGATGTGCTCAGCTCCGAGCTGTATTTATGTCACTTTAAAGTATGACAAAAAATAAAGAAAAAAAATGTTCAATTTTAAATTTTCTTTTCTTATTCAAACAATTTTAAACTACAAATCGATTCGACGCGGTTTGCAGAAGGAACTTTTTCGAGATTGAATACTGCAACTTTCGCTATTTCCTATAACATTTTCAATCTTTTCAACTTTTTCTAATGTATTAACTAAAATATTTTCAGCATTGCATAAATCTTTTCTTAAATTTGAAATCATATTTTGTACTTCAAGCATTCCATTGATCACTTTATCTATTGTTTCAAATTTTTCTAGAATACATTTTCGTGCCTTTTGACTTTCATCTACTTCTTTAGTAATCCTAGAATTTATTTCTTTCTTTAATTCTTGAAATTTTCTTTCGCATGTTACATCTTCTTTGTTGTTGTAAAGTTGCTTTTCACCAGTGTTTGTGGAGAGTGTACGATACTTGTATCCTGTGCTTCGAGATGTATAACAGCTTTTATGAAAAATTTCAGACATGATTTTTTTAAATTATGGGATATTTTTTATGATTAATGTGCGTCAAAAAATAAAGGAATACTCAGCCAGTATCACTATTAGTAAGAAACGATTGAGGTTGAGCGGTAAATTTTGAAGAGTTGTTTAAAACTATAAGCACAAACAGATGATAGGATTGGCTATAAAAGTATATAAAAAATATTTCATTATAATATGGACATTTTTGATAGCTCTGTCATTTTGACTTTTCTCTTTTTAAAATATAAGATTGAAGTCAATGATTTCATCCATACATTCTTTATTATTGTTGTTTTCTGGAACCATTCGTTTAGTAGTATTTATCAAGTACAAACAATTTTTGCAAAAGATAATCGAAATTTATAATAATTGAATTGTATCAAACACATCACATCCCTTTTTTATTGCAAACATATAGGTAAGAAAACTTTATTTTTGATTGAATAATGAATGTTTTTTTTAAATGAGACAAAAAACTACTTAGATAAGGCATAAAAATTCTATATACCTAGGTCTTTAAATATATTTTGCTCTTATAAAACAATAATATATAAACCTTCTTGAAACTTAAAAAGAAAAATAATAACTCTACAATACAAGTACTATATAATAAAAAGAAAATAAGCAGTACTAGCGTTCTCTATCATTGACAAAGATAACTATTACAAAGAGAAGTACAAACAATATAAGAAGAGCTACTACGGCCATGGAACATAATTTAAATGCGAAATTTATCGCTAGATGTCGTTAGTACTGAAACTATCTACACTTAACATTTACATGATTTTAGTCATGTATATGGTAAATGAAATTTTACACACAATTACAAATTTATATTCATGCATCTGAACAAAAAGCAGAACGCGATGATGCAATTTTTTAATAATTACACTTTGCCGCTAGAGGCCACTACCATAAGATATTTAGGAAGATTTGCCGAAATTTTATCATCCCTCGATAACATACTAAAAAAAACCTCGAAAGTTTTATATAGTCAATATTAATTCAAATCAATCAAATAAAATAATATTATTTATTTATTTGACTTGTGGATCTGGTTAAAAGCAGTTCTGCCATTCACCACGCCTCGTCTCTAAATGGCTGAAAAGTGAAGATATTATAAAATGCTGCTTTAAAATGAACAAAAATAAAAATATAGTAGGTATCTATTCATGTTTACAATAAGATGTTTAATTTATTACATAATTAAAATTACCAATTTCTAAATACTCTTTAGCGGTATTGCTAAAGAGTATTTAGAAACGATTTACAATTTATACTAAATACTACGGTATTACACTTGTATTGAAAATTAGAATAGGAACACAAAAACGTTTAGAAGTATCTATTCAAAAACCACTCGAAAATACAAAAGAGTGTCCTGGTTAAAAACAATAATTCAGGCTCGTATTTGCACTGACAATAGAGTGGGGAAGCTTGGGACCATTTTTTTAACTATTGTGTAGAAATGACAATGACTTAGCTGGAGTCGTATTATTCCGGGGTAAATTTATATTTGATGAAGTGAAAAAGTCGGAGTCACTCTTTTGACATTTATATAATTTTTTTTTTAATAACAAAATCTGGGCACAACGTGGTCGCAAACGGTCGTAGATCATTTTGCACACATGTGTCCAATATTTACCAATTTGCTTTGTGAGCCGTCTTTAAAGCGAAACGCGTGTTGCTGGTACGAGAATAGTATACTAATTAAATATTTAGGTTTCATTTATACGTACTCAAGGACTTAGAAGAGTGCATGAATATAAAAATGTAGCACATGCAGGCATATCTTTTAGATATTATATATGTACACATACTTGAACGAATAATCTACAGGGAGATTATGTCATCGTAAATAATTTTAATTTTTACATATTATTGCTATTCATGCATCCCTTCATTACAGTTGAAGCCAGTTCGATCCCCACTCGCGGAAATGAAATATTTACCTATTCAAATTTATATTTTCATTTATTTGCTTTATATTTGTCGAGTTCCGCCACTTAACACTCCAACAATGCCACCAGAATTCAGCGGAAAATAGGAAAAAGAGTTTCTTAGCACTATGTTTTCTCTGCCTACCCCGCTGTGGGCGGGATACAGCGCGAAGCTGATTTAATTTTAACTATATTTTGATAATGGGATTATCATATAAAAAAATCGTACACAGCGTATTCTATTTCTTATTGCTTTTTACTCTGTACTAGTTCGCAGGTAAATAACCCATGGGGTATCTCACATATAATAGCGCCACCTTAGACATTTTTCAAGCACTTATACAATATTACCGTCATTTATAATACTGTTTCATACTTAAGCGCCACTCTTCTGACTATTGACATTTTTTTTTCAAACGTAACTTCATAGTACGATTCCTTACAAGTCCGACGTCAAAGAAACAGGTATATATTTTTTTTATTACAAAAAAAGGGTCTTCCCCAAACATAAATCCCTGTAGAGTTATTATCTAGAAATAAGTGTTAAATCGTATATAATAGAGTGGGATTTGCTATTCATGTTAAAATTTCTATACCATATTAATTGGGCTATTTTATTTCAAGTTCTTTATATTTTTAAAGACTTTAAAATCTTTTAAACGGAGTGTCTTAACACTAGCTTCCCTCTGCCTATTCTGCAGCGTGCATGATACAGGGTTAAGCTGAGGTTGTTTTTTTAGGGTTCCGTACACCTAACGGAAGAAACGGAGCTTTTATAGGATAACTTTGAAATGTAAAGATCATTTATCTCAAGATCTACGCTCCCTTATAGCATAGAGAAAATCAAGCTTCTCAATGGAATTAAAAGATACGATACATTTACGCTTCTTTTTTGCTCTATTTTGTATGAAATTTGCCGAGTAATCAAATCCTATAGGGTACCTACTTCCTGAGCACCAACAGTTATGGAATTTGGCATGAAGTGAGAACTTACAATATTTGTACTGTAGTGTAGTTAAATAATCTGAAAAGACAAAATTTATAGATATTTAATAGAAAAAAATATAATATTATATACTTTTATTTATATTACAAAATGAGTGCATAGGCGTATAACAAAGTTAAGTCTGTCAACTTTATTCACTTCGTAATCAAAACCTGTAGGGTATTTTTTCGCATATCTATAATTATAAAATTTGGCAACTTACAGTACAAATAAAGCAAAAGAAATCGAAAAATGGAAATTTATATTTTGATTACAGATAAAAACTGTTACAAATTTCATACAAAATGAGTGCATGCGCCCGCAAATTTAAGTTTGTCAATTATTATTAATTTTACTCGTCCTTGAGCTGCAATATTGGAATTGGTAACGTGAGCCCAATATGCACTTAACCATCTTTAATGTTTGAAAAATATCATTTAAAACTAAAGAAAGACTACGAAACAGATCTAAACATGTATACACATTACACATGAATCGTCCCACAACCTACTACACATTCCGATAAGTAATTTGATACCACTCCGCCATAGAATGTGAAAAAATGTAAATAATGCTGATGGTGCGCCACAGGAGTTAACTTTTTGTTGTCTGTTCCGTGTTGATCGGCTTTATTGGCGTCGTTGGTCGGGGGCCGCGTGCACCCATAAAATCGGTCTCTTTTTTACTTTTAATACCTCTACATTGTCCACCACTAGGCCTCGAGATTAAAACGAGTCAACATAAAAAAGAAACTTCTGAGTTATTTTCAGTCGAATAGTCAGTGTAGTTTTTGATTGGCCTTAATTTTAACACGTGGAAATAATATTGACAAAACTCTATACTAACTTTAACTAAACTGACCAGAATACATTCAACCAAGCTATTTAACATTATGCTAGCGATATTCTTCATATCGTTTCGATTCATTTATATTTTTAAATGTTTATGCTCGTTCAAAAGCGATAACGTACTGACCAGTTTTTCGACAAAAAAGGACAATGTCATCCAATCTCCGTGGCGCCAGTGCTATTATATAAGGCGAGACTTATACTTGCTTATGTAGGCTTTATCATTCGGAGAAAAAGTATGTTGGGCCCGATAAACAAAAGTAAATGTGCACTAAGTTTCTTTGTCCCCTAAAACTCGTTGGAGATTATTGAAATCACTTGTATTTTAAGGGGAAAAAATATATGAGGAGATGGGTCGGAATCCGACGACTCACCGATATGTGACTGATGTTTTTAAGACGCACAGGCGCGCCGTAAGCGCGGACGATGCGGGACGATAATTCCTGCCCTGCCCTAAAAGATTTAATTGGTCGTTTTTCCTCCGCATGAGGACGGACGTTGAGCAAAAAGTGGAGCCGTCGCGGAATGTGCCCGGTTGAATAACCAGCCGTCTGTACGCCGGTTTTACTAACTATATATAAACAAAGAGCCTGCGTTGCGTAAAAATACGCTGTGCCGAGCGTACCATGCGTGATTTATTTTTCGTGCCACTGTGCGCACTTTCAAACTCGATCTTATTTACGTTGCAGCTCGTTTATTTTTTTCTCAGATTATCGGAGCTGCGCCAAGAATGTTGAAATCATTCAGGCCAGTAAGTGGGCAGAGGAATTTGCCATTCATATTGACGATGCCGTCGGCGTTACGAAGTAAGTTTTGGGGAACATTCATTTTCAGTAGTCATTATTCACAGTAATTGAAGTCGTCTGTGATAATATTTGTGCTATTATGTAGTATATTATCTGTTATATTCGTGTGTGTAATAATACAAATAGCTTCGCTGTTTGTGTGCATGTTCTTTTTAGCTGTACGAGTTCTTATTTCAAATATATATATTTTTTTTATTACCTCTTAGTATTTGTATATTACAGAGAGCACCTAAATTAAAAAAAATTGACGGTTTTATTAATTATGAATTATCTTACACTAACTTATAATCATCTTTGTACGAAGAAAAAAATATTACAATGGTGTGTGACGACGACNCCTCTGCCTACCCTGCAGTGTGCGGGATACAGCGTGAAGCTGAATATAATTTATTAAAATTGGTTAACGATTTTTAATTAAAATTAATTATAATTAAAATTCCTTTAAATATTTTGACCTTAAGTATATTACGCAATTTTCCATTTCCACACTTTTTTCTGTAGAAAGATTTACATTCATATTATATACGTACAAAATCAAAGTGTGTTACGTGTCTGTTTTTAGGTTGCGGCTACAAAGTAAATAAAAGTCGTTTATCCTCATTCAAAAGCCGTTCATAAGTGTGTAGGTAAGAGGTGGTTCATACTGTAATAATACAAATAAATAATTATTGTAACTCCTTAAAGATTAATTTATAATTTAATTAAAATATTCAGATCAAAAAAAATATTCAGCTTATCTTTATTTCAAAGGGATATTTTTTTTCTATATAAATAGATTATGTCTTTAAAATAACGATAAGCTGTTTAGTTGTCTAGATTTTTTATATAACCTTATAAAGCATCATTATAAAGCAAACCTTTTACCATACCTTGTTAAATTAACAACAACAAGTTCTTAAGTAAAATTATTAAAATCGTGATTACAAGAAATCTTAAACAATGTAATATTTCCAGTTAATATTTTAAATCTAAATAAATATCAATTCGAACATTTTCTTTTCTTGTCAAGGTTTAGTAGAGAGTAAATTGAGTCAATCTGCTCAAAAACAAGTATTTTTACCTTTATTTCTACCCTCTACTTTTGCCCTTTCAAATATAGGTATATAATATATAGGCTGTAGGTATATGAATGATTATTAAAACTACATTACAATCTGAAATAATAAATAATAGTTTTGAATAATTTGTGCGATGGCAACCCTGGTACAAAACTAAGAAAACATTTTAACCGACTGATCGACACAAAGAAGAGTAATGTGCTTATCAATCTTTGTATACGTGTCTATGTCTATGCATGTTTCTTTTACAACCATAGCAAGAAGCCATATTGTCAAAATGAAAAATAAAAATCAAGAACATATAGGGTATAGGGTTCTTTCAATAATATTCTAAATTATTTTAACTAACTCTATCATCTCAACTACATAAAACATTAAAAAGAAATGGTCATAGTTTCTAATTTTGTCAAGAGCTCCTAACACACCTACATAAAAAAAGTTTTGTAATCAAACATATATAGATAAACAAACAAACGTTTTTTTGCAAATTAGGACGATTTACTGTCGGGATCCATTCTTCAACGGACGAAATCTTCCTAGTAGAAATAAATTTGGCCAGATCTTTTCTTTTAGTAAAATATATATATATATATATATATATATATATATATATATATATATATATATATATATATATATATATATATATATATATATATATATATATATATATATATATATATATATATATATATATATATATATATATATATATATATATATATATATATATATNCAATGCCTCCAGAAATTGGCAGAAAGTGGGAAACGGAGTGTTTTAACACTAGGTTCCCTCTGCCTACCCTGTTTTGTGCGGGATACAGCGTGAAGCTGATTTAATTTTTTAATATATAATTCAAATAATAATTCAAATGGACATATTCATTTTAAAATTTTGAATAATGTAACAATATAAAATTGTTGATATAATGCAAACTGCTATAAAAAACAAAACACATATATTAGATAGGAAAACAGAAATAATTTTATAAAAAACATAATTAAAATATACGACAAAAAATCTACTGAAATTATCTTAATCGAAGTTACCAAACTTCCATATATTAGAAAACTAATACCAAGCGTATTAAATAAATAATGCTGTAATCGAAACAGGCGAAGACGGGGGCATGTCACTAGTCCTCAATAAAAATATACAAACAAACAAAGCAATGTCATATAAAAATTAATTAGCTATATATACCTAATTATCTACATATCCAATCGACATGTTAAAAAAACCAAAAGATATATTACATCGTTTAAATCGAAATAGAAAACAATAAGCGCAAAGTACGCTATAGTTTCTGGGACGCGTCACTATTACGGCACCGAGACCAGGCGCTGCGCTCGGGCATGCATAGGTCATTATCCTGACACGTACAGATTATGTTAAGAAAACTAACCATTTGTAGAGTTATCCTTGCTTTTGCTTTTCATTGCGGCATTTAAACGTCTATATCTATATTTAATGGATCCAAAAATCCAAAACATTCGATGTAAATCGTACAGGGGAACTCAATCGCGGATCGTAGCGACGTTTTATTTAGTCTGTCGGACGAGCTGGCAACTATAGTAATATTGTAGTAAAGTGCTTGCGCTCGTGTTTGTAGGCGCGATCGTTGTATACAGGCATATGGAGCGCTTTGAGAGGGCAAGTGGTGTTCACCTCTTTCAGCAAGAGGTAAGTAGTTACTTGTGATAGAATTAATTAATTTATCCTATAACTAATTACAGTTATAACATTTTTAAATTATAAAATTTTATATCATATAGCATAATTTTTGCTATATTTATTACTTTTGTGACTGATTAAAAATAAAAATATTATGATAGCTGTTATTCAGCTTTTATTGAAAATCTTGCCTTGATCACATTCGTTCAAGATAGGATCTTTAATTCAAGTAATATACTATTTTATTCAACTCTTGAATAAGTGTCGCAGTGACTTTGTGTGGAGCTTAAACTGATTGAAATTAATTGCGAGGCTCAAGGTTACCGGGGTCGACGTCCTTGTCGCTCTGCACAAACGCAGCAAGAGTACCTAACCTCAGTTATAGTGAAGCGATACTGCCGAACGTCGATAACATTTAAAATGTAAATAAATCAGCTTCACGCTGTATCCCGCATACCACTCCGAATTTTTCAATGTATTACGTGTTGAGTGGTGAACTCAACGCCGGTATTTTCCCTTGGTACCAGAGCAAAGAAATGAAAATATTAATAAATAAGAATTCATTCCTTCGAGTGGGAATTGGACCCACAACCGTCGCGTTACACGCGTTTGAACCACTGCGCCACGATGGCCTTTGTATATTGTGATTTAAAATATTAGGGAATTAATTACTTCAACAAGTTAATTAAATCTGTTAATATAAATTGTGATATACATAATAAATTCACATTTTAATGTTATAAATTTGCATGCAAATAACATATATTTAATATATGTTTATTAATAAATCGATTTTACATTTTCATTGAATTACTTTTTTCTAATACCAATCAACACAAAAATTAACACAACTTTTAATATTAATATTAACATCTTGTAACAAATAACTCATAATTAATTAACTGTAAAAAACGGTCATTCAAATACAAATTATAAAAAAATATATAAATCTTTAGCTTGTCGATACTTATCTCAGCGGCACTATAGAAGCCACCGAGCTACGCGCACCGTGCGCCCGCGCAGCCAGCAGCGTCGCGATAATTGACTAATTGTCGGCGATCATTTGTTTAGTGTCTTTATCCGCGTATTTAATAAGTACGAACGATTCGCGGTACTCGGTTCTATTTTAAGACATCGTACGCTGTGTCCCAGTTTGTTGTGCTATTATTATCGCACACAGTGAGCCGTTGTTAAGGATTCAGATAAAGTTTAAACGCTACTAATTAGACCACGATAAATGTTCGAGTGGCCAGTTTTATCAGTTATTTTTGTGCAATGAAATGTCATTAGAGTAATAACCCCACTGATCTGCACTATTGGAACAATTTGTATAATAGTTTTTTTTGGAAATTTGGTGAGTTTAATTTTAATTTGATAATAATTTTACTTAATAATCAGCTTCATAGGAGACTAGAATGTTTTTTATTGTGTTTATATATTTTATTGTAGCCGCCCAGTAATAATATTTAGATTGACTTGAATTTCTTACTTTATAATATACTAGAGGGCGCGCGCGGCTTCGCCCGCTTATTTCAAATTTCACGTTTCTATCATCAGCGGTTACGGCTCTGCAAAAAAGTTTTTTAAAGAAAAAGTGAGTGGTAAGAGAGGTAAAAGCACACCTCAATTGATCTTCAAAGATACAGTATCAAAGATAGTAGAGGAAGGCGGCATAAAAGGACGAAAGAGATATGAAAGAGAATGTAGCGTTTGGTGTTCCCTTCTATGTATTTACCTCACTTATTCAGCTTGATACTAAGTGTCGTTACTTTCTTAATATTTTTGAGAAATAGTTACTAATTAATGCTATTTAATTGTTATTACAAAGTAAGAAACATTCTTTACAATGTTGCAAACGATCAATCCACAGAGTAAAATTTTATAGATAGATGATCTATATAATTCTACTCTGTGGATTGATTAAAGATTCTTTATTGTATAAATGCATAACGTATGATCGAACTATAGTAAAGAGTATAGAATTTTTAAAATGTAACATTTTAATCCGTTATTCTATAGCAAGAATAGAAAAATATTATAGTAGAAGTACAAAAATTTGAACATTGTCAGTTTTCAAGAGGTGCGAATTCAAAACATTCAGATTTGACTCAATTTTTTTAATATTTAAAAAAATATTTTTATTATATATTTAATATATATTTATATACCTTTATTATTCAAGAGGAAAGATTTACATTGTAAATATAAATACAAAATAATAATAGACAACCTAGCGTCTCCGTTTCCAACACATTCCAATTTCGAGACCAAATTCTTAAAGTTATATCTCTTTTTTTAAAAATTAAATTGAAACTTTCAATACTATTTACACCGACTTAAAATAATTGTATTTTAAAAATAATAATGTTATTAATAATAAGGATAAGATTACATATGTGCATATTAAAATGCTAATACGAACTAGATATTTAAACAAAATATTTTTTTTATATCAATAGAAAATAAAAAAATAATTTTGAAACAATTATTTTTAATGTTTTTTACACGCAGAGTCTTAACACTCTCTGCCTATCCTATTAGATGCAGGATAAAGCGTGAAGCGGAAAAGAACAAAAAAGTGTACTCTCTTTCATTTTAAAAACTTAATTTATAAAAAAAAAAAATCTTTTTTTAGCTTCACGCTGTATCACGCTGTATACACTTAGAAAGAGAGGCAGAGGGAACCTGGGAACATAGTGTTCCAACCTCCATCAAGATATTTCGGTTTGCCACTTGCCGCCGAATTTCGGGGTAATTGCCTGTTGTTCACTCAATGCCACATTTTTCCTCGATACTACAGCGAGGAAATGATAATAATAAAAAAATCATTTCCTCAAGTGTAAATCGAACCCATAACCTATTGTGTTTACAGCCGCATGCTTGTTTCCTTCCGCCACGACTGGTCTCACTAATTAACTTCATAATATTAAAATATTTAATTTGTATCTTCGAAAAATAACACAAAGTTGCTAAGTAGTTGTTGTATATATAATAACTCATAATGTTATATATTAACACAAAAAAAACTACTGAAAGTAAACGATCAATTTAGGGAACTTCTCACGCGAATCATGCGTCCAGAGCTCGCGTGATTCAATGTCGGGCTTCAGCTCCTCCCATGGGAAATCTGCAGCTCGCTTACATGTTAACTGTTCCTTACGCCGTGTTTTTTTTTTCATACACAAAATCATCATTTATCATACACAAAATTTCGTGTGACTTTTAAACGGTTATATGATTCTTGTGATATAAAAAAAAATGTGATTATAAGAAAGTTATTATAATAA
>JAAIXJ010001722.1:266578-297230 GCA_013403705.1 Heliconius hermathena | reverse complement strand
TATTATTAAATAGCGTAGTTCACAAAAACCGCTATACCATAAATACGTAACTCGTACTCATATGTTAAAAACTACTGAAATAATTTTGATAAATTTGGACTTGTTCATGACTTTGAATATATCACATTTTAGAGCTAAAAGAATCATCTCGATCTGAATTTTAGTTCCAAGAAATTAAAGGACAAAACTACACTTACGAAGTTCATCACACGTGCTTGGAAGATTATAAATCATCAATCTGTTATACTCACCTAGGGTAATAAAGGCCTTAAAATAATATACTTAATGTAGTGTGTCATACACTGTGCCGCAGCAATGCTGTAAATACGACGGTTGTGAGTTCGATTCCCATTCAGGGATATGAATAATCTCACCGCTATTAGGCAAAATATACAGCGTGAAGCGGAATAAAATAATTTTATAACAATATTTTAGATTGAATCTCTACCAGAAGAAGACGTCAAGAACAAAACTATGGAATTTTTACGCAAATTTCTGGGCGCCGATATAACAGTACCAGAGCCAACTGGAATTTTAATGTGAGGATATGTTTGAAGTAAAAGTGTATAGCATTTTTAAAAGTGTTATTCCCCACAGATAAAAGAAAAAATATATTTTTGTAAATATATTTCGCGGCGTTGAGTTCCGCCACTCTATACATAATTTGCGCGTGGGAAACGGAGTCTCTTAGCACTGTGTACCCTCTGCCTACTCTACTTTATGCGGAAAATAGCGTGAAGCTATATAAAAATAATAAAAATTAAATAAAACGTTACTAAGCTTAAAAAAAAGGTTTTAAAAACAATGTCTAAATCAAATCAACAACATAATTTCTGATAACCCATCTGTGAACACTCTATACTCAGTTTTGATGGAGTACATACTCCATTCATTACAGAAATACATTTTAGGTAGTTACTTCAGCATCCAAATTTTTTTCAGAACTAACTGGTCCGGAAATCCTTACACACGAGGCAGTTTCACTTATGACAACTTATTAATATACGAGTATCCGAAAGCAAGATTGATCTTAGGGGAACCCCTCGTTGATGGATCGGGGATTCCCAAAGTATTGTTTGCAGGAGAAGCGACAAGCTACGATCATTATGCAACTGTTGATGGAGCGAGTGAAACGGGAAAGCGGGAGGCGGGGAGAATACTTCGTTATATTTAATGTATAATATGAAGTAGTTAAAAGTGAAATAAACTGTGCTTTTAAGATATCATTTTTGATTTAATTTGGAAGTTTTATATAACACATTCAGCTTTATGAGATGCCACGTCTGTCACCTTTCTCAGGTGACTAAACAAATATATTATATTACTAGCGGCTCACCTGCGGCTTCGCCCGCTTTAACTACATGATTATTGATTTAATAAACAGAGTTAATTGACAATTATAAAGACTTCTAATATGACTTTTTATTACTTTAATCTGTAATATTCTAATATGATTTCTTTACTACATTATCGTAATTTCCATAAGATTTTTTGAGTGTTTTGAATTAAAAATACGACCATTGTTGATATTTGATATTTATAAAATGTACATAAAGCTAATTATTCATTACACGTATATATTTTTGTAATTTTATGTTCTTTTTACCTATGTAATGTACGTCTCATCATAATTCTAAAACTCTGTTAAATGTGCCGATGTCAGTGAATAATTTAATTTACTCTTTCAGAAACAGCCTTAAATCTTAAATTATTGATTTGATTCATAATATTCTTTGTAAAATAACTATAATGATTGCATATAAATTCCTGTAGTTTTTAAATTAGTTACATATATTGTTTATTAGCTAAATGTACAATTGGTAAATATGTAGTTATTACAAAGTACACGTAGAAAGGCTGTTTTTAGGCATTTTTATATAGATTTATTTCAAACGAACGAAAGTACCAAAGAATCTATGTATTTACTTAATATTTCTTTGAAGATCAAATCGGCCTTTATTTCTATGTCGAATTAATCACGACTTAAACTTAACTGTTATGATTTATGAAGGTAATCTCCACTAACAATTCAATGTTTTTTACTATTATACTTATACAANTACATATCGACAGACAGACAGACAGACAAGAAATTAAAAAAATATATATGTATCTATTATTCTTTTTAAGTGTCTCTCTATCCATTTCAGTCAAAATTACTAAATGTACAGACAAAATATTTTTACTGTCTTATTATATATAGAGACTAGTGGCCCCCCTGCGGCTACGCACTCTTGAAATATACAAATGTTTATTGAAGTGTATTTAAAAAAAAAACCGAGTAAGCGCAAGTTGGACTCGCCCACAGAGGGCTCTGTAACAATTTCAGGTTTGTGATTAGGACACCTTATATGTTTTGATAATGCGGCAAATAAAGTTAAGAAATTTAAGTTTGAGGGCATATACATTTATTTAGCATGAAATAAACTCTATAAATTTGTAATGATTCTTTTCCTATGAGATACTAATAATTTTTACTTTTCGATTTTTTTCTTTATTTGTATTGTAACGTTTTTTACACATTACGTCCTCAATTTCATATGGGTCGATCTAAGGGAAGTACACTATAGGTTTTGATTACGCGGTAAATTTTATACAAAATGAAGCAAAACCGATACGTAAATCATATCTTTTCGTAAATTAAATCTTTTGACTGTGTTGTAATAGAAGCTTAATTTCTGTACTCCAAGGAACTGTAAACCTGAATATCTGATATTAATTCCAAATTGATACCTCAACGCAATCTCAAATAAAATGATCTTGACAGACGGACCGATCGACAACAAAGTGATTATCGTATAAGCGTTCTGTTTTTTTCCTTTTGAGGTGCAAAACCCTAAAAATGGTTCGAAATGGATGCATTAATAATAAATCGTAATTTAAGTCTTTTTCGAATTGATTTGATTATCGTATTTAATAGAAAAATGTTTAGTTATTTTACCTCTGTGCGCGCAAACTGCAAACGTTGGTTTTCCCACATAAATTCCAATTCCGCAAAAACTCCAGATTAAAACACAATTATTACTCCACAAATGTCTATTTATCATTGACAAATTTCAAACACTACATGGCTTGAGAGGATGTCAACTTACATTGGAGAGTCCTAAATCTTGAAATCTCGATCTATTTTATAATCATATACTTTGAATTTTTTCTACGAGTATCTTCGTTCAAATAATAATTTTATAAAAAATATCAAACAACAAAACATTGAAAACTAAAGATTTGGCCAATTCAATATAACAGTTGTATAAAATAACTCTTTTAGAAAGATTTTGGCAAACAACATACTTTAACTTGATATCACTTTTTTATTGTATCAAAATAGCCTTTATGTTACTCCACAACCTCCTCTATCTTTCAATGTTAGTCCCATAGTAATCGGATCAGCTGGTCCGGAAGTTAGCCCGGATAAACAGAGAGACAAACAAAAATGTTAAAATTGTTCAATAATGTTTTGGTATCGTGTAAATAACTATATGCACAGATACCCTTTAATTTTATCCATATCTATATTATAACTTCGAAAGTAACTCTGTCTGTCTGTCTGTCGGTCTGTGTAGCAATCAGGCCCAAACCGCTGATTTGATTGTGATAAAATTTCATACAGAAATACTCGACGGTCTTGGGATGGTTATAGGATACTTTTTTCTTCTCAAATTTGTAATATTATCGATATATATTAATATATTATGATTATGATTATTAATTTTCTTTGACATTGAAATAGAATTTCATTGAAAAGAAGTTTGAAATTGAGATTTATTCTGCCATGTTATTTCAACCGTCGCTAAGCAACACGGAATTTTGTTGCTTAAAGAAATCGTCGCCCAAAATGAGCTTCCTGAACGCTTACATGGCGTGCGTTGACTCAATCTTATGAGACATAAAAACAATGTTTTACAAACATATTGTCCTTTTAAAAATCTATTAAAAAGTCCGCGACATTATATGTTTGTCTCTGAATGTTGGACTATATTAAGCATTTTAATATATTTTATTTAAATTTAAATATATCGGCGACGACGACGACGACGTTGACTGTTTTATAAATTTTCATACTTCATACATTTTCGATCTACTGATAATTTTTTTGGTGGTTATTATTAATTCATATTTTTCTTAGGTTCTCTTCGCTTAATCGAGTAGTAGATTAGTTAGGTTTTTTAAAATTTCTTGGTATGGTGTAAGTTTTAACCCTGCGCGGCATCGCTCGCTACTTTTGCTTGCTCGCTTTAATGTTATTTAAGCATTTGTATTGAATTGTTGGTTATTTCATCTCGGTTGGATAGTGTCTATACCGTTGTTATATACTTAATAAATCGTTATTTTAATCTTTTGGGATTTTGTTTGCTATTGCTCGCAAAAGTTATCGTATTAATATAGAAATAAAAAACATGAAAGTACATTTTTCCTGGGTAAATGCCGTGGAAATTCCGGGATAAAAAGTATATCAGTCACTGAAAGACCCATAAAAATGACTTCAGCTGTTTTGGACAGAGACACAAATTATAAAATAGTTTTTTTTTGTTTTTGTGCACATGCACTTGCAAAAATACAATTATTTTGAAATCACAAACAGACATTTCAATTTTATTTATAAGAAACGGTCAATGCAGCGGAAATCTCGCAATTATCATTTAATTTTTGCCGTAAAATGCCATATTGTGACTTATTTATAAGACATATGGTGTCTCGTACTTTTATTAGAACGAATTAAATTGAATATTTCTTTCTTTACTACTATGTACACATATATATATATATATATATATATATATATATATATATATATATATATATATANGTATTTTCCGTTAAGTTAGCAAGTATCACTACCAAATAGTAACGATACTTAAGTATCTGTATGGCATTACCGGTAATTAACGTTAATTTTAAATGTGAATTGGTAACGTTAACAAGCCCTGAAAGAAATACACCGTAATGTTATATAGCCGATAATATATCTATCACTTAAAAATAACCCACAGTAAACATTTTGTGTTTAACAATAAAGAAGGGATAATTACGAAACTATTTTCAACGCTGTGCGCTTATACAGACTAAAATTGGCTTTTACAGCATACCTATCACAGAAATGGATATTTTAGAAGATATCAAAATTTTAAAACGTGAGAGTAACAAACATATTGTAATCCTTAAAAAAATCAATTATAAAACTCGGCTACAGCATGTCTTCGCATAGCATTATTTATTTTTTACTGATTTATTACAGTATAGATTATGTTTCGTGTTATTTTAAATTTTAATACTTTTAAATATTTATTTTGCGTTGATGTTGATGTAGATATATTGATAATATAGCTGGTTTTGTTCGATTTTTTTATTAATATTTTTCTTTAGTTACTTTTACTTATTTTGCTTATTCATTTCAATTACTTACATATTTTTTTATAATAATAAGATTTTTCTCTACTTATTATTCTTCATTGGCTTCTTTTTATTATTTAGGCTTATATTTGTTACTAATCTTACTGAAAGTAATTTCAAAAATATATTTAATAAATATTCGTATAGTTCAAGCGGGCGAAGCCATAGGGGTCCGCTTGTTTATATTTATATTTAATTTTATTTATATGTATAGATACAGGTAAAAAGTAATTTATGAATAATTAGAGACAGCTATCCAAATACAAATTGAACAACCAAGCCGACATGCATCTCTGTGTTAAACAAGACCCTATTGGATGTCAAATCAGGGCGACATGCCAGCTCCTTCCCGCATACAGGCTGAGTGATCTCTGTTAAGAGACTTTACAGGTTGCGGCAAGGGTCCACTCACATTGTACCAGGGTAGTTACTCCCATAATTTAGTTCTCACAAATCTGTCAAACGGTCTTTTCCAGGTCAAAGATCTGATCCATACACTCTCTTCCAGGTCTAAAGCTTCCTTGGGCCTCCTACAACAACCTTTCGGATCTCTCTTACATTCTTCTCGCCAACATTTTAGCATAAATTTTACAACCCAAGCTAATCAAAGTGATAGCCCTATAGCTTGCACAGTTTATCTGTGAGCCTTTGCCTTTATACAACGGCACGATGACTGCACCTCGCCAAACATCCCCTGATTTCCAGCATAAATTGCACAAGCCTTACGACATTTCAGACTTCGTATAGCATTCTTAACTTCTTTTATACTGATTCGCCGTCAGCTACACCAAGACTCGGCGTTCCGCTGTTACTTGAGACTGAGGCGTTGTTCTGCTAAAATTTCACCGTCTTTCGAAAGCAGCACTTTCATACTACACGTTAGCGAGCAATCTTAAGAAACTCTTAACTTCTCGCCAGAAAAGCTTTGTGTTTTCCCTGAAGTTTTTCCTTTCATCTTTTTAATTCTCTGACTTTTTACGCTTTATCTTTATCAGTAATTTCGTTTGGTGGCTTTGCAGCTTATACTCATTCTTCTTTATTCTTCTTCTTTATTATCATACTTTTATCCTTACCTGAGGGCTTATAATTCCGCCATGCTTTTTTCGTATAGAATTGTGCGTGCGTGCGTGCGTGCGTCTTCACTTCTCAACTTTATCGATCAATTTTTATTACTTCGGCTTGTGGAATTCGTCAGATTATATATTTTTCGTAATCTTTGAATTATTCTGTTCATAATAAAAGACGCTCGAGAATGTCGAGATAACGTTTTTTTTATAACTTTGTAGCTCTCTCCCTTCTTTACGTCACTCTCAAATTGTCAGATTAGTGGAATATAGTGTTTGGCATGTAACTAACTTACTCTACTTTAATCTGACGCGCTCTAGAATTTCGGATGATCAATTTTTTTTACTAATCTGATCCTTTAACCTAGACGGGCTATATATATGGGGCTTATATTTGGTGAAAGTACGTAACCGAGTACAAGGAATCCCCAGTATATTAATCTGCCGCGCTCGAGTAAATTCCGGAAGTCCCCTCTTCGCCTCCCGTACTAAAGTGACTGAGGGTGAGGCGGAAGGCGTGCAGTTTAACGGCACCTTGCACTACGATGTAAAGTACCAGGCGGCAATAAGATGCAAGGAGCTCAAAAATAACAGTAGAATACAACACAACTTGCCGTAGGGGTCAAGTAACTGGACGGTCGATCGACGACTTCATATGTTTTCGTTTTCCGTCCACAATAAGTAGACCTCTCCTTTTGCAATTGATTGATTAGTGTGAGTCTCATTTGATTATAAGGTGTATGTAATCATGTCACCTCGTTCTAACAAGTGCAGCTTCAAATATGCGCTTCGTTTATAATATTATTTTATAACGTGCGTTTTAGCGTATTTGCACTTACATACACAAAGAACATAACACCAGCACAGACCACTGTCACTGTATTGCACTAAAACAGATACTTCCTCGCGATTTATGCTTTCCTATTATTTTTAATATATTTATAATTGCAAAATGTTTATTTTAAATAATTTACTAACAAAACACACGTCCATCGCACTTAAATATCCGAGGGGAAGGGACTGGACACTGCTTCCTTCATACACTCCATAAGGTTCTGACAGAATACTTCATATTTTCATTTCCAGATTCATTGCCGTTTTGTTTTTGGAAACTCTTTCTTGATATTCCTCTTGAATCGGTGGATCTTGAAGCTTCGCTCCGAGTTCGCCTAATGGAGCTGAGAGTAAGTAACCTCCGCGCCAGTAATGGCGCATACGCTGCTAACAAGAATACTCTTGTTATACCCAGCTTGAAGCGAATCCAAAGCAGTCTCGGGTTGATCGCTTGATTGTGGGTTCGAGTCTTACTCCAGGAAGTGAAATATTTAATATTTTATAACAAAACGTGGCGTTGAATTTCGTCACTCAACACGCAATGCCTCCAGAATTTGGCGAAAAGTGGGAAACGGAATTGTCTTAATGTGAAGAGTATCTTAAGCTTAACACTAGATTCCCAGGTACCTTCTGCCTACCCTACTATGTACGGGACAGGGTGAAGCTTAAAAAAATAATAAGTGTAATTACTGGTACTTCTTAGCTATTTAAAATACGTTATTATACACACCAAACAGACGCCGTATTATAAGAATAAAAAAAAGTCAATGAACTATATCTAGTGAGGTATCGTGCATTAGGTATTTAAAAATATTTCATTTTAAATTAAAGTTTTTTTATCTAGATAATTATCTCTAGTTATAAGCCTAGTTTAAGTAGCAGATAATTATAAAATTGCTGATTAGCTGATAATTATGAAAAAGTAAAAAAAAGTATGGACCACGTGTCTGTAGTGTTTAGTTAAAATATATAATAAAAAATATGAAAGTATTTACTTAGACTCATCGGTCTACCGAACCACGAACTACTGCAAAATGTTCGAAACATCGGAGTAAATAAAAAATCTATTTAAAATTAAATTAATAAAATGATTTTGTATTGAAATATATTTGCCTATTAATTAATCATAAAACTAAATTCATAGAGAGCGCAATTTTGTTATTCTGTATTTGACTCTAACAAGCAATAACTCTAAAAGGATACAACTGTAAAAATACTGTACAATTAAAATATGCCTAGCTGTACAAGTATGTAGGTACGTGGGTTCACAAAAACAAAAAAATGTTTTTATTATTAGTAACTGTACCTTCATCACCAGAATTAAAAAAGTAAAAAAGTCAAAGAAACACAATTTTTATTTCATATATTGATTTAAGACACGCAGTGAAAATATGAGGTACAAAAATGTTTTGTAAGCGTTATTTGCAAGAAAAAAAATTAACTTCTTTCCAGTATCCTCTTAGCTTCTCTTTTTCCAGTCTCACTCGCGCCTTGAACGGTAGCATAGTGATCGAGGCTAGTAGCCTCTCCCGCGAACAACACTCGGGGATTACCCCACTTGTCAACAAGGGGTTCCCCTAGAATATGTCTTGCGTTAGGATATTCATACATAAACGAATCGTCATAGGACAAACAACCGCGAATGTGTGGGTCAGAGAAGAATGATGATCTGAAATTAACAATTTTCTTCAATTAAATAATCTGTTGGCTCATTTCTTTGACTCATTCAGAAGAATGGGTAAAAGTTAATACTAGTAATTACACTTAATTACTCGTATTAACATTTATTAAAACATGTCACCTATCCTTTAAACGTTATTGTACACTGGTACAATAATAGAAAAGTGAATAAACAAAGAGGTCTTACACAATAATCTTCTTCGGTTCTGGTATCGACATGCTCTTGCACATGAACCTCCTCAAAAGCTTAACCAACTTTGACTTGACAACTTCCTCTGGCAAGGATTCGATCTTAAAAAAAAAATACCATTACCAGCCACTATTTTACAGATACATATATACAATCCTGATTTCTGCCTTAGAATTTAAAAAGCAATAATAATAAAATAAATAGTAAGTATATATTTTTTAGCTTCACGGTTTTTCTGATTTGTAGCAAGTAGCAGGAAATGCAAAGAGAACCTACTGTCAAAACATTTCTAAATTTCAAACACAGTGATGTGTCACTACAATAACCCATAAAAATATTCACATTAAAAAAAACCTAAGGAAACATATGTACATACCACTTTAGCAATTTCACTTCTTGAATAACAGGTCAAAGCTTTCCTGGCTCTCATCGGAATACTGCAGGTTACTATCTTTGTAATCCAGTTGTCTTCTGTCCTGATGTCATCTCTGTCTTCTCCCTTCCACAAGAAACCGTAATACCTCGAATTTTAAAAGCAGTTTAATAGTAATTATTCGTTCAATTCCTTCAGACAAAGTTTTACACAACACGTCTCGCAAATTGGGAGGCAGTGGAACCGAGTACCTCAACATTTAGTTCCCTGTGCTTACCCTGTTATAAGCGGGATACACCGTAAAAATGTAATAAACTGTATGTTATATTATATATACTTAAAATATTTATAAGTTATATTTACCTTCCAATAGGCAGCCATTCTTCATCAAATGTCAATACTATTTTGACAATTCCTCCAAAAGGCATTTTTTCAATGGCCCTAACTTTATCTCGTGGCAAAGACGGCGAGAAAAGTTCAGAATACCTGTAAATGATTAATATAGAAATCAATAATCTCTATCTCTATATATAATAAAAGGATAGAAAAGTCAATTCTGTACATGAAAGATATAAAAAAAAATAAAAATTAGGTCGGTTAATATGTTGATTATAGAACCTAAAAAACCACTCAACAGAATTCTTGTCTGTCTGTCTGTCTGTCTGTCTGTATGTATGTATGTCTGTCTGTCTGTCTGTCTGTCTGTCTGTCTGTCTGTCTGTCTGTCTGTCTGTCTGTCTGTCTGTCTGTCTGTCTGTCTGTCTGTCTGTCTGTCTGTCTGTCTGTCTGTCTGTCTGTCTGTCTGTCTGTCTGTCTGTCTGTCTGTCTGTCTGTCTGTCTGTCTGTCTGTCTGTCTGTCTGTCTGTCTGTCTGTCTGTCTGTCTGTCTGTCTGTCTGTCTGTCTGTCTGTCTGTCTGTCTGTCTGTCTGTCTGTCTGTCTGTCTGTCTGTCTGTCTGTCTGTCTGTCTGTCTGTCTGTCTGTCTGTCTGTCTGTCTGTCTGTCTGTCTGTCTGTCTGTCTGTCTGTCTGTCTGTCTGTCTGTCTGTCTGTCTGTCTGTCTGTCTGTCTGTCTGTCTGTCTGTCTGTCTGTCTGTCTGTCTGTCTGTCTGTCTGTCTGTCTGTCTGTCTGTCTGTCTGTCTGTCTGTCTGTCTGTCTGTCTGTCTGTCTGTCTGTCTGTCTGTCTGTCTGTCTGTCTGTCTGTCTGTCTGTCTGTCTGTCTGTCTGTCTGTCTGTCTGTCTGTCTGTCTGTCTGTCTGTCTGTCTGTCTGTCTGTCTGTCTGTCTGTCTGTCTGTCTGTCTGTCTGTCTGTCTGTCTGTCTGTCTGTCTGTCTGTCTGTCTGTCTGTCTGTCTGTCTGTCTGTCTGTCTGTCTGTCTGTCTGTCTGTCTGTCTGTCTGTCTGTCTGTCTGTCTGTCTGTCTGTCTGTCTGTCTGTCTGTCTGTCTGTCTGTCTGTCTGTCTGTCTGTCTGTCTGTCTGTCTGTCTGTCTGTCTGTCTGTCTGTCTGTCTGTCTGTCTGTCTGTCTGTCTGTCTGTCTGTCTGTCTGTCTGTCTGTCTGTCTGTCTGTCTGTCTGTCTGTCTGTCTGTCTGTCTGTCTGTCTGTCTGTCTGTCTGTCTGTCTGTCTGTCTGTCTGTCTGTCTGTCTGTCTGTCTGTCTGTCTGTCTGTCTGTCTGTCTGTCTGTCTGTCTGTCTGTCTGTCTGTCTGTCTGTCTGTCTGTCTGTCTGTCTGTCTGTCTGTCTGTCTGTCTGTCTGTCTGTCTGTCTGTCTGTCTGTCTGTCTGTCTGTCTGTCTGTCTGTCTGTCTGTCTGTCTGTCTGTCTGTCTGTCTGTCTGTCTGTCTGTCTGTCTGTCTGTCTGTCTGTCTGTCTGTCTGTCTGTCTGTCTGTCTGTCTGTCTGTCTGTCTGTNTTATTGTAGTTATGTTTTTATTTCAAACATTCAATTGAAGTTTCTTATGGGAGGTACAAAAATGCGACCTTAAGTTTTAATAACTTTCTCATAAAAAATCTTTATTGAGCTACAAACATACATAATAGGTATATCAAAACACGAACATAATTCAGTGTGTTAAGTAAATAATTCCGTGGTATAAGCGGGCGAAGCCGCGAGCGGGTCGCTAGTATATCTATATAATATTAAAATCTTCAATCTGGGGAATGATTTTATTTCAATCGATTTCATTTCTTCACTTATGTAAAATTGTGTTTCAATATACAAAACTTTTACTTACACTAAGGATTGGCAGATGACACCCAGTGTTAAAACAGTATGTTTCCCATTTTCCGCTTAATGTTACCGATAATCAACGCCGCATGTTTTCTCGTTGCCTGAGCGGGGAAATGATTTAATTTTATTCCCACGAGTGAGAGTTGAACCCACCACCGGCACATTAACAGTGAGATGCAATGCCACTGTGCGAAGACGGCCCCAATTTTGGTCATTACCTTTCTTTAAGAACTCCAAGTGAAAGGGTAACAATAACATTGTCAGCTGTATACACTTCGCCATCTTTGCAAATCACTTCAACACTACCGGACTGTTTTGGCCATTTAATATCCACAACTTCCTTATTTAACTTTATGTCTAAGCTTGGCCAGCCGGGACCGTCGTTGTAAGTATTCTGTTGAGAAAGAAATTTAAAGTTTGATGACATATTAAAAGAATTTTCAAGCTTTTTCCCGTATAGCGGGAAAAGGTCCCATCACCTAGCATTATGAAATTCAGTTCTCCCTTAATGACACAATCATCAAATAATATAGATTATTTGATGATTGTGTCATTGTGTCGATAGTGTCATAGGATGGAATTATTTTATACAGTTCAGGTTCAAAATATGCAACAAGCATTATAAAAATATAAAATTAGGAACATTTAATTTCCTTAAAATATAACTTTAAATTAGTATTTAAATACTCCACTCCCCGCTCATATTCATCGAGATATTAAATGTTGAGTCATTAAAAATTATTTGATTAATAATAGGATCGTTTATTTACCAATATAATGTCTAAGAATGACTTGAAACCATATTTACGCCAGGACATGCTTGGCCCATCCAAGTCTTCAAACGTGGTATGGGCACTCAGTTCAGTCCAATCGTTCGCTCCCTCATAACCGCTAATAAGAAGATTCAAGTTGATTCAAATCAAGACTCTAAGAAGTTTCAATAAAATCCTTGTCTTTAAGCAATTTTGGATAGTTTCTCTTTATGTACGCTGTTATTCTGAAAATTAAGATGAATGTTAAATATGTACTAATATTGAAACTTGAAACTGAACAGTTTTTTTAATTTAACGCACTTATCTCAAAAACAACTGATTCTTATCGTTGTATTTTTGCAATGGATATTCGATTTATCGAGGAAGACAAGGTTCACCTTGACCGTTTTGACTTAACCCACTGTACATATTCTCTATGACCACTGCAGTGAAACGCAGATGTAGTTATATAAGCATTGATTGAGCAATTGAGCTGAATTTTAAAATTTAAAATTATTACCTTCTAGTAAGCATGTCGCTCAGAGGTCCTTCTTCCTCGGGGGCTCTGTATAAACTTTTGAAGTGTACATTATGATGTCGTTCAACACAACATTGTTGCCCAACGATCCATCTGAGAAGTAAATATTCTGTGATATGTTCACAGCAACCAGACCGATGTTGTTTTTCATTGCAATCTCGTAAATCGGACTTGATTTTATGCCTTGCATTCTAAAATAGATTTATAATATTAGTAGTCTTCGTCCGCTGTTAAAATTCATATTAAAGAAAACGAATACAACTAAATATTAAAATTTAATTAAAATAAAGTAGCTTCACGCTGTATCCCGCTCACAGCAGGGTAGGCAGAGGGAACCTAGTGTTAAGACACTCCGTTCCCCACTTTCTGCGTTTGAGTGGCAGAACTCTACGCCGCGCTTAACCTCGACATCAGAGCGAAGAAATGGAAATATAAATTTAAGTAAATATTTCATCTCCTCGAGTGGGGATCGAACCCACAACCAGTCGGTTTTACAGTCACACCTCGTGCCGCTGCGCCACGACTGGCCTCAACTAAATATTTTTTGCAAAATAGAAGGATTAATAGTCAGTGCCCATTCTTTAATCTAACAAATTGTCCCAAGGAGCCCTGTAAAATTTAAGTGGGTCCTGACTGTTGATGCTTTCAACTAAATTTATGAAAAGAAATTTAAAAAATTATTTGGATGAAAATTTTAAAACTATGTGTATTGCTATAGTAACAAAATATCCAATGTAGTACTATCACAATTCTGAGGAACGCTACGACAGTCATATGTTAAAAATCTTCTAGTATAATATTTAAAAAAGTAAGGCATTTTCAAAAAAATTTCATATATATATGTCTATATGTACACATGCATATACTGGAAAAATATGACTCTCTTTATGCCTTAAAGGCATAAAGAGAGTCATATTTTTCTAAAATACTATACTAATTAATAAGATCTTTGATTTCACGCTTTTTAATATTTCAACTGAAACTCTAATTTAATTAAAAAAAAAAATCGACTTCATGCTGTATCCCGCACACAGCAGGGTAGGCAAAGGGAACCTAGTGTTAAGACACTCCCGTTCCCCACTTTCTACCGAATTCTGAAGGCATTGCGTGTTGAGTGGCAGAACTCAACGCCGCGCTTAATCTCGACACCAGAGCGAAGAAATGGAAATATAAATTTAAGTAATATTTCATCTCCTTGAGTGGGGATCGAACCCACAACCAGTCGGTTTTACAGTCACACCTCGTGCCGCTGCACCATATGGAGTACTGTTCTCTTATTAGTCGCTTATATTTAGTATTATACATTTTTAAAACTATAAAGATTGTGAGGACGGACATTTGTCCTACTTTCAAGCAAAAACTACAAAACGGGTTAAGGTTTAGCTCACATTTCAGAATGGATATAAACTTTACAGTAATTTAGCTCGTATGTATCATAATAACAAATCGAATAAAATGTATGAAAATATTTTGTATAATTTGTTTACAATATTAGTTTCAGCAAGCCAAGCCGCGTTTTAGTAGTTAGTTTCAAGTAATCTTCACAACTTATATGAATATCTAATCTAAATCTTACGTTTCACCACCAAGTTCCACGAGTCCATCGCCAACGGAGACCGACTTTATTCTTCCACCAATCTAGCTCTTAGCTTCCAAAGCCAGGACTCTTTTACCGGCTTTGGCGAGGTTAGACGCCGCTGTCACACCTGTTGACCCCAGGCCCACCACAATCGTATCGTATGGAACTGATGACGGTGATCTGGAAATAACAGGTAGATTATTCTTTATAATAAAACAGTTGAGGCCAGTCGTGGTGCAGGGGCACAAGTGTGTAATTGACTAACTGTACACGCGACTGGTTGTAGGTTCGATCCCCACTCGGGGAAATGTAATGTTTATTTAAATTTATATTTTAATAGGGATTTTATATTTTAATAGAAATTTGCCTACTCTGCTGTGTGCAGGGTACAGCGTAAAGGTGATTTTTGATAAAACAGTAAATTAGTTCTGATAAGACAACACATGTTTAACACACGATGTCCAAAATTTAGCGAAGTGTGGAAACTGCTCCACATTGAATAATTCTTGTATCTGATACTCCATTCACGAAGAAAGCTGTAAGCTATATTATATCACATTAATCGTGTCGATGTATCCCACTGTACCTGCGTTCTAAGCTACCTCGGGCACCTAGAATGTTTCGTGTGTCATACAAGACACTTCCTTCCTTAATTCCTTTCATTTAACCACGAAGGTGTAATCGGCAGATACAAGCTCACCCTCTTATTATACAGAAAGAAATTATTTTAAAATAGTAAAGTAATAAAAATGTAAGTATTTTTATACATAATGCAGGAAAAGCATGAAGCTAAGAAGAATATTTGCTAAAGCCCCCATTGCTAAGTGAACACTCTTTTTTTTTTTTTTTCGTGAGGAAATCCTGTTACGGATACCGGCCCGAGTAGGGACTCGAGCTCGGCCTTAGGCCGTCCGAATACCCACTAAAACCTCACGGTGCTCCTCCTCGACCGCCACTGGCTGTGAGACGCGGGGACAATAGTCTTCCGCGAAACGCGGCGGCGGGAGCCTGCAAGGCACGTCGCGGAGTCAAGGGTGTGTGGTCACCCTCGACGGCCTGCTCGGAGTAGCGCGCGGGAGCATCCTGCGCGCGACTACTCGGGCCAGGTTAGTAGGCGGCCAGCTTCCCCAAGCTGACCGCCCTCTGGCTCATTAGGGCGGAAGGCGGCGATCGTGTGCCGCCCTCCGGCGACCCGGTCTCTTACGGCGGATGGCGAGTTCGGCAATAGCCTCCCTCGCCCGTTCCGCCGACTCCTTCTCGAGCACCACTGCCTCGCAGAAGGAGGAGACCGCATCCCACGACGTCTCGCTGCCGGCCATGGCCTTGACCACGGCCGGCAGGGAGAGGTCGTCCCCTATGACGTCGCGCAGAGCGCGACGTTGAGACGCCCAGGCTGTGCACACCTCCAACGTGTGCTGGGCCGTCTCATCGAGGCAGTCGTCGCAGTGGTGGCAGCGAGCGTCGGGCTCCCTCCCGGCGATCCGACACAGGTAACCCCCGAAACAGCCATGCCTCGTGAGTACCTGTGTCGTGCGGAAGGTTAGGACGCCGTGACGCCGCGCTAACCACTGGCGGAACACTAGACGAACAGCCTCGATCGTCAACCGGCCGGCAGTTGGTGGGATTCCCACATTTTTATTGCGGCTTCCCGCTCCTCCTCGGTAAGTGAACACTCTGCTTGTACTGACTTTAACATTGATTGTAGGCTTTATATATACGATAATTATGCAATATCTTTATCGATGTATAAATTAAAAAAAAATCCTCTTGTTATTCTGAAATTTACGGACGATTTACTTTTAATTAATTAATTTAATGCAATAATAGATAAGTTTAAAGCTATTTTTTTAATTATAACCGTTTTCAAAAAAAGGAAGTCAGAAGCGCGGCGTTGAGTTCCACTATTCAATACATAATTTCTTGAAAATTGGACGGCGGCATGAGAATTTACTATACTAGATTCTAAATTCCTTTTGCCTACCCTGCTTTATGTGGGATACATCGTGAAGCTATATTGATATTATATTTCTCTGTGACAGGTGGAAAATATGAAATATTTTTAGAAATGAGGAATAATATATCAATGGATACTTCATTGATATATCATTCCTCCAAATAGGATTTATAAAAAATATTATTTTCCCAATAATTTAACCGTCTTTTCACGCTCTGTACTTATTTTAAGATTTTCGATATTATTTATTGTGTGCAATGAAGTTTGTTGTTTCTATTTATCTATCTATCTTTTTTGAGAAATTCGTTCAGCTAAAGTTGAGTCTACAGTCTAGTACTATATACATATTTTACTTTAAGGATCCCTAATTAATTGTAAATGGCTTAATATGTATATACGAGTATGTGATAAGCAAATTGTATGGTGATTAAATAAAAAAGAATATCTTTGTTATGCATTAATGGTCAATGATAGTCTAATTCAGACTTTTTTATGGAAAAGGACAAGGACACAACAAAAAAAAACAAGCGTTCGGGTCACCTCATGGTAAGTGATTATCGCCGCCTACGACCCCGTTCAACACCGGCCTTTAAGGTGGAGATAGACGCGCTTTTTGAAGGTACCCATGTCATAATGACTTGGAAACACTGCCGCGGGTAAGCTATTCCACAGTTCCGTGGCGCGTGGAAGGAAGTTACTACGAAATCGCACAGTAGTGGATTGCCACGTGGCCAGGTGGTGTGGATGATATTTTAGCTCGTGATGTACTGTGCGGTTAGAAAATTCGGCGGCAGGTAACAGGTCGAACAATTCTTCAGAACACTCCCCATGATATATGCGGTAGAGAAAGCACAGCGAGGAGACGTCTCTATGCACAGCCAAAGTGTCAAGCCTTTCACAGATCATTGGGTCCCCAATGATTCGAATAGGTCTACGTTGTATGCGATCAAATGGTTCAAGCTGATACTGGGATGTACCAGCCCAGAGATGAGAACAGTACTCCATATGGGGCCGAACCTAGGCCCTATATAGGGCCAATCGGTGTTTTGGCGTAAAGAACCGTCTCGCTCTGTTGATGACCTCAAGTTTCTTCGAGGCCAACTTGGCCTTGCTTTCCAGATCAGTCACGCGAAACGTTAAGGCCCAATATACTGATACTGGGCAAGGCTCTAAGGGAAGTGTTTTGACTGGTGAGACTGGTGATACGATATATGTGATTTTTTCAGTGGTTAACGCGCAAACTTGTGTCTTTAGGAGGTTAAATTGAACTAAGTTCCTTTCACCTCATGAGGAGACATTGTCGAGGGATGCCTTAACACAAGACACAAGTTTATTTCGACACTGTTCAGCGTTTTCCCGAGAAAGTCTTGCTTGACCGGAGTAAACAGCGTCCACTGTGCTATCATCTACATAGCAATGAATGCTAGAATCCTCTAACATGTCAATGATATGCAAAAGAAACAGCCTAGGGGACAGCACGCAGCCTTGGGGGACAATATTTTTGTTTGCTTAAATTATTTTCGCTTGTTTTCTTTTTAATTTGCCTAAAAGTTCTATTAAACTTTATTTTTTAAGTTTTTTTTTGATACTGATTAAAAATATATATTATACAAATACCAAACGGTTTAGACTGGTTCTTTTTTTTTATACTATAAGGCAAAAATGCGGAATGATTGTTTTATGACATTAGTTACATCCATTATTTTATAAGAACGTAAACCAATGTTACCTAGATTAATAAGAATAATGATGACATCTTTTTATGAATGGCTCTTTTGTATCAAAGTTATCCATTTGATGAGGGTAACTTTGACAGACAACAAAATTCTGATTTTGCTGATGTATTTTGAAAGGTTTATGAGTGAAAATTATTGTGAGAGCATTAATAAAACACAAACACTTTTGCAATGTGCTTTAATTTTTAAGATATCGTGTAAAATATCACATATTGTTTAAATAATATCATACAACGCAGTAGTGCAGCTGCAAAAAATTGAAGTAACTGTAAAGACATTGTTAACTAGGTAGGCTTATATCAAAAACCAAGAATATTTAAAGGATAAAAATGTGTTTAATTAATTTCACCTATATGTATTATTCCAAATCTCTAAATATTAATCTCTAAATTAAAAGTAGTTTAATTAATAATTTCCTTTCTCTGCAATAATTTTCTATAACAATTCTTACTTACTTATAATATATTTACTCTGTTTCGATGTTTCATTATTTAATTAGATTTTATTCTTCTTTTGACTAGCTCGTATATGTTAACATTACATTTCTCTCTTCATGAGTTGTCTGTGAGAAATCGCTATTAATAATAAGTTAGTTAGTTAATTTCTTCGCATCCTGTGTATTGGTCTGTCTGCTGTTTTGTTTTATCGATTTTGTACGTTTTTCTATTTATCTATTTACGAGTATCATTTGAATTTCATGCACAATACTTACCATTACAATATTGTGTGATTGCCGGTGGTAGTTTTATGTTCATTCGATGATTCAAAATGACCTTGCATTTGTGTGAAAAATTGAATATTTTGAATTTATTATGAGTTTTAATGTTGATTGTCTACGTTTTCTTAATAAATATTTTTCTTTCTTTAGTATGGAATAACAATTTACAAAATGTTAAAAATATTTAAGAAAATAGTAAATCGTAATAACTATTAACTATTTAATTTAAATTAAATTAATAAAATAATTTTATATTGAAATATTTTTGCCTAAATATTAATCAGCAACTTTATTTTATTATTTAATTTCATAGAGAGCGCAATTTTATTATTCTGTATGTGACTCTAACAAGCAATGACTCTAAAAGGATACTAGGATATTAGGAACCGTACGTTCATGCCAGAATTAAAAAAATAAAAAAGACATCGTCAAAGAAACACAATTTTTATTTCATATATTGATTTAAGACACGCAGTGGAAATACAAAATGTACTGTAATGTACAAAAATGTAATGTAATGTACAAAAATCTTTTGTAAACGTTATTTGCAAGAAAAAAAAATTAACTTCTTTGCAGTATTCTCTTAGCTTCTCTCTCTCCAGTCTCACTCGCGCCGTGAACGGTAGCATAGTGATTGAGGCTAGTAGCCTCTCCTGCGAACAACACTCGGGGATTACCCCACTTGTCAACGAGGGGTTCCCCTAGAATATGTCTTGCGTTCGGATATTCATACATAAACGAATCGTCATAGGACAAACAACCGCGAATGTGTGGGTCAGAGAAGAATGATGATCTGAAATGAACAATTTTCTTCAATTAAACAATCTCTTGGCTCATTTCTTTGACTCATTCAGAAGAATAGATAAAAGTTAATACTAGTAATTACACTTAATTACTCGTATTAACATTTACTAAAAAATGTCACCTATCCTTTAAGCACTTATCTATCCTTTAAACGTTATTGTACACTGGTACAATAATAGAAAAGTGAATACACAAAGAGGTCTTACACAATAATCTTCTTCGGTTCTGGTATCGACATGCTCTTGCCCATGAACCTCCTCAAAAACTTAACCAATTTTGACTTGACAACTTCCTCTGGCAAGGATTCGATCTTAAAAAAAAATAGCATTGCCAGTCACTATTTTACAGATACATATATACTAAATTCTGATTTCTGCCTTAGAATTTGAAAAGCAATAATAAAATAAACAATAAGTATAGTTTTTAACTTCACGGTTTTTCTGATTTATAGCAAGTAGGAGGAAATGCAAAAAGAACCTACTGTCAAAACATTTCTAAATTTCAAACACAGTGATGTGTCACTACAATAACCCATAAAAATATTCACATTAAAAAAAACCTAAGGAAACATATGTACATACCACTTTAGCAACTTCACTTCTTGAATAGCAGGTCAAAGCTTTCCTGGCTCCCATCGGAGTACTGCAGGTTACTATCTTTGTAATCCAGTTGTCTTCTGTCCTGATGTCATCTCTGTCTTCTCCCTTCCACAAGAAACCGTAATACCTAGAATTTTAAAAGCAGCTTAATAGTAATTATTCGTTCAATGCCTATTCGGAATTTCCTCGCTCTGGAAACACATAAGACCAAGTTTCACCACACAACACCTCTTGCAAATTGAGAGGCGGTGGGGGAACCGAGTACCTCAACACTTAGTTCCCTGTGCTTACCCTGTTATAAGCGGGATACACCATAAAGTTGTTTATATAATATATATAATTAAAATATTTTTAAGTTATATTTACCTTCCAATAGGCAGCCATTCTTCATCAAATGTCAATACTATTTTGACAATTCCTCCAAAAGGCATTTTTTCAATGGCCCTAACTTTATCTCGTGGCAAAGACGGCGAGAAAAGTTCAGAATACCTGTAAATGATTAATATAGAAATCAATAATATATCTATATAATATTAAAATCTTCAATCTGGGGAATGATTTTATTTCAATCGTTTTCATTTCTTCACTTATGTAAAGCTGTGTTTCAATATACAAAATTTTTAAATACCAATTTTAAAAATGCCCAATTATACATATTGTAAAATATAAAAAAGCAATTTCACGTTTTTTCCCGCTTAGGATAGGCAGATGACACCTAGTGTTAAAACAGTCTGTTTCTCATTTTCTGCTTATTTTTCCGATACTCAACGCCTCACGTTTTCTTGTTGCCTGCGCGGGGAAATGATTTAATTTTATTCCCACGAGTGAGAGTTGAACCCACCACCGGCACATTAACAGTGAGATGCAATGCCACTGTGCCAAGACGGCCCCAATTTTGGTCATTACCTTTCTTTAAGAACTCCAAGTGAGAGTGTAACAATAACATTGTCAGCTGTATACACTTCGCCATCTTTGCAAATCACTTCAACACTACCGGACTGTTTTGGCCATTTAATATCCACAACTTCTTTATTTAACTTTATGTCTAAACTTGGCCAGCCGGGACCGTCGTTGTAAGTATTCTGTTGAGAAAGAAATTTAAAGTTTGATGACATATTAAAAGAATTTTCAAGCTTTTTCCGTATAGCGGGAAAAGGTTCCCTCACCTCACCACACAATCATCAAATAATCTATTGTCATAGGATGGAATTATTTTATTATCTTGTAAAATAATGTAAGGATTCAGGTTCAAAATATGCAACAAGCATTATACAAAAAATATATTTGGAACATTTAATTTCCTTAAAATATAACTTTTATTGCTAAATAAATAATAATGGCTGCATTTAATTAATAAGGAGAAGGATAATATAATTTTTAATTTGTGGGATACAATCAGTATCCCACATAACAGGGTTGCCTACCCTTTGCCTAATTTAGTATTGAAATACTCCACTCTCCGCTTATATTCATCGAGATATTAAGTGTTGAGTCCTTAAACTAAATGCCCGCACTCTGTCTTGCATCAAAGATTAAAAATAGGATATTTTTATTTACCAATATAATGTCTAAGAATGACTTGAAACCATATTTGTGCCAGGACATACGAGGCCCATCCAAGTCTTCAAACGTGGTGTGGGCACTCAGTTCAGTCCAATCGTTCGCTCCCTCATAACCGCTAATAAGAAGATTCAAGTACTCTAAGAAGTTTTCAATAAAGTCCTTGTCTTTAAGCAATTTTGGATAGTTTCTCTTTATGTACGCTGTTATCCTGAAAATTGACATGAATGTAATATTAAAACTTGAAACTGAAGAGTTTGTTTAATTTATCTCAAAAACAACTGATTCTTATCGATGTATTTTTGCAATGATTATTCGATTTATCGAAGAAGACCAGGTTCACGTTGACCGTTTTGACGTAACCTACCTATTCTCTATGACCACTGTAGTGAAACGCAAATTGAGGTGAATTTTTAAATTTAAAATTATTACCTTCTAGTAAGCATGTCGCTCAGAGGTCCTTCTTCCTCGGGGGCTCTGTACAAACTTTTGAACGTGTACATTATGATGTCGTTCAACACAACATTGTTGCCCAACGATCCATCTGAGAAGTAAATATTCTGTGATATGTTCACAGCAACCAGACCGATGTTGTTTTTCATTGCAATCTCGTAAATCGGACTTGATTTTATGCCTTGCATTCTAGAATAGATTTATAATATTAATAGTCTTCATCCGCTGTTAACATTTATATTAAAGAAAACCAAAACAAGTAAATAGTCAGTGCCCATTCTTTAATCTAACAAATTGTCCCAAGGAGCCTTGTAAAGTTTAAGTGGGTCCTGACTGTTGATGCTTTCAACTAAATTTATGAAAAGAAATTTAAAAAATGATTTGAATGAAAATTTTAAAATTATGTGAATTGCTATAGTAACAAAATATCCAATGTAGTACTATCACAATTCTGAGGAATGCTACAACACTCATATGTTCAAAATCGTCTAGTATTTAAAAAAGTAAGCCATTTTCAAAAAATTGTCATACATATATGTCTATATGTACACATGCATATACTGGAAAAATATGACTCTCTCTCTATCTCTCGCTTATATTTAGTATTATACATTTTTAAAATTAGTAGTAGTAGAATTAACCTACTGACATAAATATGAAAGATTGTGAGAACGGACATTCTTCCCACTTTCAAGCAAAACCTACAAAACGGTTTAAGGTTTTATGTAACATTTCAGAACGGATATAAACTTTACAGTAATTTAGCTCGTATGTATCATAATAACAATATAAGCTTAAGCAAGAAAAGCCGCGTTTTAGTAGTTAGTTTCAAGTAATCTTCACAACTTATACGAATATCTAATCTAAATCTTACGTTTCACCACCTAGTTCCACCAGTCCATCGCCAACGGAGACCGACTTTATTCTTCCGCCAATCTGGCTCTTAGCTTCCAAAGCCAGGACTCTTTTACCGGCTTTGGCAAGGTTAGACGCCGCTGTCACACCTGCTGATCCCAGGCCCACCACAATCGTATCGTATGGAACTGATGACGATGATCTGTAAATAACAGGTAGATAATTCTGTATATTAAAACAGTTGAGGCCAGTCGTGGTACAGGGGCACAAATGTGTAATTGACTAACTGTACACGCGACTGGTTGTAGGTTCGATCCCCACTCGGGGAAATGTAATGTTTATTTAAATTTATATTTTAATAGGGAGAACGGCAGTGGCGTAGCTGGGGGGGTGCGAGCGGTGCAGTCGCACTGGGCAACAAAAGGAAAGGGGCATCAAAGTCTACGATCAATTTTTCTAATTTTTTTTCAATCACGAATCAAGAAATGTACAAGAAAAATAAGAGAATAATAATGAAAAATACAATCTCGCTATCATGTCAATTGACCATGAACTAGTCGCTATTATTGATTTTGAAAATGTGATTAATGACTTTGCTAGTCAAAAAGAGCGTAATGTCCGTTTTAAATTTTTGCAATATTTTTTACCAAAATCTAATGTTATAACTTAACTTAACTTAGCTTCACGTTTTTCCCTAGTGGGGTAGTCAGAGAGAATGGAGCGCCAAACGCTACGGTCTCTACATACCTCTTTCGCCTCGTCCACTGTTATCAACCTATACATGCCCTCCGGGCATTTCTGTTTCTGTCTTCTTCATTCTCACCGTGACATCCTAGCTAGTACCTGCCATTCTGTATGTATCTCTTCATTGCGGATTCAATCAGCTAAGCGGACTCCGCATATCCTACGAAGAGATCGCATCTCCACGGCATTCATCTTTCTTTCATTCTGCTTCTGTAATACCCACGTTTCGCTGCCGTATAACAGCGTCGGTACCAACACTGCATTATGTACGGCCAAACGCGCAGCTGTGTTGACGTTTCGCCGTCTCATCAATGCAGCTAAGGCTCCGTTAACCTTGTTACCGGCAGCAATACGCCTTTCCACATCCATCGTAACGTATTTTCCATTTCTACTGAACATACTTCCCAAATATACCACTTCATTCACTTATTCTAATATCTTACCATTTACACTGATTTTGCATTCCGTCCTTAGTTCATCTCTTTCAAAAATCAGAACCTTTGTCTTATTCTCATAGAGGCTTAGACCATTATTTTCACAAGCTTCTTTCAGAGTGGTGACCAATGCCTGCAACTCGCATTCTGATGATGCAATAAGCACTGCATCATCTGCGTACAGCAGGCAATTCACATTCAGGTCACCTACTTTCAGTCCCATATCACTTTGTTTCACTCCTTGGAGACAGCTATCCAAATACAAATTGAACAACCAAGCTGACATGGCACAACCTTGTTTAACACCCGATCAGATGGCCAACCAGGGCGACATGCCAACATCCTACTCGCACGCAGGCTGAGTGATCTCTGTAAAGAGACTTAACGGCCTGCAGCAAGGGTCCGCTCACATTGTACCGGGATAGTATCTCCCATAATTTCGCTCTTACAACTCTGTCAAACGTCCACAAAAGCACAGAAAACTTTTAGGTTAACGGCCAAAAATTTTTCCATGATCATGCGGAGGGAAAAGATTGATCCATACATCCTCTTCCAGGTCTAAAGCCCCCTTGGGCCTCCCACAACAGCCTTTCAGATCTCTCTTGCATTCTTCTCGCTAATATTTTAGCATAAACTTTACTACCCAAGCTAATGAAATTGATAGCCCTATGGTTTGTGCAGTCTATCTGTGAACCTTTGCCTTTATACAAAGGCACGATGAACGCACCTCGCCAATCATCGGGCCCCCCCCTGATTTCCAGCATAAATTGCACAAAAACCAGAACTAGTCCAAGATGCGTGGCCCACCATATTCGATCATCTCGCCAATAACTCCATCTGCTCTCGCTGCCTTACCTTATTTCAGACTTCGTATTGCATTCTCAACTTCTTTTATACTGATTTCGCCATCAGCTACATCAAGACTTAACGTTTTGCTGTTACTTGAGACTGAGGACTCATCACATTCATACATCTCCTTGTAAAATTCCGCCCATCCCTGCAAAACGTATGGTTCTTCCGTTAAAATTTCACCGTCCTTCGAAAGCACCCCTTTCATACTACAGGTTAGCGAGCAACCTCGAGAAACACTAACTTCTCGCTAGAAAAGCTTCGTTTTTTCTCTGACGTTGTTCGTTAACCTTTCGTCTCTTTCTTTCTCTGCCTTTTCACGCTTCATCTTTATCAGTACTGTCGTTTGGTGATTTTGCAGCTTATACTCTTTCTTTTTAATTTCTCTCATACTTTTATCCTTACCCGAGGCTTTATAATCCTGCCATGCTTTCTTTTTATAGCATTTTCCACTTCATCATCCCACCATTCGTCAAGCTTTTTGGTAAAGCCTTCCGTCTTTTCCCTTTATCACATACCTCTTTTGCTGCTTCCTTCATGCAATCCCTAAGGTTCTGCCAGCATACTCCAATATTTTCATTTCCAGATTCGCTGCTGTCTAGCTTTTTGGAAACTCTTTCTTGATATTCCTCTCTAATCGGTGGATCTTGAAGCTTCCAGTTTCTTATGCGATAATTCGACTCCAAGTTTGGACACCTTGTGTAGTTGCGCCAACCTGCAAACAGACCCCTTATTCTAGCAACGACTAGACAGTGGTCTGTTCCCAGCTCAGAACCCCTAAGCACTCGGGTGTCCGTAGCTTGGCTTCGAATACGCTGATCCACTAGGAATAAATCAATCATACTTTCCCTTCCGCTCGCTCCCATGTATACATGTGAATTTGTTTGTGTTCAAACGTCATGTTTGCCACAAACAAATTCCCTTTCTTGCAAATTTCCAGTATAAGCTTTCCAGCCTCATTAATTCTCTTGTCACCATATTGACCTAGGACTCCCTCGTAACCGCTTCGCGCAGTTCCGACCCATCCGTTCAAATCGCCGCATATTATTAATTTTTCATTCCTCCACCTCCCGCCGTTCCGGACATGGCGTGTTGGGTGGCGGTCCCCAACGCCGCATTCGTCGCCACTTGACACACCAGCGGGGACGCACTGGTGCGCGCCTTGGGGGGACGCCCTACCAGTGCGCTTTTGCGAGTTGCACGTGGCAAGCCTTCCATCTTGGACCCCCATTATAACTTATATATAGTTATTATAGTTTTGCAGCAATAAAAAACGATATATCTACTCTACTGATCGAAATCCGAAATTACCTTGACCATTTTAAAGGGCATCAAGTCCTAAGCCGCACCAGGCAGCAAATACACTAGCTACGCCACTGGAGAACGGACATTAGATTCCCTTTGCCTACTCTGCTGTGTGCAGGGTACAGCGTAAAGGTTATTTTTGATAAAACAGTAAATTAGATCTGATGAGACAAATAAAGGCGTTGAGTTCTAATTTTCAACACACGATGTCTAAAATTCGGCGAAGTGTGGAAACTGCTCCACATTGAATAATTCTTGTATCTGATACTCCATTAACGAAGAAGGCTGTAAGCTATATTATATCACATTAATCGTGTCGATGTATCCCACTGTACCTGAGTTCTAAGCTACCTCGGGCACCTAGAATGTTTCGTGTGTCATACAAGACATTTCCTTCCTTAATTCCTTTCATTTAATCACGAAGGTGTAATCGGCAGATACAAGCTCACCCTCTTATTATACAGAAAGAAATTATTTTAAAATAGGAAAGTAATTAAAAATACTTACACATAATGCAGGAAAAGCACGAAGCTAAGAAGAATATTTGCTAAAGCCCCCATTGCTAAGTGAACACTCTGCTTGTACTGACTTCAAAATTGATTGTAGGCTTTATATATACGAAAATTTTAATTATGCAATATCTTTATCGCTGTATGAATTAAAAAAATCCTTTTGTTATACTGAAATTTATGCACGGAGTACTTTTAATTAATTAATTTAATGCAATAATAAATAAGTTTGAAGCTATTTTTTTTATTATAACCGTTTTCAAAAAAAGGAAGTCATTGATTTAGCATGTATTTAATATTATCACGACTGTGTAATATTTGAGTATGATATTTATATAGACAAATGAATTTCTCAAATTCCTATTCCTATAAACTTTAAGATAAACAGAAACAAATTTGTTTTCAGTAGCACAGTTATTTTCAGTAGTCCTTATTATGTGCATGATGTCGTTCATTTTAAACTTCTGAAATATAAAAAATGTTCATATATTTTAGTAGTTTAAAAAATACAGACTGTAAACACTCGAGGAAATGAAATATTTTCAATTCTTCGTTCTGTTAAGACGACAAAGCGCGGCGTTGAGTTCCACCATTCTCAATATATAATTTCTTGTAAATTGGACGGCAACGTGAGAGTATACTATACTAGATTCTAAATTCCTTTTGCCTACCCTGCTTTATGTGGAATACATCGTGAAGCTATATTGATATTATATTTCTCTGTGACAGGTGGAAAATATGAAATATTTTTAGAAATGAGGAATGAGTATCCATTGATATATCATTCCTGCAAATAGCATTATAAAAAATATTATTTTCCCAATAATTTAACCGTCTTTTCACGCTCTGTATTTATTTTAAGATTTTCTATATTATTTATTGTGTGCAATGAAGTGTTTCTATTTATCTATCTTTTTTGAGAAATTCGTTCAGCTAAAGTTGAGTGTACAGGCTAGTACTATATACATATTTTACTTTAAGGATCCCTAATTAATTGTAAATGGCATAATATGTACATACGAGTATGTGATAAACAAATTGTATGGTAATTAAATAAAAAGAAATATCCAGGTGGTGTGAATGATATTTTAGCTTGTGATGAACCGTGCGGTTAGAAAATTCGGCGGCAGGTAACAGGTCAAACAGTTGTTCAGAACACTCCCCATGATAAATGCGATAGAGAACGCACAGCGAAGAGACGTCTCTACGCACAGCCAAAGTGTCAAGCGTTTCACAGATCATTGGGTCCGCAATGATTCGAATAGCTCTACGTTGTATGCGATCAAATGGTTCAAGCTGATATTGAGGTGCACCAGCCCAGAGATGAGAACAGTACTCTATATGAAGCCGAACCTGGGTCCTATATAGGGCCAATCGGTGTTTTGGCGTGAAGTACAGTCTCGCACTGTTGATGACCCCCAGTTTCTTCCAGGCCAACTTGGCCTTGCTTTCCAGATGATCGCGATACTGGCAGTCACTCGAAACATTAAGGCCCAATATACTGATACTGGGCGCGGCTGTAAGGGGAGTATTTTGAAAGACTAGAATAAATGGATTTTTTTAGTGGTTAACGCGCAAACTTGTGTCTTCAGGGGGTTAAATTGAACTAAGTTCCTTTCACCCCATAAAGAGATATTGTCGAGGGATGCCTCAACAGAAGGCACAAGTTTATTTCGGCACTGTTCAGCGTTTTCCCGAGAAAGACTTGCGCGGCCGGAATAAACAGCGCCCACTGTGCTATCATCTGCATAGCAATGAATGCTAGAATCCTCTAACATGTCATTGATATGCAGAAGAAACATTCTGGAGTCATTGCTTGGTGAATGGCGGAACTCAACGCCGCGCTTAGCCTCCACACGAGAACCAAGACATGAAAATATAAATTTAAATAAATAATTAATTTCCTCGAATGGGGATCGAACCCACAACCAGTTATGTTTACAGTCATGCATTGGTGCCCTGCGCGACTGGCCTACCTTTAAAGTTAAATTACAAATTAAAATAAAACAAAACAATAATAACACATCAATTTTAATTCATACAAAAAAAACATCAATAATCTTTGTCAACACTAAGTGACAGAACTCTCTTCGCCTCTCTATTGCCTGTTTCACTCGCCCCATGAACGGTTGCGTAGTGATTTAAGTTGGTCGCCTCCCCCGCGAACATCACTTTGGGAATACCGGTGCCATCGACCAGGGGTTCCCCGAGAATGGCCCTTCCGTTTGGGTAGTCGTAGGTTAACATGTTGTCGTAGGTGTAACTACCTCGGGTAAACGGATTCGAATACCATGAGGATCTGTGGAAATAGACATATAATAATATATATTTTTTGTAGCTTCACCCTGAATCTCGCACATAACTGAGAAGACAGAGGGAATCTGAGAACATAATATTAAAAACATTTCGTTTCCATTAAGACACTTTTGTTCCAGATGTTATCAGGTGGAGAAAATATTAGATATTTAATTTCCGCTAGTGAGAATCTCACTCAAAACCTGTGATGTTTACAGGCGCATGCTCAATAATATAATGATGAATTATTATGCATAAGATACTGTCCTTCATATATGCATATTAATCATATAACTACCTCATATCTGTGGCTTTGCTTGCATGATCGAATAGAAATAAGTAAAAGTTTTATAAATAAGACACATGCCACATTGTAAGTGACCAAGATAACCTGGACTGCAGGTACAACGTGTTATATCAAAACGACTGACGTGATGTAATGAGACCTAAAGCCTTGCTCGAAAGTGGAATATACAACACAAAAAGATTTTCACAATTCCACTAGTTGCTGAGATTATGTTATTTTGAATCGAGCAAATTTTTTCAACTTTAAAGTATTAATAAAATAGAACTTTTGTACGTGTCCAATCCTACTAAGCGACTGCAGAAATATGGATGTAATTTGGTATTTACTTTACGTTTGTTATTTGTACTTTATAATAACCGTTGACACTAAGAAATAATTTAATTGCAAGACTACCGGTTTCCACAGAAGAAGAGAAATACGCGTTTTAAATAGAATAGGTATAAATTTCCAGCAACAAAATGGTTTGTATTTTATATATGTAACTACTTCATCCCGGTCCCTAGAACTGACCGAATTTATTTCAACACTTGCTCGATCCTTACCGTGCAGCTATTTATTGGTGGAAATACAAGTATGGGTTTTCTCTTGCAAGATGGGTTTACGCTCGCGGTGGAAACCGGACTTAACTGTCTAAAGCACTTAGATGGTATTCAGAAGATTATTCGTTATACACTTATAAATTGGACTTTCGTATTTTTACCTAATCATTCCAGATGGTTTTGGAACTTTCCAGTTTATGCCCATAAATTTGCTTATAAGAACCATCAGTTTCTCTTTTACTACATCCTCGGGCAGTGTTTCCACCTTAAAAATTAAAAACATGTTAGTAGACATTATTTCACATTTACTTCTAGACTTCTTATCACCCAACACCCAACACTCTCTCTCTCTCTATATATATATA
>JAAIXJ010001722.1:243465-266513 GCA_013403705.1 Heliconius hermathena | reverse complement strand
GAAAAAAAAAAAAAAAAATGNCCGTCACTTTACAGACAGATGCTGTACCGCTTTGCCACAACAAATTTTAATATACTATCTTAAAAATTTTAAAGAATCATCATCTATAAAAGAGGGTGATTATTATCACTAAATATTTATTATATTTAGTGATAATAACATAATATATATATATATATATATATACTAATATAATAAAGCGGAAGAGTTTGTTTGTTTGTTTATTTAAACGCTAAGATTTCTGGATCTACTGGTCCGATTTACTTATTTTTGGTTTTGTTTGAAAGCTACTGCTATAGGCTATATGTAATATTATTAGGTGTACGTATTAATTAGCCTTAAATAACGAAATTGCAATGCGAAATGCAAATATAGTAAAATATATGTCAGTACATTGTATGGAAGAAATGTTCTATTTTATTATTATAGTTCTAAAAAAAAGACCGTGATATGGTATACCTATCTCTTAGAAATAAGCCACAATAAGATATTTTGTGATAAAAAAATAATTGAAAATTGCAAGGTGATATTTCAACGTTTTTTATTTGATAAAGATATTGAAACTTACGAGCGAAAGTTATTCCATCATCAAGGAATTTTTATGAAGAAATGCTTTGTCTTTTATAGCATGTAATTTTTTTTTAACGTATACTTTTTGAAAAAATATAAATTTTAAATAATTCAACGCTCTGTTTACGGCCGCAAGTATAGGCATGAGTCCAGCGGGGGGCGCCCTTGCCGCCGATTTCGTCCTCACAAGCCGCCATGTTAGTGCTTGCAGTTTCAAAATTATTGAATGTATTAATTATATCATTTATATTGATGATCTTATGGAAAATGCAGGATAATAAAGCAATTATGTGTAACAAACAAACAAACGTATGTATATAAGTGGTATGCGAGCGAAGCCGCGAATAGCTGCATAGGGAAATTCCCAGCCGCATAGGGAAATTCCCAGCCCGCTCGACTGTTGTAAGCCGAGGTTCGAGCCCCGCAGGGGGCGCCCTTACAGTCGTCGACTCCTCTCAAGCAGCCAGGTAGTGCTTGCATTTCTTCTGGGACAGAGTACCCTCTTCCCTACCCACCCGGTGTCGCTGTAAAGGCCAATAGGGCTAACAGCATTAACCTCAAGTTCGAAAAAAAAAAAAGCCGCGAATAGGCCGCTAGTATATATATACTTAACTTCACATTATATCCTGCATTTAGCCTATTAAAACACTTCCGTTCCCCACTTTGGAGGCATTGCATGTTAAGTGGCGGAACTCAACGCCGCGCTTTGAAAAAAATAAAATAAGAAATATTTCGTTCCCTCGAGTGGGAATCGAATCCGCAACCCTCACGTTTACAGTCGCTCGCATGTAGCCCTGGGCCACAGATTTAGTATAGAAAAAAGAAATTCTAAAACAATTTCTTTCTAAATAAATACCAATTTAGCTGTTTCACTGCTCGACCAGCATGTAAGTGCATATCTCGATCCCAAAGGAGTACTGCAAGCAAATATCTTAGTGATCCAATTATCCTCTTCACTGATCTCCTTCTTGTCCTCTCCTCTCCATAAGAAGCTATAAAATCTACCACTCGGCAGCCATTGCTCGTCGAATTGCAAGATTATCTTATCAATAACTCCTATTGACACTTTCTCAATGGCGTTGATCTTTTCTTGAGGCAAAGGTGGTGAAAATAAGCTTGAGTGTCTGTAAATGAATGCATGTAATTAAAAAATCAGCTTCACGCTGTATCCGGCATATTAAAAGGTAAGGAGTGAACCTAGTGTTAAGATACTCTATTCTCCATTTCCGATCAATTTTCAAGACATTTTGTTTTGAGCCACATTCTTATTATGACAGTTTTATTGATCAGCACAAAAATTATCATTTTCTAAGGCTTATGCAAGCCGTAAATTTAAACAAATGAGTTACTTTACAGGCCTAAAATATATAGATATTGTGAGAAGTGGAGAACATTTTTCAAATAGGTCGATATTTTTTATCATGAGAAAATCCTTTTACGGGTACGCCGCCCAAGTTAAGACTCGAGCGGATTATGTGGGACTCATGGACCGGCAGATGTACGCCGTCCGCACTACCCGCTAAAATCTTGGTGCTGGTGCCAAGAAGCATAACCCCGGATGTATACTATGGTACATAGTATAAATCTTTTTTAATATATTTTTTATTTCCTACTTGAAAAAGAAGAAAAAAATTAGCTTTATTTTCTATATTCAATGGTCGTGCGTTCGATACCCGCTCGAAAGATTGACTGAATAAATTGTCTTCATGAAAAAATGGAAATACATATTCCATTTGTTCACAAGACAAAGATTGGTGTTGATTGGCGTTTTCGTCACCTCGACAACGCGCAATGTCAGCGGAGAATGGAGTGTCTTAAATCTTAATATTAAGCCCTAATTTTTTTTATTAGCTTCACGCAATATCCCGCACACAGCAGGGTAGGCAGAGGGAACCTAGTGTTAAGACACATTCTGGAGGCATTGCGTGTTCAGTGGCGGACCAGAGCGAAGAAATGGAAATATAAATTTATACAAATATTTCATCTCCTCGAGTGGGGATTGAACCCACAACCAGTCGATTTTACTTGTTACCTTTCAGTATTTTTACCTTAAAAGTGGAACAAACATCTATCCTCACAAACTTTAAATTTTTTAATATTAGTAAAATTGAGGGATAATAGTGCTAGTGTGGAATTCAATCCTACGATCACCTTACATTTTAATGTATTGAGCCTTACCTTTCCTTCAACACTCCGATAGAAATGGTAACAATTACATTATTTGCTTTATACACATCACCATCTTTAGTAATCACCTCCACGTTATCAGTATAGTTCTGCGGCCATCTTATCTCAACTACTTCTTTCTTCAATATTATGTCTAGAGTAGGCCAGCCTGGACCGTTGTTGTATGTGTTCTGTGGAAAAAAAACGAAGATATTGTTTTTTTGAACGTACTGATCTCAAGAACTAGTCTATAATGGAATTTTTCTGTTTGTCATCGACAGTTCATTTATCGAGGAAGGTTTAAGTGTACATTACATCACATTAAACGTTTCGATCTGACTCACTGTACTTTCGGGATGAGTTACTCAGTACTAGTTGGGCACTTATCAATATTAATATTATAAAACTGAATAGTTTGTGTGGTTGAACGCACTGATCTCATGAATTATTGGCTCTGAATTAAGAAAATGTTCTTGTGTTCGACAGTCTAATTTATCGGGGAAGGATACGGGCACTTAAAATGTGGTATGTTTCTAAATTATTGTCATTGGCAGTCCCCACTTTCTTTCTGCCGATTTCTGGAGACATAACGTGTTGAGTGTCGGAACTGAACGCCGGACTTTGCTTCGTTACCATAACAAGGAAATAAAAAATATTTAATATTTCATTTCCTCGGGTGTAAATGGAACCCAAGACCCGTTGCGACCACATTCGTACGTCTTTGCCCCTGCACCAGTACTGACCTCATATATAATTCATAGCTTTTTTTATTTAGCGATAAGGATAAAACCGCAGGTGCCTTACCAGTAAAATATCAAAAAAGGTCTTGTATCCATATCTGTGGAAGGACATATGCTGGTGTCCTTCTAGAGGCTCGAATTTTGCGTGTGCACTTAAATCGTTCCAATCACTCGACCCGTCGTAGTTATTTATCAAAAGACTTAATAAATCCAACAAGTTATCCAAAAAATCTTTGTTTTTTAGTAAATCTGGATATTTTTCTTTTAGATACTCCTTTAATCTAGAAAAAATATGAAGTGCATTGGAAAATATTGTCATATCTGAATATTTGTATGTATTATTTATATGTTTAATATTTTGGGTTTGTTTACTATTAAATTAATTTCAATTATTATACATTTATATATAAAAGAAGAATAATTAAATATATAAAATTATATTTACAATCTTTGATTTGCGATGTATCCCGCATATAGCACAGTAGAGGTAACCTAAGTTTAAGACATTCCGTTTCCCACTTTCCGCCTAATTTCCGTGACATTACTCGATGAGACAGATGAAAATAATTTCAACATAATTATTCCCCGAATCTACTTCCCTTCAATACTTACTTTCTGGTCAATAAGCTGGCAACAGATTCATTTTTTTCAGGATAATCCTGTGCCACCATACAGTATTCCATGAGCTCGTTGATGAGAGTGTGGTTGGCTGGTGAACCATCTGACATGAAGATTTCTTGGATAATATTCTGAGGAACAACTCCAATATTATACTTTACAGCTGTCTCGTAAATCCGACATTTGTTGGTACCTTGGATCCTGAAATTGTGAAATATGTTTTACCTGCGAGTAGTTATTCGTGGTAATTCTGACCGTACGCAGCTACACCAGGCTACATCGAAAGTATGACCATGATGTAATATAACTTATAAAATTCCAACATAAAAGACTAGCCAATAAAAAATTGTCCCTAATATTACCAACCAAACAATTTTTTTCAGCTTTATAATTGTAGTAACATATAACTATAAAATATATTTCATCGTATCATAGTGAGGCTGATTATACCTTAATTATTTATTTAAATATTCTTTAATAAGCGAAGAAGAATGAAGAACGAGTAATGCATCAGCAGAATCTTTCAACTAACATTTTTGTATCGAAAATTGGAATATTTACGAGGCACACGAGGGAATAAGTTATTATCATTTGCCTGCTGCTTGAGACTGAGCACGGCGTTCAGTTCCGTTACTCAAAGTGAAATATATGGAAACTGGGCGACGAAAAATGATGTTTCAGTAACATTAGATTCCCTCTGCTTACGGATAAAATGTGAAAAATAGTACTAACCATTCTCCACCAAGTTCCAAGACACCATCACCAAATGGTACTGTCCTTACTCTTCCACCGATCCTATCTTCAGCTTCCAGAGCCAGAACCCTCTTGCCAGCTCTGGATAAGTCTGACGCCGCAGTCACACCTGCTGAACCGAGGCCCACTATAATAGTATCGTAAGGTATTGATGTCGATCTGTAAACAAAAATATATAAATATATAATATATAGGCAGTTGTCGCCTTTTTTGTTAGCATCTTTAGCTATACGATATAGATAATTACTATTAGGTAAAATCTTTTTTTTACCGTACAAATCATGTCGCAACTCATGTAAAGAACATGAACATGGTCTCCCCGGGTGTGTAAGGGAAAGCTGAGGTGAAGTACTTACTTACTTAGCTTCACGCTTTATTCCTAGCGGGGTAGTCAGACAGTACGGAGCGCCAAACGCTACGGTCTCTACATACCTCTTTCGCCTCGTCCACTGTCATCAACCTCTTCATACATGCTCTCCGGGGGGTCCTCACGCTTTTTACGTGACCTTCCTCCAGTATCTTTGATACTGTGTTTTCGAAGGTCATCCGAGGTCTCCCCCGAGGTCTAGCCCGATCTCTCTTACCACTCACTTTTCCATCATAAATCTTTTTTGCCGTTCTTTCATCATTCATTCGTTCGACGTGCCCAAACCAGCTGAGCACGTTCTTGGTGAAGTGATACAAAAATCTATGGTATGATTTTAGTATCAATCGATAGCATGATTTCAACGGTTAAGTGCAAACATCTGCCATCGATAACATACTTTAAAATCTTTAAATTTACATAGACCAGACATTATCATGGTCCGTACAGATAACAAGATAAGCAAAAAAATTTCCGTACATTAGCTTATGTTTAATATATCCCCAGCAAAGTTAAGTTTCTACTCTCAATTCTCGATTATACTGACGCAAGCTATTGTAACTTAACTGAGGACTATGTAAGCAAACTTCAGCGATTACAAAAGTATGACCATGTATCCGAATTTCGTACAAACGTCACTTTAAGAATATCGACATTCTCAAGTAAGTAAATTTTATGAGAACTCATTTGCAGTGCGAGCAATAACTCTGTGGAATGACTTGCCACTCCTATTAGACGTCCCAAATTTTTATGTATTTTTAAAAAATCTGTTAAAGAAACATTTTTAAGACCTATTTCGTAATTATAGCATTATATTCATTATATGTATAATATCTTACAACAAAATATATGTATATATATATATNTATATATATATATATAGATTCCTTGGAACAAAACTATAAGGAAGCTTTGAAAATCGATGAGGTATTGCTACTGGGGGACGCAAATCAGGATACCGGAATTCAAAGATATTGGGCCAAATATGAAAGAAATTGCAAATTAGTAGAAAAAGAGTTTAATTGCAAAGCGCGTCGTTGAATTCTGCCACTCAACACGCAAAGTTTTTCGAATTCGGCGGAAAATGGCAAACGAAGTGTCTTAACAGTAGGTTCCCTCTACCTACCCTGCTGTATACGAGATGCACCGTGAAGCTGATTTATTTATCTGATTTTATTTCTTGTATGCTAACAGCTCCTCAAAATCAACATTAACTTTGTTATTTTAAATAACGTTAAAGGTTGCAGTTGATCGAAACATTTACTGTCATCAATTTTGTTCTATTCAAGAACATCTTTTAAAGACATTAATAAAAAAAAGTTGTCTCTTTCTTTAAGTTCCCAGTTCATGATTGTATATAGTGTACTTAAATTCTCTCAATACGAGCTAATTTCAAAATATGAAAACCCCAACATGATAAACTTTGGCCGGATGGGCAAGTAAAAGTAAAAAGTAACTATCCGAGATTATCCGGGATTATCGGACCAAATACAGGCCTTAAAAATCCCGGTTTTAATTTTACAAAAAACCGGGATTTTCGTATTCTCGGATTTTACAAAGTTAAAAGTTAGTTATTCGAATTAAAACGTGCCTGCTATTAAATCCAAGCTTCTTTAAGATATACAATGGTACATAACATACATCGGCAAAAGTAAGCGATGAGTTTTCCTCAAAACCCGGAATTTTACGACATTAACCGAGTTTGACCGGCCCGACTAACGAACGCACGAATACCGTATTTTCTCGTGGCGTGTCGTTATTGCACGCTGTTCTTGCCCGTCGATGTCCCAGGTGTCATTATTGCACTTCATTGTTGCAAATCGTTAATAGTTATACACGTCTGTTATCATTCGAAATATCTTTAAAAGACGACGTAGTCTGACTACAACTGATGGGCCTACTATTATGGTAGCCTTTGGCCGTAATGCAGCACTTTCTCACCAACAATGTCTTGCTCATGGCTCATCTTGAATGTAATAGCGGACGATAGTCTTGGTTCAGATAATCTCTGTGAATTGGTTCATCGAGTGTCTTCATCTATGGATGAAGGTTTTCAGATGGACGTTGTGTATACCGGCTTTTCCAAGGCCTTTGATAAAATTTCTCATTCGATCCTTATAAACAAATTAAAGGAATCGGTATACATGGTGATCTACTTAGGTGGCTATGCTTGTATCTTCAAAACCGTAGTCAAGCAGTTACAGTCAAGGGTCATTGTTCGTCTTTCATTCTTGTTACATCATGTGTTCCCCAGGGATCTCATCCTTCCTTTACTTTTAATTTATACATAAATGATGCCATCCATATAATTAAATATTCATTTATTCTTCTATACGCAGACGATATAAAATTTGTAGTAGGATATCGTCTTTATCTGATTGCATACTTTTACATGAAGATCTTAATATGCTAAGCTTATACTGTAAGGAAAAATATTTATTCTTAAATATTAATAAATGTACTGTCATCTCTTTCACTCATAAACGCTATCGTTTTGCATTTGACTACCGTCTTGACGGTACTGAGATAATTCGAGTATCTGAGGTTAGAGACCTGGGTATATATCTAGACAATAAACTTACTTTTAATTTAGATATCAACAGAACGATAGCTAAAGCATATCGTATGCTTGGCTTTATCTTAAGAATTTCCAGAGATTTAAAAAAAACAAACACTGTGATACTTTTGTACAATTCTTTTATTAGACCTATTCTTGAATACGGTTCTACTGTATGGAACCCACACTATAAAACATATATTAAGCGGTTAGAAGCTGTTCAAAATAAATTCAATTTTATACATTTTAAAAAACAAACCTTAAATGAGTCTACCGATTGTTTTGAAGTATTATCACTCGCCGATAGAAGATTAATTAGAGACCAAGTTTTATTATTCAAGATAATTAAAAATCATATGAACTCCCCGTTCCTTTTAAGTTGCATTTATTTCAGATGCCCGCGAGGAGTTATGCGTAATCCTAAACTATTTAATACGCCCATTAATAGAAGCCAGTATGCACAAAATATCTTTGTCAATAGAGCCTGCACCAGTTATAATAAGTTGTTTGCCAGTATTGATATTTTATAAACAACGATGTTAATGATTTTAAAAAGAAACATTTCATAAATGTTTTAATTGTGATTAATTTATAGTATTTTTTTATTTAATTATTATTATTTTTTTAATTTGATTTAATTGATTTTTTTTATCTAAAATTATTAATAGCATTATATATTTTATCATGTGTTTTTATCTGATAAATTTTAATTTGATCATATGTTATTATTGTTAGTTATCTGTAATTTTTTTGTGTGGAAACTTGATTGGAATGTGTATTATTTTAAAATGTGTAATGTTTGTGAATTTTATGTTCTGTTTGTTTCCCTAATAAAAATAAATAAAAAAAAAAGAATTGATAGAAAAAATCCGTAAAGTTGCAAAACTTTTTAGGAAGTCACCAACAAAAAACGATATACTGCAAAAATATTCGAAAGAGGAAATGATTGATGAAGTTAATTTGATTTTAGATTGTAGAACACGATGGAACAGTTTAGCAGATATGTTGGAGAGAGTTATGAAGCTTAAAATTCCGATCCAAAAAGCACTGCTACATTTAAAAATTAATCTATCTATTAGCTTCACGCTGTATCCCCCACACAGCAAGGTAGGCAGAGGGAACCTAGTGTTAAGCCACTCCGTTCCCCACTTTCTGCCGAATTCTGGAGGCATTGCGTATTGAGTGGCAGAACTTAACGCCGCGCTTAACCTCGACACCAGAGCGAAGAAAATGGAAATATAAAGTAAATATTTCATCTCCTCGAGTGGGGATCGAACCCACAACCAGTCGGTTTTACAATCACACTTCGTGCCGCTGCGCCACGACTGGCCTCTAAAAATTGATCATTTGGCCTCTAAAAATTGATTAACAAATTAGATACTATGCAACATGATATAGTTGTTCGTGATCTTAGCAGCTCTTTAAAACAAAGAATTAAGAAATGAAGGTTGCTGGTTGCCTTAACATTAAAATACATAATCCTAAAAAATATTTCGATTTTTGCAACGAATACTCTGATGTCTTTTTAAGATTGCATAGAGATGAGACAGCACAGGTAACAATTTTGGCTCAGAATCCACGAATGACAGTACTATTTCTTCCTATGAAGACAAAAATGATGATTGTCCTTCAGTGAAATAGAAATGACTCTTTACGAAAGCGGTGGATCTAGAGGAAAATACCTCAATTTGGCGTACAACAATTTAATAAATATTCCTCCAAGAAGGGTAGAGTCTTTCTCTACTTGTGGTTACTTATGTAACCAATTGCGATCCAGATGGAGTGACAAAAGTTTAGACACATTGTTAGTTCTACGATCGCATTATATTGCGCAATCAATGATAAATGAAGATTGATTTTATTGATTATTTAAAAATTTTAATATACATCATATAATACAACTGAAGAACAACTGAAGACTCATGTGTGATGTCTGTAAAAGAGTCCTGTTATTCCTTAACTAAAATTAAATAAAATAAATGTTAACTACACTTAATTCATTACGCCATTAAATTCATTATACAAAATACTTATAAATTATATTTTACATTGCAAGCATTTTTTTTTTGGATTTAGACATTTTTAGTTTTTTTTGATTTTAGATTTATACAACCATTATATAATTATGTATATTATATTCTATATAATTATGTAGATTTATACAATTCTATAATTCTCATTAACACAATGAGCCGTCAGTGTTCATATACATTCATGTTAATTTAATTATTACATATTATTTATTTATTTTTTATCACAAGAATTTGGCTAAACAACACCAACAACGGTACATGGAATATTCCTATTTAATATCGAACACTTATTTTAGTACATTAAAAGAGCAAGTTATTATTAAGGATATTTCAATTCGTAAACTAAGCAGATTCATTAACTTAAAATAAAATAAATAAATCAGTTTCACGCTGTATCCCGCACACTGCAGGATAGGCAGAGAGAATCTAGTGTTCAAGACATTCCGTTCCCCACTTTCTGCCGAATTCTGGAGACATTGCGTGTTGAGTGGCAGAACTCAAAGCCGCGCTTGTCCTGACCAGAGCGAAGAAATAGAAATATAAATTTAAGTAAATATTTAATCTCCTCGAGTGGGGATCGAACCCACAACTAGTCGGCTTAAAAAAGTACTGCTAAATAGCACCAGCAAGACTGTATAGAGTTATTCTATTTCCTATTAAAGTCCCATATATATTATCAAAGTTATTTTCAATTCAACCACAGCTATAAAAGCAGCTCATTTGAAAAAAAATATTCAACACACAATCTGTGTAGCCATGATCAGTCAAATACAATAAACAGAACGTGACACCGCTCGCCGCATTACTCCCATATTCAAACCACATTATCACAACCATAATGACTGCCATCTTCACCACCATAATCTCCATCCTCACCATGATCCTCAACATCACAATGATCCTCAACATCACAATGATCCTCATCATGACCATAATCCTCATTATGACTATGATCCTCATCCTCACCACGATCCATATCATCACCATGGTTCTCATTAGCATGATCCTCATCACCACCAATGATTATTAGCCTGTCCTCGTCCATTACTGGACAAAGGTCTCTTCAATGATATGCCGCGAAGATTGACCATCAACTCTTACGTACAGCCGTTGCCAGTCACANGATTGACCATCAACTCTTACGTACAGCCGTTGCCAGTCACATGTAAAAAATAATAAGTGCTTCTGTCCTTACGTACGTCTGTCTGTCTGTCTCTCAGGACTAATTATCTAAAGAAGACATGGAAATGTCAAGCTAAAATTAATATGAAACATCCCGATCAACAATACACTAAATCTGCGGAAAATTCGTCTTCTGAATCAACAGAAAGAGGTTGATGGACAAAATCATGTCGAATTCGATTGGTTTTTTTTTGGTTATTTTTTTTTAATTCAGATTATTTTAAGGCTTACTTCTACTTTATCTAATAATTTGAAATTCTACTTGTGTTAAACAAGAAATTAATAATATACAAAAACAAACAATTAACAACAAGTTGATAGATAGAGTAATATGCTCTTAATTTTCCTTTAGGCATAAGTTATACTAAATTTGCATCATTTTCCATGTTCGTATGCATTACAAAATTCGACAGCCAATTTTTAATTACTAGGCAAAACTTGTATCCTATATTACTATAACGATATTAATATATGGACTTAAAGGATGTCGATGTTATAACTGGAAAGTAACGATTGTTGTACTTTTATTGTAAATTTTATCTTCAAATACTGTTTTCTTGAGTATTTTGTCGGCTCTTCTCAGCCAAAATAAATCTAAATATATTTCTGAGCCAATGGTAAGACTTACATCATAGATTCACTAGACATTTTTTTTGTAATTTTGCTACTAAAATAAAAATAAAAAGAATAATTTGAATTCGATTCACTTCATTCAGCTATACATTGCATTTTTTTGTAGTTACCATTATCATTATTTTCCCTTTTATATATATATTTTTTTGTTTTTTAGATCAATAAATAATATTTCAAACATTTTTTTTAGGATTCATAACTTAAGCTACTGTACCTACCTACCTACGTATGTCTCTATTTGTATCTATTGCTACACCGTGATCATTTCCACCATTTACCAACCAATAGCCATTATTTCACACCGATTTAAAAGTTTTATTTTATAAGAATTTTGCTTCGTGTCTCATCGTAAACACATTTATACTAACATATTTGTTAAAATGAATATACTTAATTCTCGTCATTTGGGAACGACTCGCTATGAATTTATTCCATTCCGGTCAATTACAACAATTTAAAAGAAATACTTTAATATCAATTCAAATTTCGAAAAATCAATCAATTTTTATTCATTTTCTTTAATGAGCTCAAAAATGACTTCACTAACCTGATTCTTAAGCTCCCTTTATCCTTAAACTCGAGTATTTTGCATCCATTACCCTTAACCTCTGGTATTATCCGTCCATTACCATTAACCACGGGTAACATCCATCCATTATCCTTAACCTAAAATATCATCCATCCATTACCCTTAACCACGGGTAACATCCATCCATTATCCTTAACCTGAAATGTTATCTATCCATTGCCCTTAACCTCGGGTATCATCCATCCATTATCCTTAACCTGAAATATAATCCATCCATCACCCTTAACCTCGGGTATAATCCATCCATCACCCTTAACCTCGGGTATAATCCATCCATTACCCTTAACCTCGGGTATAATCCATCCATCACCCTTAACCTCGGGTATAATCCATCCATTACCCTTAACCTCGGGTAAGATTAAAATGATTAAAGACGAATGATATGGGACGAATGATGAGGGACGAATGATGAGGGATGAATGACGAGGGACGAATGATGAAGGATGAATGCTTAACTCCTTAACCTCGGGTGGCATCCATCCTCAAACCCTTTCCTCGGGCATCATCATCCCTAAACCCTATCCTCGGGCATCACTCAACCCCAAACCCTATCCTCGGGCACCATCCGCCCCATAAACCCTATCCTCGGGCATTATCATCCCAAACCCTATCCTCGGGCATCATTCATTCTCAAGCCCTATCCTCGGGCATCATTCAATCTCAAGCCCTATCCTCGGGCATCATTCAATCTCAAGCCCTATCCTCGGGCAATATTATTTTCCATGTTCCTGAAACTCAAACAATATAAGCTTAGACTTGCACACATCATAATAACTTTTTTATCAACCTAATTACATTAACATAAAATTCCTTCAAATTCATAACCTATTCAAATAACTTTAACATTCGAAATTCATAAAAATTCATAAGTTAACCGACACTGCATAATCTGGCCATAAATGCACATAAATGATATTTTATCTTTACAATTACACGACTTTTAATCGTTATAAAGTAATAATAACCAAGAATATTAACGCTCCAGAGAAAATTACAAATCAAAACACTCAATCGACGATAATGGACCAACAAACAAATAAAATCTAGATTTGTCTACAATTACGAACAGGGCCAATACTTTGACATCATGTTAACAACAAACAAACAGCAAACGGAAAAGAAAATCAATTGAACAAATAATGAATGCCACCAAAGTTCCCTAAGCTGGCTGGTCGTCACGGGATAAAGAGACAACTACATTGTAATATCTAAGAACAACAATTATCCAAAACCAGGAATAATATCAAATCACTGAATATATTTATCCCGTAAAAGAAAGGATTTTTACCATATGTAATAACACAAATAAAATGAGATACTAATAAAATGAGATAAAAACACATGTACTTTAATTTCATTGGAATATTAGATCCCATAGCTATTACGAATATATTTTCTATGTTTGTGTCTATTATACGTGTTAATAAATTCGTATACCATAGAACAATCTAATTCAAAAATAATACATTCAAAAAGAGACTATTACATTACGCGAGAATAGCTTTATAACTCTTACAGAAATAGGAAACGACAAGACGACAGTTCTCAATAAAGTGACAAAGCCGGAAGTAAAAACCAATGAAAATATTTACAAATTTCAATTCAGATAATTCATCAATTCTAAACATATTACACAAAGAATAACTGTAGAACAATTCCACATGATGATAAAACAATCATATTGACGTTTTTAAGACAACAAAATAGTTACTTCACTAATATTATTGTCATCACAAAAACAATTCTAATATCATTTATAGTTAACCAATAGATAGCGAAATACAATATCCTCTATACGATGTAAAAGCTTTCCAAAGAATGACAGAAACAAATATTACAGATAAGTAATAAATAAATTTGAATATACCCTTTATAAATATTTCAAAATAAGTATTCCAGAAAGTCTTGATAACTGAAATTATTCATGACCTTCATCATTCATGAATGTCATATATCTTTAAATGTGTGAAATATCATGGTGTCATATATCTTTAAATTATCATACGTATAAGTAAATACTCTATTGGAAGAACTAATATCCTATCGATCATGTCTATTGTCTACCATGTCCGTAGATGCTATAAGCAATTATATACTTCTTTTAAAGTATATCTTAAACAATCTCAAATTCTAAATTTATCAACTACCCTCAAAGCTGAAACGTTACGTAAGTACTATAAAATGGAAAATGTTTAGGTATGCACATCATCCAGTGTATTTTCAAATTATCCAACCTTCCAAATTTATCCAATAATTCCCTTCATAAAAACCACTCTGGCTGTTATAAAAGTTATCAATCACCACACAACGAAAAATTCGAAGTACAAGATTTCTATGTATCGTTATCAGTAAACTTTAACTGTTAAAACTATTTATTAAAATTTCCATTGAAGATCTTTCATTTATCCGTTTTTGTTGTTTGTTTGATGTAAAAGAAATAAGAGTGAGTAAAAATTATAATTAGAATAGCAACACTCTGCTTTTATTCAGAATAGAAAAATTAAAAATTATAGAGAACTCAATTTACATACAAATTATTCAGCTATCTTTAAGGTGTAAGAAAAATGAGAGATAAAAGAAATATATATATATACATATATATATATATATATATATATATATATATATATATATATATACGGTCTACTTACACTTTATGAGCGTGGTAGGAAATTTTGTATATCCTTTCCTAATCCCGCTTCTGAACTGTCGGGCGAACCAAGAAATCAGACACAAAATCCAGCTTTTACAATAAATTTATTTACACTTGTTATATACACATATACTCTCGTAGTCACAATATTTAAATATGAATTGTAATGACAAGTTGTCTTGACAATATCTTAGAACGTAATGAACATGAGTGCCGTGTCGTTTGTGCTTATATTGGAAATCCACCGGAAAAGACGCAGCACACTACCGCCACTTAATACAATCGATAATGGAAACAATATCAAATGACGTACTCGTAATTACAGTGACACCTATTACTATACTATAGGTAACTTATGCTAACAATAATATTTTTTTTGTTTTAAATATGTTAAATAATATACAACTACAATTAAAAAATATCTTATTTTGTATCAAATTATTATAATATATAATTTTGTCATAATATATTTGATAAATAAAGTGATTTATTATTAAACTGTTTATTATAATTAAAAATTGTTTTATTTAGTAAATATAATTTAATTTACTACTTCCTTAAAAATACCATCCTAACTTAACTCTAAAAATAAGAAGAGGCTTGAAAAATTACCAATTTCGTCAAATCCCGGAAATGTCGAAAAAACCAGGCTCCCGGGATTTTTTTGAAGTCGATATCGAAAATCCCGGTTTTGTTTGAATGGTCCGATATTGCGACCCCTACTAAATATGTCTGGCTTTATCCGGACGCCTGGCAACTCTCGTTGAATGAATTATTTTAATTTCCTCTCTCTGGTAACAAAATAAAGCGCGGCGTTAAATTCAGCCACTCAACACGCAATACCCACAAATTTTAACGGAGTGTCTTAATACTAGGTTCCCTTTCCCTCTCTCTATCCTGCTATATGCGGTATACAAGTGATATTAACAAATGTTGAGTTTACGTATTTACGTGTTACGTTTACGTTAGTGTAAACAACTGTTGAGTTTACTGACGGCTCCTCTCAACAAAACTGCCTTCCGAACCTGTGCTGCTTGCATTTTCATTTAACGATACAAAACTTGTTTGAGTAAATAGTATTGTCTATTTTAATTTAAATAAAATGTCGCTATTTAGATAGCGATAAGCATAGCTTTAATGGGTCTTGTTACTCTAGTAAAATAGATAGTTAGCAATTTACCATTATCTAAAACACGTTCTTACAACAATATTTTAGGCATATAAATACTTTTACATATCTATGTAGGTATAACGAGTGTCTACATAATGATTATTGTTAAATATATTTAACACTAGCGAACATGAATATTGATCTAATAGACAGGAATTATTTCTAATATGATTTTTATTACTTTAATCTGTAATATTCTTATATTATTTTTATACTATAATACATTATCGTAATTTCTATAAGGACTTTTGATTGTTTTGATCTAAAAAATACGACCAATGTTGATATTTGATATTTATAATAATATACATAAAGCTAATTACTTCTTATACGTATATATTTTTGTAACATTACGTTCTTTTTACCTATGTAATGTACGTCTCATCATAATTTTAAAACTCTGTTAAATGTGCTGATGTCAGTGAATAATTTAATTTACTCTTTCAGTAAGAGCTTTAAATGTTAAATTATTGATTTGAAGGATTCATAATGGAGAAGCTGGTTTTAGGCATTTTTATATAGATTTATGTCAAACAAACGAACGAACCGAAGAATCTATGTATTTACTTAATATTTCTTTGAAGACAACAATAGTGCTTTAAAAATATATATTTCTATCAACAGTCATGTAACTAAGACGTTTCGAATGTCATTCTTTAGCCAAAACTCTTACCAGCGCAATTGCTATATAACATTCGCAGGCAAACTATTGCCTTGAGTTCATTTAAATATATAAATGCTGATAACTTCTTTTTTAATGAATCGATTTTGATGAAACAAATTTTAAATGGTAAGTTGAGTTAAAACAAAGCAATTGGTGAAACTTTTATTATAAGTAAATCAGTTCAGTACTTTCAGAGAAAAATGTGACCACACAAATAGACAGACAGACAAGAAATTAAAAAAATATATTTTTGCTTTCTATTATTCTTTTTAAGTGTCCCTATCCATTTCAGTCAAAATTACTAAATGTACAGACAAAATATTTTTACTGTTTTATTATATATAGAGATAAAGCCTGCAGAATAAGACAGAAAGTGGAGATGGAAGCATCTTAATGGGGTATCGTAACACTAGGTTCCCTGGTTTCCTCTGCCTATCTTGCTATGTGCGGTAAACAGCGTAAAGCTAAAAAATAAAGTTAAAATAAAATAAAATTACAATCTACTAGTGATAACATTTATAGTTTTTATTAGAAAACGTATAAAAATTTAGACAGAGACTGCCTCACTGTGACAAAATAAAAATAATAATAAAACATTACACTATCCAATATTACATATCGCATACCTACTCGTACATATACTCCTACATCACTTTCCACTAAAGTTCATTAAAGTTCTTTTCATTCATTAGAGTTAATAAAAGTATTTTTTCAATTTTTTTTTTTAGTTTTCTAACAAACCCGCTCGTAGTGCTTTTTTAAAATATCCAGGTCTATAGTGTTATGAAATACCTACAGAAACCTATAAAGTATTTCGTTGACCTAGAATTATGAAATCTGGCAAGAAATGAGAACAAATTAAGATGAAAATGCGAATATCGGTAATTTTTTTTTCAGCTTCACGCTGTATCCCGCACACAGCAGGGTAGGCAGAGGGAACCTAGTGTTAAGACACTCCGTTCCCCACTTTCCGCCAATTTCTGGAGGCATTGCGTGATGGAATTCAACGCCGCACTTGCGCGCATTGCCAGAGCGAAAAATAAAAATACTATAATACATATTTGTTCCCCCGGGAATCGAAACCATAACCGTCGTGTTTACAGTCACACGCTTCCCCTGCGGCATGACGGATTAATATGCATTGCAGAAATAAACCATTACACCATTGACCTACCAACATGGAATTGGTGCGGAAGACAACATCATCACATCTTACATCACGAATCAAATTTAGTTTGCATAAGTTTTTGTATATATATATTATATTTTTCATATTATGTTTTTTTTCTAAGGGTGCATAATGTTGGTGGTCGTGGCGTTTCAAACTAATAAGGCTTCAAGAGTAAGCGTACACAGCTTCACGTTATATCCTGTATATAGTAGTGTAAAAGAAGGAACCGAGTGTTAGAACTCTCCGTTCCGTCCGTCCAATTTTCGAAACGTGTCGATTGTGAATCGAAATCGATGAAAGGAGTGGGGTAAATGAAAATAAAATTAAATCCCTCGAGTTACTAGAGGAACAGGAAAAAACGGGAATTTACAAATTACATTTGTAGCTCCATATTCCACTTGAAAGAAAAGACGGAATACAAGATCAGTGTAAATTTTAAGATATTAGAACAATTTGATGATGTAATGAGGTAGTATGTGGTATATTTGGGAAGCATGTTCAGTAGAGATGGATGTGGAAACGCGTATTGCTGCCGGTAACAGAGTTAACGGAGCCTTAGCTGCATTGAAGAGACGGTGAAACGTCATCACAGTTGCACGTTTGGCCGTACACAATGCAGTGTTGGTACCGACGCTGTTATACGGCAGAGAAACGTCGGTATTACAGAAGAAGAATGAAATAAAGATGAATGCAGTGGAGATGCTATCTATTCGTAGAATATGCGGAATCAGCTTAGCTGATCGAATTCGCAATGAAGAGATACACTGAATGGCAGGTACAAGCGAGGATGTCATGGTGAGAATGAAGAAGAACGTGCTCAGCTTGTTTAGGCACGTCGAACGTATGTGTGATGAAAGAATGGCAAAAAACACAGTATCAAAGATACTAGAGGAAGGTCACATAAAAAGCATTAGAACCTCACGAAGTGCATGTATGAAGAGATTGATGACAGTGGACGGAGGAGAAAGAGATATGCAGAGACCGTGGCATTTAGCGCTCCGTTTTTGCTGACTACCCCGCTAGGGATACAGCGTGAAGCTATTATAGTATAGTATACAAATGACATCATACAGTCCATGCAAACAACTAATCTAGTATTCATTATTAATATATATAGTATAAATGTAAAAGTTGGTGAGGATGGATTCCTCTTTCACCCAGAACTACTGAACGGATATATCAGAATAACTCATATGACACGGCACAACTTATGAAAATATTTCGTATAATTTGGCTATAATATAACAATTAATTTAAACGAGCAAAGCCTATCGACGTATAATAATATGCTATATTCCTACAGTATACCGAAAGTGGAGAGTGGACTGTCTCAACACTGAATTGCCTAAGACAACAAATATAATTATAATTAAATTATTTACTTGGTTTAGGCCGACGTGGAGCCAATGTGCGACTGTAATCGCAACGGTTGTGGGTTCGATTTCCACTCAGAGGAATAAAATATTAATATCATTTCTTCACTCTGTTAACGAGGCATAAGCATGGCTTTGAGTACCACTCACTCATCAGGCAATGCCTCAAGAGTTCGGTGACAAGGAGGGGTACAGAAGTGTCTTAACACATCTAGGTTTCTTCTGCCTACCCTGCTATATGCGCGATGCAGCATAAAATTAAAAAAATGCGAAAGTGCAAGACAAATTATTCTTAGGGTTTCATATCTCAAAAGAAAATAACGGAACCCATATAACATCATTTTATTGTCTGTCTGTCCATCTGTTTTGTCTCTTTAAATCAAATTAATAAAAGAATAACTCACGCATAATGCAAAATAAGAAGGAAGCTGACAATGGCCACCGACGTCCCCATTGTATGAATGATCTTAATCTAATAACGTTTGAAGTTTACAAGTGACTCTACAGTATACAGTTTATGTAATCTTGGTCAGTATTTATGTATAGAATATTTTGCATGTAGGTACGTCTCGATGTTTTTTTTTTTTGCCTCACATTGTATGTCGGATTTGGATAGCTGGGTAAACCTGGTGTCTCGCATTCCGTTTCCCACACTGGCTAATTTTCGTAAAATTGTGTACTGAGTGGTGAAATCCTGTTGCAGTCTCGCTGCAGCGAGGACATGAATATAACTCGTTCCTCTGAGTGGAACTCGAACCCACAAACGTTGCGTTTACGATATGAGTGGAGAAACCAGAGAAGGTGTATTTGCAACCAGCTCTTCATAATTTTGGGATGTTATGGAATGTAAACCCATGATAATTAAGACTTCCTGTATATTTTTCAATATATACAAATAAAAGTTGGATTAAACAAAACCGGGATCCCGGGACTTTAAAATACCGGGATACTAAACTTAATGTAGGTATTAAAAATACCGCTTTTATTTTTAAAATAACCTAAGTTTTTTTTATATAATACAATAAGACATTAATTTAATTACGACAAAATTTTTTTTACAAAACAACTGCGTCTTATATAGTTATTAGTATATCTTTAAATTAGATATTCCCGGAGCAAGCTGCTTTATAATCTGCCTTTGTCAATGAAAGACGAATAAGTTACTCTTGAAGTCTTTCATCCGAATCAATACCATTTGACGCAACTTAAAATTGCCCACAACCCATGGAAAACGTAAAACAATGGGTTGTGTTTGAGATTTTGTTATTGTGTTGTCATAGGATGTTGATTTACATTATAATACATTAACATTGGGATTATGATTCACACTATGAACCTCTTCGAACCCATGATTGATCAAATCAGATAAGATTGACTAAAGCTTCACCAGGAGTGTCCTTGGATGTCAACATAGATTTCAGCCAGGATCGGGCGCTATGGTCTCTACTTTTTCTTTAGAAATATGATGGAAAGCAACAGCCAAAACGGAAAGCTAAGGAGTAAGTCATCTGGTTATAAGAGCCGGGAATGTTTCCCGGTAAAAGACAATACGTCAAGGACAATACAAAAGAGCGTGGAGAGAATGAAATTCAAATGGTTATTGATCTTAAAAGTGGTTATTGATTAGAGGCGACCGAGATAAAATTTAACAATTTAATCATTCTCTGAATCCTCTCTTCTAATATAACACTGCATACACATATTATATTAAAATATTTAATGGTAGTAATTATTAACTTTATTCAAGTCCCGAAAATACCAAAAAAATTGGGATACCGAAATTTATCTTGAGTCAGTATCGAATATAGCGATTTTATTATAATGGTACAGTATTGCGACTCCTAAAAACAAGCAACACCAGTTATTTCTGTCTGTTAACAAATACCTATTATCTAATCATTCTGTTAACAGTGAATAGTGTCATTATACTATGCAAAGGCCCTTGTGTCGCAGTGGGACAACTTCTGACTCATGGGTATTACGAATTTAACGTTTCAAATCTGAATACGAATTTAAGAATAATTTAGAATATGAAGGATTATCCTTAAATTTTGGATAATTTCGGTACAGATATTCGGCAAAAATCACGAAATATCAAAACACTGGGGCCTTCTTTTTGATCTTCAACAAAACACAGTGCACACAACGGATTCGCAAGATACTTATCCAATTGTTGGTGCTGTGTTATTCTTAAACCTCACCACGTATCAAGGAGGTGAGGAGGTTAAAAAATGCTACAAAAACCTCACGTGATTAATTACTTGTTAACTTAATTATTATACTACTCATTTAATTATTATAATTATATCTAGTTCATACTAAGCGGTAGTCAGCTCGGCAAGACTAAATCAAAAACTCCGTTAGTATAGCAAAGTATCCGAAACTTTTGTATGTTTTCTATTACGGATAGTCGATAGTTACGGTATGGAACTGCATAATATCCCTGGTCTAACTGTAAACGCGATTGCAGTGAGTTCGACACGTTTCATCATTATAATATTAAAAATATGTATAAAAAATTATCTCTATTAATTTCAGACAAAGCTGTAGCAAAATAGTTGTGCATATTATACAAATATAATGACACTTATCAATTTAAACTTTGACCCTGTTGACTTATATATATATATACAAAGTGTTTTTGTCATCACCACTTTAAATGAAACCACAGTTTTAACTACTCTATATAAAACCTGATACAATTAAAACAAAAGAAAATTCACCAGAATTTTTTTTTTTTCAAAAATGAAAAAGTGATTATTTCAAACAAAATAATTAATAAAATTATCGTTGTAAAATAAAACGGCATTTGTCAAGATTGACGCACACAGATACAAACCTATCAAAGCGATAACGCCACACGAAATCGAGTCGTAAAATAGAATGGGAGATATCCGTTTCTCGATCTGGTATGTTTTTTGAGAATAAAAAGCGGCAACGCTCAGAAATATTTTTGTAGTAGTATTATTGGTAGTTGGTTGGTTTGTAGTATTATAGTATTACTAGCGGTCCGCTCACGGCTTCGCCCGCTTAAAATACATGATTATTGATTTAATAAGCAGAATTGATTAACAACTACAATGACTTCTAATATGATTTTATTATTACTTTAATCTGTAATATTCTAATATGATTTTTTTACGACATTATCGTAATTTCTATAAGAATTTTTGATTGTTTCGAACTAAAAAATATGACCAATGTTGATAATTGATATTCATAAAATGTACATAGATTTAATGATTTATAATACCTGACTGACTGAGGTAAGACGCACTCACAGCCGTAACCGCTGTGCGTGGAAACGTTAATTTTGGACAGATTTTTTTTTCATAATCTGGACTTCCACTAAGAAGGGATTTTGGAAAAACGGTGACCCTAAAGGGATGAAATAGGGGTTGAAAGTTTATATGGAATTTTTTTAAATCGGCACCAATTTTTATAAAATTTGAAATTTAGACTCTTAAAAATATTTAATTGAACACGTGTTTCGTGGTTTTTTTAGAATTCACCCCTAAGGGTGCAAATAAGCGGGCGAAGTCGCGCGCGCCCACTAGTATGTGTATATTTTTGTAACATTACGTTCTTTTTACCTATGTTATGTCTTTTAAAGCTCTGTTAAATGTGCTGATGTCACTTAATAATTTAATGTACTGCTTCAGAAACAGCCTTAAATGTTTAAATTACTTACATATATTATTAGCTAAATGTACAATTGGTAAATATGTAGTTATTATAGAGTACACGTAGAAAGGATGTTTTTAGGCATTTTTATATAGATTTATTTCAAACGAACGAACGAACCAAAAAA
>JAAIXJ010001722.1:160253-242300 GCA_013403705.1 Heliconius hermathena | reverse complement strand
ACCACGAAACACGTGTTCAATAAAATGTTTTTAACAGTCTGAATTAAATTTTTTATAAAAATCGGTGGCAATTTAAAGATTTTTCCATATAAACTTTCAACCCCTTATTTGAACCTTTAGGGGGTAAATTCTTAAAAACCATAAAACACGTGTTCAACGAAATATTTTTAAGAGTCTGAATTTCAAATTTTATAAAAATCGGTACAGATTAAAATTTTTTCCATACTTTCAACCCCTATTTCATCTTTCTTCATCTTCACCATCATTTATGGTTAAAATTTTTCAAATTCCCTTCTTAGTGGATGTCCAGAATATGAAAATAAACATCTGCCCAAATTTCACGTTTCTACCATCAATAGTTACGGCTCTGCATGCGTCTTACCTCAGTCAGTCAGCACAAGTCCTTTTATATATATAGATAGTAGTGTTATTGGTATTTATTCGTAACTACGTCACAAGAAATACAGGTATGGATAAACATTGTGAAATGAAAAAAAAATCCTACGTTTAAACTGTTGAGGTATCTTGATTCATTTCTTTAGGTATGTTTTAATTTAATTAATTTTTCCCGACTGCTAAGGAAGGATTATGTTTTTCGCGCGTATCTTTTTTTTTAATAATTTTAACTAAGCACTACAGACACGTAGTCCGTACTTTTTTTGACTTTTTTATTATTATCAGCTAATCATCAATTTTATATTTATCTGCTGCTAAATAAGGCTTATAACTAGAGATAATTATCTAAATATTTAATTCCTAAGAAAGTCCAGGTATTTTTATATTGCCTTTTTTTTGTAAATATTTCACTTATTATCTATTAACTTAATATCTATTACAATTTTACAATTTATATATTCTAAGTGCCTATCGGAAGATGGATTCAGGATGTAGAGGGTATAACTGAAGTGGTCATAACCTCTACTAAAGAAGATATGGCCAGTTCGTTTCTATCTTTAATCGCCATTTTTAAATTGTATTCCACAATGCCTTTCGTCGTTGCCATTGTTGCACTGCGGATCAGCCTTTTGACTGCATCGTCTTCGCTACCGCTGTAGTAGTAGCAGCTGTAAGTGTGTCGCGTTATTGCGACGACTGCGTGGGGGACGCTGTCATGCAGCTGTAATTTTGCCGACTTCATATTCACTACTACTACCATCACGTTCGTCAGACCCTGAGCTTAGTGAATCGTTAACACCTTTGAACCTGTACTCACTCCATATCCTTGTTGAATCATGGAGTCTTTCTCCTCTTGTGTAAAAGTGAGGTAGAAGGTGTTTTTTAGGTCTTTTGGTACCGGCGTCGCCTTGATGTTTACAATATGAAGAGAGTGCACTGCCCTTTTTGCTGAGTATATACCGCAGTATATTTCTCGTAGGGCGTAAGCGACGTCCATGGGGCTTCTATGGGTACACAGTAGGTTTTTGCTGATGCTTAGCATTTGGGATGGACTGCGGTAAAGCATATTAAAGAGATTCTCCCGGTCAATATAGGGAAGTTGATTTACATCTCCGATCAGTAGTAATTCTTCTGCCCGGGAGATTCTAGCAGCCGTCACTATTGCTCCAAAATGATTCATCAGGGCTTCGTCTACCATAAGGCGCTTGCACCTTTCTGATTTTCTGACCCCGTTAACCAATATTGAAGCGATAGTGCGAACCTTACTTTTTGCTAAGTTCCCTATATTTACCGACAGTTTCTCCCGGAGTTCTTTGGCTGCCTCTGTGGTAGTGGTGACAATAGTGTCTTTATTCAAGTCAAAGTGTTTTAGAATCCAAGTTGTTTTACCGCATCCGGGGACCCCATTGACCCGCTGCATCCCAGGTACCTCCTATTCTGCTGATGATGTGGGTTCTAGAGTGTTGTCGAAGTTTCTGGCCATCTCTAGCATTTTATCCTCTAGCATCACTTTCGTGCACTTGGCGACGACAACAATGGGATTATTATCAGTTAAGTTGAATTTGAGGTTGCCTGTTTGTCTGGTTTCCTCTTTATCCAACTCCACAAAGCCAACTGCAGCATTATACGCCGCCATGTAACTGCCGTTCATGTTGCCTGTAATGGTTTGGGCGGTATCGTTGTTATATATGGCGGCTTCTGGCTCCTTGAGCTTTACCTGCAGAATCGAGTATTCTCCCTGAAAGGCAAGCATTATTTCCTTGCAAGTTCTGAGCTTTACTTCTTTAGTAGCTTTAAGGACTGCGAGGAATTCAAGGGAAGCATTCTTGTAATGGTCTTTGTGTCCCATGATCGGTATCAGATTGGGTGTTTTACTTGATTTATAGCCGCTCTTGTTAACTTTGGCCATGTTTTTACAGCGGTAGTCTTTGCAGTCCCTTGCGATTTTATCTATGGCCATCACCTGGGTTTCATGTATTGAAGGTTTCCTCCTACCTAATAGATTTTCAACGGCAGTCATAAAGGCGCTGCATGCGCCTCTTGCAGCCGTGTGTTACGGTTTGTTTTCTGCACGTTTTGCCTGTTCCTCTGCTGTCTTACGTTGGTAGAGTTCTGAGCCGCTTTCGATGGTTACAAGGGTAGATGGGGGGTTTACTTTCTGGGTGCCCAAGTGATTGAGTTTTAGGTAACTGAGATCTTCACATCTGTCCTCATATGCTATCACCTCATATTGTTCTGAGGCTTTTATGCATCCCAGTCGGTCTGCCACTTCTCCTTTATTATAGTCAACGACCATAGCGTCTACGCTTATCACACGAGCTCCCTGTCCTGTCATTTCACTTACTGCTGTAAGCAGTTCCTGTGAACGTTCGAAAGGCGTCCGTTCCCCCCAATCGAGCAGTATAACCAATTTGTTCTCTGATCTCACTGCTCGACAGTTTATGCCTCCAGTCGTCCTTGTCGGTAGCGCTTCGTATATTTTTCGTCTTACTGCCGTTCTTTTAGTGCTCCAGTTCAATAAACAAGCTAGATCAGGTGAAATTGCAATAAATTTATTATTTCTAGATCTGCAAAAGCTTATGCCTAACCTTTCAGTACTGTCATCCATAAAAAGGGCTACTCCCTTAGTTCGTAATGTCGGTGTACCCATTTCGGCTTGTTGCAATAACTGGATCATTGTAGTATATTGAGTATGTTTTAATGTATGTGACGTTTTTGTGAGATGCGGGTGAGTTTTGGAGCTTACTTTTGCAGTATTTGTAAGTGGTGCGTATAGAGTACGTGAGTCTCTTTGTCCCAAAGAGCTATTCCTATTGCATGCAATACGAAAGGCCCTTTCAGCGTAACCGAGGAGCGCTTGCCGGGAGTTTGGATCTGCCATGATGTTTGGAAGATCGACCTCGGTTAGGTCTCTATCGATTGCCATTTCAAGTTCGAAGCGGGCGGCAGCATATCTGGGGCACTCCAATAATATGTGCCATACCGACTCTGTTGTATTCTCATCGCATTCACAGCTTGATGAATCTTTCAACTTGAATCTGTGCAGGTACTCTGCTGTACCTCCATGACCCGTCAACATTTGCATCTGTAAAGGAGTAAATCCTGTCGCCCTTACTATTTTATAGGCTTCTTCTACATCTGGCAGGAATTTTTTGGTAACTGCCCCCGTCTGGAATGATTCATATCTGTCCTGCCATATGCCAACGGACTCTTCCCTGATCGATCTTTTAACATATGACAAGGGGATTTTCTCATAGTCGCAGATAGTACTTGTGAGTGCCGCGCTTTTTGCCAGTTCATCGGCACGTTCATTCCCTGCAGTACCCACGTGTGCCCTTAACCAGAACAGTCTGACTTCTCTTCCTTCTGCTCTGATTTTCTTTACGTTCTCCATTATTATATTTGGTAGGGGATGTCTCGAGTTCGGATTTTTTACTTTTTATGTCGCCCTAACTAAAGCATATAGCTCAGATTGGAAAACTGTACAATTTGGATGGAGGGTAAATTTTTCATTACTGATCTCTTTTCCTTCCTCCCATCGAGATAAGGCTGCATCTACTTTCCCCTCTATTTTGCTACCGTCGGTGAAGATCTGAGGGCCCTTAATGTTATGTAGTGTGATAGTGTCAGGGTTTAAGTTCTCCAGTAACTCGAAATCGATGATTATGTGTGTTGACGGGTGTGGTTGGTTTAGGTAGGTATTTTTTCTTAATTCAAGCTCATTTCCTGATGGTAGATAATCTTTGCAGTATCCTTTTTTTGCTCTGTACAGATTCGCATGTTCTTTTATTCTAATATCAAGCGACAATAACCCTGAAAGAGCCAGCGCAGATGTTAAAGATACCGTCCTGTACGCCCTGCAGATCTTTTGGGCAAAACCTCGTTGGAGCGCATTCAATCAATCATCTGCATATCAGTAGATTGAGACCAGGCACTTGCTGCATACGTCATGATGGGTTCCACGACTGCCGTGTAGATGGTTCTTGTGACTTCTGGGTTGAGACCCCAGGTTACCCTCGCTGCACGCGCCATTTACTTGTATATATCTGCGGCTTTTTTGCACTGAGAGATTATGTGGGATTTAAAATTGAGCCTACGGTCAATCACTAAACCCAGGAGCTTGATCTCCTTGACTAAGTTGATAACGCTTCCCGACATGAATAAACAGGGAAAATCGTACTTAGTCCTATTCGTTAGCAGCATAGCGTTTGTCTTATGTGCTGCGAAGCTTAATTTATGTCTTTTTCCCCACTCTAGGACAGATTCCAGCGTGGTGTTCACCTTCTCCTCTAATTTGTCTGCGGAGTGATCCGCGAACACCAGCGCCACGTCATCTGCAAAAGCCTGACAATGTACGCCGTCTTCATCCAGCCTCTTTAACAATGAATCTAATATAACGTTCCAAAATGTGGGCCCACCAATAGAGCCTTGGACACATCCTTTTGTTGTTTCCTTTTCACAAGTCTCTCCGGCGTAGTTGACAACGACTTTCCTGTTTGTTAGGTACGAGCAGACTGTAGCGTATAGGTTACGAGGGCACCCCTTCTTTATAAAAGCCTCTTTCAGGGCTAGCCACCCTGCATTGTCTAAAGCGCCCTCTATATCCAATGAAACCATCACTACAATTTTTTTCTGTTCAATTTCTTTTCGAATGAGCCCTATCAAGTCATACAAGGCGTCTTCTGTACTACGCTGTGGCATGAAACCGTACTGATTGGCCTTTAACGTTGGCAGAATGTGCCATTGTATACGTATAATGATTAGTTTCTCGACTATTTTTCCGAGAACAAAGAGAAGTCCTATGGGTCTAAGAGACTTTGGGTGGCTGTAATCCTCTTTGCCGGGTTTTCTCAGGATGACGACGTGAGCAATTTTCCATTGCAACGGGAAGTACGTCAAAGCTAAGCATTTGTTTGCCAGCGCCAAGAACACCTCCTTATCGCTCCGGATTGCTGAGATGCATATGTCTGCAGTTAAGCCGTCAGCGCCAGGAGCCTTTTTTGGATTCTGGCTGTGTAGCACTGTATCAAGTTCATCTATTGTAAATGGTGGATCATCGTTAGGCAGGTCTTTATTCACGTTATCATTCGTGCGTTCCCGAATTTGTGCGTGATTTGGCTGATCGGTCAACACATCGTCGTCTGGATAAAACGTTTCAGCAAGGAGTTTCGCCGACTGCTGTGGAGTTAAGGTGGTACCTCTTGTGTCTTTAAGCAACAAATCTTCCTTTCTCTTGGAAGTCTTCCTGATCACTCTATAAATCTTATCCCACATGCTCTCTTTATCTTGAGTCGTGCAGAAGCCCTCCAGCTTTGCGTACCTCTGTTTTCAACTTCAATTAATATAATGTTTTAGCTAGGAGGTATTCCCCTATAACGAATGCTTTTCTCGAAGGAGCTGCGTTCCTAATACGCCTTTTTTTTCTCAGAGATTCTTCTTTAAGTGTCTCTAGTTCAGGTGACTACTACTTAGGTATTGGATTACCTTCTCTAACTTTGAACTGGGGTATGGTTTCCTTACATGCGTTATGTATAGCATCGATGTATGAAGATGTCATGACATCTAACTGGTCTGGTGTTCTCAATTCCCGTATAACTTCCCGTCTCCTGTCTTTCCAATAACCGAGTCTTGAAAAGTAACGCGAAGTCTGTCCACTTTGCTTTATTGGTGTGGTATATCCGCGTGGTGGTTTGCTTCTCTGGTTCAAAAGGTTTCCCTAAGTGCAAATTGAAATCTGATGTTATGAGACTTCTGTTCACTTCCCAATCGTCGATTTTGCCCAACAGCGACTGGCTACAGGTTGTAACGTCTATAATACTTGTGTACATCCTGCCATTTCTGAGCGTTTCGAACGTCGGTGTATCTCCCATGTTCAGGAGGTGGAGGCCCATTTCATTTAGAAAAGCACTGTATTCTCTCCCCCTTTCATCCTCCTTGATGCTTCCCCACCATTGGCTCCAGGCATTTACATCCCCGGCCACTATTAAGTTATTTGTGTTAAGTTTCTCGCATGAGTTCTTTATTCTATTTATATACGGATGGATGTCTTTGTCTCCCTCCAGATATATAGACACTGCTCCAAAAGTTAGCTTTCCAGCTACTACTTTAACTGCAACCTCCGTCTCGGTGACCAGCTGCTCGGATCATGGATGACCTTCAACTGATTTCCAAAGACAATAATTGCGGCTTTTACCGGTATCTGCCTATTTAATGTGCATTGTATCACACGGGTTCCAGGATGCTCCTTCAACATGCCACTCGTACCCACATACGGTTCCTGTACTAGAGCTATCTCAATATCCATGTCCTTAGCCACTTGTAGCAGTTTCAGTGTTGCTATCTTTGCTCGATGCAAATTTACCTGAATCGCAAATGCCGTTTGGAGCCTTGCATATGAGAAACTCCGTATTTATTTGCCTGGGTGCCTTTAGCAGTATGATATCTTAGATCTTGCGATAGCGTCCCACCTGGCTCGCTCACTGCACTCCACACTAAACGCATTATGCTCCAGATTTATGTCCCTCGTCTTTGCTTCGACACAGTTTATGCATATAGGAGGACAACCATCTATTCTTTTTTTGCATTTGTCCCAGGAGTGGATACCTCCGCAGTGACTGCAAAGATCGTCTTTCTCCTGGCAGACTTTTTTAGTGTGTTCAAAGCCCAGGCATCTGGTGCATTGAACAAGCGGAGAGTGGTCGGCAAAAGGTCTTCTCTGTAGGCCTATATACACCTTTCCGGCCTCCAAGAATCTTTGATAAATTGTTGGCGAGAGCTCAAGAATTGGATGGCACTCATGAGGATTCCTAGCCCGCTTCCTATATTTAACCTTTACCGTGCTCTCTTTCATATCTACGCCACTCAACAAATGTTTATTCTGGACTAAGATATTTTGTACAATTTCCGAGTCTTTTAGGTAAGAAAGCAGGTCTCTAATTATTATCTGAGGGATTCTCTGGCTTTCTTTAATTTATTTGCCAGTTCCTTGTGCACACTTTCTATTATTTGTTTGTGCTCATTTTCTACTCTTATTAATTCAGCAGTTTTTTCCTTTTCTAAGTTAGTCTTATGTCTTGATCTAGAATCAGAAAGCGCAAGAACCGTTTCATTGAGTCAGTCAGAGTGATTGAAAGTATTCCAACGCAGTCGTTTTGCACTCCTTCTTCATATTGCCAGCTGTTTCAAGTGCATGTTTTCCTTTAAGCAGCATTCATTCGCCTTTCTTGTTGCCAAATCCATTTCCACGCCTATCCTCTTTCCTGAATTTATGAGAAGACTCTGACGACGACCTATATCGACTTAATTAGAGGAGGTAGAATTCAATGCTTCCGTTTCGTCTTCATCATCGTGGATAGGGCGGGGAGGGGACACGCAACAGCTCTCATAGTCAGCAGCGGACACTTCTTTAAAGGCTATATTCGATTCCAATTTGGTTGAAGTCTCTACCAGGGGAACTGGTGATGGCAATGACAATAAGGACTGTGGAGCCGCGGAGCTCGTAAACTTGTCCCTTAAAGATCTGACCCGAAGCGATCCCGACCTAACTAGGGATTTGATGGTAGAGGAAGTACGAAGGGATGTGGATTGTGTTACATTTTTTTTACTTTGTGATGACATTTCATTAATATTACAATTTACCTTATTATAATTAAGTTATACTAAGCTTATATATTATATCTAATTAGCAATCTCGTTAAATTTATTTATTTATTTATTCACTTACTGTTATTATTAATGTTATGAAAAATAATACCTGGACTCTCTCAGGCTCTCTCCACTGATGGTCTGCGTGGCGCCGAAATCTTAAGCAACAGTGCGCCGGTGTAAAAGTGTTTTTATATTCAGTTTGAGCCAAAATTTTAGCTCGCTGTGCTAGTTCCAATAATTCCAAATTCCAGTGATTTTTGACTACGAGATTTACTTCTTTTACTTTTTTAAATCGTACGAAGACTCTGCGAATTTGTGACGTCGAGGCTTGACCTTGATTGTATCGTGTTATGTTTTGTTATTTGACGCTAAGTAGCTGGATATCTAGGTCATTAGGTTGTTTACTTATGCATTGTCGTTATGCAGTGTGTCCATATTATATTTTTATAATATAAATTTCCTTTGTTTTATATTTATTAAATTTTTTCCTCTCTTTCCTATGATTTGTGTCCCCGTCTTCTGTAGTTCATCACTATGTTGGATATCAATCTCAATTAGGTAATGATGCTCTGCAGCAGGAACCGTGAGGATGTTGATCGATGGTGCTCTATTCTTGAAATTATAGCACAGCAATGATGATCGTAATTCTGGCTCTGGTTCTCCGAATGATGGCAGTTTGCGTACATAGATCCCTAATATTAAGGAATCTTTTAGATTGTTAAAAAACACTTTACACCCGCGAGGCGAGTATAGTGTGATGTTGGCGAAATAAATTCGCGGGGCCGGTGCACGTGTGTACAAGTCAGTTGTTCGAATGTGAATGTCGCGCGTATCTTGTATGTACGTATTATTCTTTATTACCTCATATCTCCAGAACCGCTGAACGGATTTACATAATTGAGGTATTGCTAGATTCGTATTAGCAGCCCAAGTGTTCTTAGATAGGTGACGTTAAATAAAAACAATCATGGCGGCTGTGGGATGCCATTGGACTTAGTGAAAATAAAAAACTTCGTTTCGATTATCACAATATGGGTCTCAAATTCAAGAGCTTACTACGAGGATTTTAAAAAAGTATATCATGATTATGATTACCATAATGAATTCTAACAAAAAAGTGAAAAATAAAAAAATATTTGTAAAAACAAAAACCCCGACTACATAAAACTAAAAAGAAAATAAACAAGTCCAATAGTTTATTAGGATTAACAGTCGTATATATGTATGTACAGAGATGTTAACAACATGCTAATAAATTAAAATAAATAATAACTATATATATTTTAATAATATTTATTTATTATATTTACATTTGATTGAACTAAAAATCACAAATTATTCTATTCTATAAAAAAACAAACAATCCAATTTGTATGAGATCTATATAGTATAATGAAAATACAATAACGTCAAATCACTATTTAATGTATAATAAAGTAAGAATTTCGTTATTTCTTATTTTTTACAAATCATTAACTTCTATTTTGTTTATTAGTAATAGGTTTTTTATTTTTTTTTAGTTTCACACTTCGCCCCCCATTTTCCGTCGAATTCTAGAGGCATTGCGTGATGAATAGTCGGATCATCACAGCGAAGAAGTGAAAATATTAAATAATTCATTTCTTCGAGTGGTAATCGAACCCACAACCTTTCGCGCTTACTATATATACACGCATGTGACCAAAAAAATCTTATATTTATTTAAAATTTTTATCAAATTATAAGACACGCACAATCATTTTTTATTTATTTTTTACAAATCGGAAATAAGGAAAAAATTATGATTTGATTGAATAATCGATTAAATATCAAAAATATAGGAATAATATTATAAAAAAAAAAGATTTTGTTTATTTTTTTGTCATTACATCATGTAAATTTCAAGTTTCTTGAAAAGTACATATTAATAATATTAAAAATCGATTTATACCTATCAATCGCTTTTTTTTTAATTTTCATTAGGCGGTTGCCACGTAACTGCCCGCATTTTCCTATTAATTTCCGACAGTATAAGTTTACATCGCGCTAGCTGAGCGGGGCGCAGTTGAGGTGTCGGGTCTCTCGTTCTTTCACTCTGTTGCGGCTCTCTTTGCGCCCTGCGGAGAGCTCTACGGCGTCTTGCTCTTGCTGTTGCTAATGCGGTGCAAAAAATATATATTTTAAATTGATTTATATATCGGATCGATTTAAATAACGGATCGATTTTCAAATACAATCGAATTCAATACCGTTTTAAAAATGATGTTGCCACAATCTGGATTAGAAAGATACTACAATAAAAAATGTGGGTGCGTTATCGATTTGAGGGAACTATTTTCATTTCCTAGTTCTGGTAACTGAAGGATGGTATATTTTATCATAAAATTTTCTCTGCTATACGCAGTAAAAAGCGTAAAGATAAAAAACAAATAGAACTGATATTTAAAAAACAACCCTTTAAAAGTACTATATAATAGGTGTACCAATGTGTTATTCACCCATATGTGAATTAGAAACTAAGTAGGAAAAAAAAATACTTAATTTTACAAATTCTGTGAGCTGCCAGATCCGAATAAAAATAATTTAAACATAGCATTAGAGTTTTCCAGAAATATAAATATTCCACTTCTCCCAGTGGCAATCGAATTCACAATCCTCGTGTTTACAGTTAAATGCTGTCTGCTGGCTTTAGTTAAATTACTAAATAACAAAAACTTACCACTTTCAATTTTGCCTTTTCCTTTATATTCATCATCACTATATGTTTTTGATATGATTCTCTTTTTAGGTGACTGTAATAAGAAAACATTATTTTTTTTTATTACAATTCAAATCAAATTAAATAATCATAAATCTAATAAGTTCTTCGATTTTCACGATTAGTCCGTGGTTACTGGTAGCAGTCTACCCCTTGTGGCATTCGTCTGTCAGTTGACATAATTGTTATATCAAACTACGCCAACGATTTTTAATTGTCTCTTAATTGATAGCGGACTGGAAGATCTTAAGTTAGCTAACATTGAAAATGGTCAGTTTTGATGTTCAGACCCAACACAGTTATCTACCATTGGAAAATCTTTGTTTCAGAGAGCCCACCACCTCTGCGACTCTGAACACCTAGGCGACGAGCTTCGACAGGTGAAGAATGCCCTTCTTCATCAGAACAAGCTGTCAGTTCCCCACCAGCGTTTTCAGAAGACCACAAGCCATCCACAGTAGAAAGACAGCCGGCACTTCTACCATATGTGAAGGGGGTTACAGATAGGATTGGCAACATCTTAAGAAGAGTTTCCATAAGAACCATATTCAAGCCTAACAAGGAAGTGAGCCAATTCTTGAGACCATTGAAAAGTTACATTCCTTTACAGTTTGCAGGTGTATACTGTGACTGTGGCTTATCATACATCTGTCAAACAAAGAGAAGCATCGGTGTTATATGGGCATGTATCGAAGTCAGCTATATGTGAACACATTGTGGATAAACCCAGCCACTACATTAGGTTTGATAAACTCCAAACCCTCGCTAATCGCTAAGGAAAACACATTTATAGAATGACCCGCGAGGCTATTGAAATACAAAAATATCCTAATTTTAATAGAGGCTGGAAACTTTCTACCACCTAAGACCCACTCATAAAATCTTTGAAGTTTCAAACCCACCATACCACATGGCAAGATACAGTCAACTCATTCTGCAGGAATCCAGGGCAGTATGCGAGGCAATTAAAGAATTCGTTATAATAATTATGTCAACTGACAGACGAATGCCAGCTCAGTTTACCCGTGACCATGGACTACTGCAAAGTGTTCAAAATGTCGGCTTTTTGAAAATGCTGCTATCCACTCCTCTTAATTTGTTCCTTGGTCGCCTTTTAAGACACCCACCAGAAGATATAGGGGAGTTCTATTCTGACCTGGCCCTCCACAGAGGATTTAAATGATAATAATAAATAAAAGACAAATAAAAAGCAACTTCACACTGTATCCCGCATATAGCAATCAGTTTCGAATGATGGAACTCAAAGCCACCAAACTGGGAAAATGAAAATAAAATAAATATAAAATCATTTCCCCACGCGCGGCTCGAAACCACACTCATCGCATTTAGTGTATGATGACGTGTGAGTGCATTACAATGGCCTCTCGATTAAACAAGAAAAAAATATGTAAAACTAAACTAGCTTCACGCTTTATTCCTAGCGGGGTAGTCAGAGAGAACGGAGCGCCAAACGCTACGGTCTCTACATACCTCTTTCGCCTCGTCCACTGTCATGAACCTCTTCATACATGCCCTCCGGGGGGTCCTCATGCTTTTTACGTGACCTTCCTCCAGTATCTTTGATACTGTGTTTTCGAAGGTCAACCGTAACCGGTCAAAAAATATATACATAATACATTAAAAAATGAAACAATTCATGGCATTTATCAAAAGTAGAGATGGGAGTGTTTTAACACTGCCTACCCTGCAATACAAAGAACACAGCGTGAAACTAAAAAAAGTAAAAATACAACAAACCTTTCTCTTCTGTTTCTGATAATGCTGAGCATCGTAGAACTGGGGCTGCGATCTCCTCACCCTGCCCGTCCTCCTCTTTATATCCTCAGTCGCTGGTTGACTTTCAGCACCTCGACGAGATGCAAAAAATGTATGGCCGCATTTACATGATTTTGAAGCTACTGCTACCTAATAACAGATTATAGAATATCCTACTAATATTATAAATGTGAAAGATTGGAATGAAGGATGGAGGATGGAGGTTTGTTGCACTTTTATGCAAAAACTAGTGAGGGGATTTATATGAAACTTTACAGTAATAAAGCTAATACTTCAGAATAGGATATAGACTACAATTAATGTAAAGATTTAACAAAAAATTAAGCGGCGAAGCCATGTATATTTCACTAGTACAGGAGTTCCCAATCTCTTCTTGATCAGGGATCACTTTTATAGAATTTTTGTTAGCAGGGACCACTTTGTAGGTATAATAAAAATAAATTAATAATTAAACAAAAAAAAATTCAATGTCAAAGGTATAAAAAAAATCTGACATTTTGTATGATGGGGTGTGTGAATTATAAGTAAATATTAAAAATCAATGAATTTCAAAATATATTAAATATAAATGTTATGTTTTACTGATGAAACAACTTAACTGTAGGCAGACTTGGCCCAAACACCAAAATTTTAAATCATTCGAGAACCATATTTTAGCTGCTGCGGACCACTACTTCGTGGGTTCCCAACTGGTCGGTCCGTGGACTGATTTGGAAACGGTTGGGAACTGATGCACTAGTATAAGACATTAGCAACCCAAATGCGCCCACTTTTTTTTAATGTTATATTGTAGGCAAATTGTACAAAATGTTTACATAAATTAGTCTAATTAATAAGAGAAAATGAATTAAAATACAAAGATTTTTATTATAGTTCCATATAGTATCCAGCATATAGCATGATAGAAAGAAGGAGCCTAGTATTAATACAGAGACACACTGCATGTCAAGTAGAGGAACTTACCACCACATATTTTAAATAAAACTCTTAAGCCATATAGCCATAATCATATTCATTTAGATTTTCAATTAAAAATGTTATAATTGAAAAACATATTAACACAACTCTTTATATACATATGTTAGACACATGGTATACATACATAAAAATTATGACAACACAAACAAGATTTTTACCACTGTGTGTGAAGAAAAAAGTAAGACTATATACACATCGTAAAATCAGTAATTCTAGTAAATATATTGTTAGATCACTCCGTTCTCTATTACTTAGTGTTTCATTTTATGCAACATCACTTTATAAAGATAAAATTTTTCAACTTCACACTGTATCCCACATATAGCAAGATCTTTCATAGACCTCCCGCATATAGCAAGGTAGGCAGAGGGGGAGAATAAATACTTTTTTTTATTGTCAAAGGCAATATGAAACATTTTTTGCATAGAGTGATGAATATAGTTAGCTGTCACTATTTTGCCTATTAGGCCTCGATTCTTATATATTCATTGATGTAATATACAAACCTGCATTTCACATTTAGGACAACTTTTCGCAATCATTTTATTTTTACCCATTTTTAATTAAACTATGGATTACTGTCACATTGAATATGTTATAAATTAATAATCAACATTATAATTTCAATTTAAAGTAATATATATAAAGCGTAAAGTACAATATTTTGGTTTGTTAATTTAGTTTGCATGTATTTAAAGTATTTGTTAAAATATATTCATTATAAATGAAATCATTGTTCACATTCACAGTTTTTTGTTTTCATAAAGTAATGTCAAAAAAATCTAATGATAAAGTTGCCAAAACTACTAGATAATATATATTTCATAATTTTATTTATACTAAGTAAATGTATAAATAGTATTTAAATTAAAAGCAGTAAAAAAATATAAAGAATATATTATAAAAAGTGCGTAATCAATATAATTGCGAATTATTGTACTTTTATTATATAAAAAAAAATTAAATTGTGAAGTAAATTTTTATTTTTAAATAATATATATAAATATATATTTTTAAATGAATGTACTATCTATTACATTTGCTATATTTTTAAAATCGATATTAAAATCGAAATCGTTATCGAGAATTTGGTAATCTTCCACTTTTATTTTTTTTCTGTAATTTTAAATTGTCATAATATTGTTTATTTGCAATTATATCAGCTGTGCAAAAAATAATATAAACAAAACAACAAACAAAATAACTCGAAAACAACGCAGATGCAAAAACGATGTATAGCTAAAACATTATTTTTTCCATAGAATAGCCATATTTTCAGTCATAAAAACAAAAAAAAAAACGAAATGGATAAAAAAAATATTAAAGCTGAATTAAAACGTACGAGTAGCTTAAATAAACATTTCATATGTAATTATTGTAATAAACAAACAGCTTCTAAGCAGGGGCTTATGCTTCATATACAAATTTGTCTCTCCGATCGATCTTGCCCCACCTGCAATATAGTATTTAAAAATCACGGGAATCTAGTAATGCATCAATATTACATTCATGCTAAAGAAAGGTAAATTTTGCTGTGGTTTTTTAAAGCCTAAATATTAGATAAATATAAACATATTGCTAATTAAATATACATACAGATGACACCTAGTGTTTAAAATAACAAATTCAGTCACTCCCTGAGTGGATATTAGTTCCACAACCATTTTCAAATTTTTGAGTTGAAAAGTTAAACAAAATCAAAGCCTCCATAATATTTCAAAAATTAAATTAAATCAGCATCACACTATGTCCCGCATAAAGCAGATTAGACAGGGGGAACCTTGTGTTAAGACACTACATTCCCCACTGCCGAATTCTGGAGGAATTGCCTGTTGAGTGGTAGAACTCAACGACGCTTTGCACCCCTGTGCCACGACTGGCGTATAAATATAATATAATGATATATTTTAACTTAATAATGTGTATCTGTTATCCATTTTCTATTTATTTTGGTAAAACATAAGTAGCTATCTCTTATATGTTTTTATAAATGAAACATCAAGCATAATTTTTATTGAAACAGAACCAAAATAATATTAAACAATACTAACTCATTTAATAAATACAACATTTTATTTAGCTTCATATATCTCAAGCGTATTGCAGACAAGACCTTAATCATTGCGACCACTTTGCACAGTCTTTATTAATTTTTAATTTAATAATTCCTCTAAATTGCATCTAAATCTTCAACCTTACTACGTAATTGTTTTGGATTTCCACTTAAGGAATTGAAATAGAATAAATAGAATTAAATTTTCTCAATCTGGTAATACAACCAAGTGTGTTTTGAGTTTATTCACTCAATATAGGGGGCAGTGAGTGAAGAATGGTGGGTATTAATACTATCGCTTTCCTGCTACATGCTGCAAAAAACGGTTTCTTCTGCCTATCCTGTCTATGCAAGATACATAATAAAAGTATACATAAAAAAGTATACATTATATTCCCAATAAAAATGTTCTAAAAATATCTTTTCCAGGATAAAAAATAAAGAAAGTGAAAAACATATTGTTTGCAATATATGTGACACATCATTTACAACTCGCCCTTTACTAAAATTTCACTACAGAGAGGCCCACTACAATCTAATCGCCAAATTACCACTTGCATTACAAAAGGATATACGCAGCAAATGGTATGAAAAAGTATTGAACTCTGATACAATTGTTCAAATTAAAAAAGTAAGACACAACATTCTTTTACTAAAAAAATATATGGATCAAGATCCTGTTTTAATCGAGGAAAGCAAAGAAACGGTTAATTTAACTACCTTATATCCTACAGAAACTGAAAATTCTTCATTACTATGTGACATATGTAATAAACAAATACCAACCATAATTTTCAATAAACATTATATAGATATTCATGGTAAGACTAAAGTACATACTTGCTATCATTGCAATGTATCTTTTAAAAGGGCTAACTTTTTTGCTCGGCATAAATGCAATAAGAATAAGAAAAATAGTAATAATAAAATGTCAATACATATAACTAAAATTGAAAGTTTAACACCTATAGTTTTGTAATTAGTTATTAGGTTTTTTTCTGTTTACGCGGTGTTCACTTCGTTCTCATTGACACTTCCGTTCCCCATTTTCCGCCAAATTCTGGAATCATTGAGTATTGAGTGATGGGACTCAACGCCGCGTTTTTGCCTCGTTACCAGAGGGAGGAAATGAAAATATTAAATATGTCATTTCCTCGAATAGCAATCGAACCCACATTCTTAGCGTGTATCGTCGAACGCTTGTTTCTCTGTGCCATAACTGGCCTTAAATATTTATTGTAATTTAGTTACTAATTTTTTTGCTCATTTATTAATATATAAGTAGATTTATATCTATACATGTAATAAACATGTAAATGATCTGATGGAAGACTTATTAGAAGATATATTATTGGGAGCATGTCAAAGAAAAAGGATTCAAATAATAACTTTTTCAAAGTTTTGCCTGTTTGTCTCAGAAACACAAACAGCTTAACCGATTCAAATGCTACATACGAGATACAGTGTGAAGTTAAAAAAAGTTGATTCCCACCGACATACGCCAAAATCTTTCACAATGCAAAATTAATTTTAATGTGGTTTACCGTAATAGACAGAGGTCAAGGTCTATAAGTATAAAACATGAATATCGTATTAGTGTAGTACACTTAGCGTTGCCAGATGTCCAGATTTTAGCGGGATGTCCCGATTTTTAGCCCAAAAATTAAATGTCCCGATGGAGCGGGACAGGCAGAGTCCCGCTTTTCACGGTTTATCCCACGTATTGTAATTTTTTTTTAATTTCTTTAAGATTAGTAGTGATTAGTACCTACTAATAATTTGCCACCATGGAAAGCTTTATCTAAAACTCAAATAAATGGATAAATAAAAAATTAAATCTCAATTTTATTGTCTCGCTTTTTGCGAAAGAATCCCGCTTTTTAACTTAAAATATTCAAAAATCCCGCTTTTACCAAGAGAAAATCTGGCAACGGTAAAGCAAAAGGTAATGCAGCATGCAAAACTCTAATATCCTATAAATGTAAATGTGGAATTAAACGTACCTATAATAGTTAGTAAACCATATCTTAAAATTTATTCATATAAAATATATTAATGTGTATTCGATATATTAAATCTGTACATTATAAATTCAATTTAAAAAAATATGTATTCATTAAGTGAAAAGGTTGTCTTTCCGATTTTGGCGCCAAAGATATAAGAATTATGAGTGAGAATAGATAATTTGTATTTTTTTTATAGGCAGTTAGTTTTATTTTTATTGTATATATTACATTAAGCGAAATAAAATTATGGAATCCATAATAATATACAAAATAATAAATAATCTGATCTCAATTATCACGCCAAATAGAATAATAATTTAACATTTTATTTAAAGTAAAAATTGTAAATTATTAGCAGTCATTGTGAAAACGGCCTAACTCATATTTTATGTAATTTATCATATCATAGTCTGAAAATATTTAAACATAATCTCTTTTCGCTGAGTTTCATTAGGTTAATTACCGATTTAAAAAGAACACTCTGTATTCCGCACACAGCAGGGTAGACAGAGTGAACCTAGTTAATACTACGTAGAAGACACTCCGTTCCCCAGTTCAATGCGTATTGAGTGGCAGAACTCAACGCCGTGCCTGAATACCAGAGCGAAGAAATAAATATTTACTTAAAAATTGTATTTCCATATAAAATTATTGCATATACAGGATGGAAGAGGCAGCGCTCCTTTTACGGAAACACCATATAGGGTAAAATATTTTAAACCTTAAACAAATTAATCAAGATAACTCAACAGTTTAGACGTAGGATTTTTTTTCATTTTACGATGTTTATCCATACTTGTTTTTCGGACGACGCAATTTACATATAAATTTTAATTAAATATTTTATTTCCTCGAACCCACAACCAGTCGCGTTTACAGTCACACTATGTGCCTCTGCGCCATGAATAACCTTATAAATTTTGATTTATTTTTATAAAGAACACCATGGTCAGTCACTTAGCGTCTGAGTGTAAAGAAAATGGTTAAGTGTTTTGTTTATTTTATAAAAATCACGATGTTACTTTCTTAAATTTACGTGGAAAACTGAGAACGTATAACATTAGGTTCTCTGCTATGTATCTTATCATCGCTTATTATATATATACTATCATAAGTTAGGCCATTTTTGCATTCCTATCTTAATGTATATATATATTTTTAATTTATCTAATTAATAATACATTTAATTAATAGGATGAAGATAAAAAAATATTCCGTAATTAATTGTACTTTTATATTAATATTAATTCAATAATTGTAGATTAATTTAAAATGAATGTGATAATTACTTTGTTATTGATTTTTTTTTGTTCATTATTAAAATATGTTCCTATTTTAACTAGAATTATAATTTTGTTAAAGTTTTATAAATATTTTATATTTACATTTTTCTTGATTTTTTAAATTGTTATTAATATTTAAAAGATCATTGTCTAATACTATTATTAATTTTGTAAATAATATGTGTTATAGGTGATAATAAAACTTTATGAATCAATTTTAATAGAAAGCTACTTTGTGAATTTTCATACTGATTTCTTATTCTATGTTCTTTTTTGTGTCTATTCAAAGTTTAATAAGATACTTAATTCTCTGTTCATACATTGTATATTAAGTTACTAAATTTAATTTAATATTTTACTTTGTGTAAGCAAAACCAATCAAAAATATGCACATTATAAAAAAAATATACTTTAAATAGTATTTTCATACACAACTATTGATATAATTATGGAGTTATCAATACCTAATAATTATCTGTCTCTGTATCCCGCACACAGCAGGGTAGGCAGAGGGAACCTAATGTTAAGACACTCCGTTCTTCATTTTCTGCCGAAATCTGAAGGCGCGTGTGTTGCGTGTTGAGTAGCAGAACTCACCAGAGCGAAGAAATGGAAATATAAATTTAAATAAATATTTCATCTCCTCGAGTGGGAATCGCTTGCAGCCTTGATAAATGAACGGCGTGACTATTCTACTAATGGAATTTACATTCCAGAGATGTAAATGCTTTAACATGTATTTGGTAATTATCTGGAATATGAAACACCTGATATATTAGACTCAGAACCTTTGTCTTCTTGTTAATTTTGTATTCCCTCAAACGCTACCCAGAACGTCCCTGACACTCTCCCACTCCACTCCTCGAGTTCGTCTAATGGAGCTGAGGATACTGGCGCATACGCCATTAACAAGAATACCCTTATTATCCCCAGCTTGAAGCGAACCCAAAGCAGTCTCGGGTTGATCGCCTTGTATTCAACCCTTGCACTAAACAATCGAGAGGACAATATGGCAGTTCTCCTAAAATTGTTATTTTTAACCAAAAATAATGTCTTTTTTAAAACCAGCGTGTAAAGCCGTAATTTTGCTGTGAGATGAAAGCTTGGGCATTATAATGCACGTTTATTGAAGTGACATCTATGAACAACCCCTATTTATTTTATAAATGGAATTTTTAAAAAATGTGTTAAATCGGACAATGACGATTAGTGTAGAATAATGATAAGCAACTGGAGAAAAATGATGCTGTGGTACCAATAATGATTCTTTACAACAGAATTGAAATTAAATACTTACTTATTTAGCTTCACGCTGTAATACTAGTGGGAAAGTCAGAGAGAACGGAACCCCAAACGCTACGGTCTCTATATACCTCTTTCACCTCGTCCTCTATCATCAACTTTTCATACATGCCATCTGGGGCGTCCTCATGCTTTTTACGTGATTTTTCTCCTTCATTATCTTTGATGCTGTATTTTCGAAGGTCTATCTTTATTACCGCTCACTTTTTCTTCATTAATCTTTTTTGCTTTTCCTTCATCATCAATCCATTTTCACGTTCTATTATATTCTCACCGTGAAAAGTATGATTGACTTATTCCTAGCGGATCAGTATATTTAAGGTTAAGTTGTGGACACACGAGTGCTTAGGATGCTATCTTGGGAACAGACCAATATGTAATCGTTGCTATAATAAGGAGTCTGTTTCATTTTGAGGTACGAGACGTCCAAACTTGGAGTCGAATTATCGCATAAGAAGCTGGAAGTTTTAAGATCCATCGATCAAAGAGGAATAAGTACTTCCAAAATATGAGACATCTTTGAAACAGAAAACGGAAATTCTATAAGAAAAGCAGCGACAGAAATATGTGGTAAATGATAAGGAGGTATAGTAAAAAGCACGATAAATGTGTTGATAAAGTAAAAGACACTGTAGAGAAAAAAAGGCCGTTTGGATCATAAGGCCTCAGATAAATCTCTTTAAAAAAGAAAAAGGATATGCTACAAAGGCACCAAACGAAAGTACTGATAAAGATGAAGCGTGAAAGTTCTGAGAAAGAAAGAAATAAAATGTTAACGAGCAATTTTAGTAATTCCTAAGGTTGTTTATTAATTTACCACACATTTTACAGCAGTGAGCAGGTCGCAGGAGGTCCTAAACCAAGAATTTTTTTTTAGATATTTGACAAAAGTATAAGATGTTTTGGGAGACTACCTCGGTACAATACTTTAATGGCTTCTCTTGTTGTAAAGTCTGTGACACAAATTGCCGTGCGAGGGAAAATTTCCTTCCCAAGGAAAGAAAGACCAGAGCCTATTCTTACATTTGAAAGAAATGAAGAAAAGACGCACAAGCTTATTGCTGCCGATAACAGAATTAGCGGTGCCTTCACGCGCGCTTTCACTGTCTCACCAATGCATCTAGCATTGGTGAGACCGTGAAATAACAGAATAGTTGCACGTTTAGTAACACTGTGCAATGCTGACGAACGACGCTGATATACGGCAGCGAAACGTAGGTGTTGCAAAAGAAGAATGAAAGAAACGTAAGATATGTAACATTAAATCCCTCGTAACTAGTTATGTAAAATATCCTAAATTGTATGGGTTGCCGAAAATACACAATAAGACTAAACTGACTGTATCTTCAATAGTTAGCCAAATCGGTACGCCGAGGTATAAACTCAACATGCCATGGACTCTTACCATTTTGTTTGTGGGCTGAAAGATCTTAAGTTAGCTAACAAAGAAACCATACTCACATACTTCAATAGTGAATCTTACCCACGTTTATCTACCATTGGCAAATTTTTATTTCAAAGAGCCTACCAATTCTGCGACGCTGTACACCTAGGGGACGAGCTTTGATGGGTGAAGAATGCCTTTCATCAGAGCAAGATGCCTACTCCCCTCCAGCGTTATCAGAAGACCCTCAGTAGAAAGACAACCGGGGCTTCTATCATACGAAAAACAACTTTTGAAACAGACAGAATTGCAACATTTTAAGGGCATTTTAAGAGAAAAGCTTCCATTAAAACTATATTTAAGTCTAACAAGAAAGTAAATCCAATTCTTAAGACCAGTGAAACGTAATTTACCTCTGCAGTGTGTAGAGCTATAAAAACTAGATAGTAACTGAGATTTAAAATAAACTGTTCAAAAAAGGGGAAGCATCGATATTGGGGGAATGCTCGATGTCAAGAATGGACATGCATCGAAGTCAGCTGCGTCTGAGTAAAGAGCGGATAAACCTAACCATAATATCGGGTCTTATAACTCCCAAACCCTCGCTCGGGAGAAAAGATATATACAGAGGTCACGAAAAAACATGGCATTTGTAAATAGATAGAAGAAGTAAAGAAGAAGTAAAACATACAGAGAGTAGGGCTGTTGGCGCTCCGTTCTCTCTGACTACCCCGCTAGGGATAAAGTGAGATGTAAAAAATAAAGAATAATGAAAAAAATAAATAAAAACAACTAAAGAATATTAATAGAAATCGTTAAATTTTAGATATATTTTATTAACTCTAAATATAAAATTTAAGTTGAAGTAGCTTATTTTTGTACTGTTCTATATGCTAAAAACAGTAATATTATTTATAACGTTTCCATTACACTGAAACTAAATGCCATGGAAGTGATATAGCAAGAAGATTCAAAAGAATAAAATCCGAGAAAAATTCACGAACAAAATTTAGGTATTACGTAAATTTTTAGTCATAGCTGGTTTAAACATTAAAAATTCTTCACACGACCCATCAGTGAGTACTAGTACTATTAGAAATATGTCTAAGATTCAGGACTACAGCCTGAAATCAGACCCATTCATCTACTCTAAAAGCTAATAATCATTGTCTTCGGCTACTTTTCTTCCAGCGTCATTGCCATCTTTTACTATTTTACTGGCAATGACGTCGCAACCAATGATGTTTTTACATAAAACACGTTGGAATTTTATGAAAAACTCATTCAAAGTACATGAAATTTACTGGTTACAGATTTGTTCAAAATGTCAATATAAGTATATATTAACGATTGCCGAAACATTTTTAATCTATAAGTAGTAAATAAAGATATCAATGACGATTCATGTGCTAAAATTAGGAGAATCCAATTTAAGACTTATTTATAAAATGTTAAAGCATCCGTGGCGGCAATTGCACCGTCGGAAATTAAAGCTCTGCATGCTAACATTATTATAAGCCAAAATAAACACTACGTTAGATAACGTATTTTCGTGGCAATATTTAAAACAAAAACTCGCTCGATCAATGACCCCATTTTTATAAACTTTTTTTGCGATCGATTTTTGTGTAGCTACACCTAAATTATAAGCACGTTTTATTATTAAAAACTTTAAGTATGTACTTATTTCATTAAAAATAGCAAATAAAATTAATATAGTTTATTCACGAATATTTTTGAAAAGAAATAAGCTAAGAACACACCAAATCTCCACGTAAAATATTCAATTTTTTGAAGGTTTTTTCTTAAAATATATTTTTGTATATACTAAATCATCAAACTTGTCTAGACGACTTGTTTATTATTTAGTTAAGTATTTAATATGACATTCATCTTATTAAAATTATTTACTATTAAGGAGTAGTCACAAGGAAATTGAAATTTGTGCGTTTTGGAGAACTGCCAAATAACACATACACTTTTCAGCCCCGCTCGCTCTCTGGTAGGCGGGATCCTGCCCGGTAAATAGGTAGTGTCATTGCGCTTTCGCTTGGTTTCATTTACACAAACGACATCCAAATCTCTATCATCCATCACATCTAATAATTAATTCATTTTTTCTTCCATCCCATCTCTTACATTCCACGTAGCTATTTTTAGCTCTGTTCTCCACCGTGACGTATTGATTGATGTTCTTATAAATTACTACTTTTATGATATTTATTATGTTTATAATGTACCTACTGTAATTTGCTGCAAGCAATTGCACACACACAATGTGTATTTAAAAGATAATATACAAATTATAACATTCCTTGAATTTATTTTTGATTTTGTCTAGGACGGTCCTATATAAAAATTATTCCTATTTGGGAAAATGAATAAATATTTATATTGTATTTCACTTTTATATCTTGTTTTATTTCTTTCATATTTTATAATATTATTTTTTAATATCAAATTTTACTGTGTAATGTGAAAATCCGATAATTAATTTGTGAAAAATTGTTATTCCATGACAAGAAAGAGGGGTAGGGGTAGACCTGGTTGACTTGTGTTCAAAAGCACATGAAAACACATGGCTATGGCTATTATTACTACTAGCTTCACGCTGTATCCCACATATAGCAGGGTAGGCAGAGGAGACCTATTGTTCTGATTCTCACTNAAATTAAAATATAAATTTAAGTAAGAGTACCAGTTACTGGGAACTAATTTTAAAAATTAATACAGTAAAGACTAACGTATTTAAAAATAATGATCTAATGCCTGCATGCATATTTTATCCAATATTAATAGATTACTTACTTAGCATAAGTATATCACTGAATTATCAGTTTAAAATTTGAACAACTTTGCCACTTCTATTCTTAAAAAGCAATCTGTTGATTCTGTCAGTGTCAATTGAGCGTCTCAGATTTAGTTCTTGTTTACTATTTAATTTACTCATATTTTTTGAAATTAAAACTTATGTAAAAATGGAAATATGCCAAGCTTGCTTAAGAACGGGAAATTACGTTCACCCTATGACTACAGAAGATTTAAAATATTACCAGTTGTTTATGAAAACGGTTTGTTCAGTTTTTTTAATTTAGTACGTTGCTAAAGAAAGATTTGAATTAAATAATTAAAATACTTAGATTAAAAATATACAAACTAAATTAAAATAAAATGGTGATTACTTTCTTGAAAGCTAAGTACCGCTTTGTTTCTACTAAAATAATTAAGTATAAAGATAAAATAATGATATATTTAATATTTTCTGATTCCTTTTACAGATTGAAGATCCGTTAAATATATTATACATATGTATATACTGTAGGAGCTTATTGAATAAAATAGTAAAGTTCACAGAACAATGTAAGGTTGCTGATATTTGGCTGAGAGAAAAAGTAGACAAGGTATAAAAAAAAATATATATTTTAGCTTTTCGCTGTATTCCACATATGACAGGGTAAATATAGAAAAACCTGGCCATCTAGTGTTACGTCACGCAGCTCTCCTTTATGACACTTCTGTTCCACACTTTCCGATGCCACCATATTTTTGAGGCATTGTATATTAAACTCAATGCTGTGCATTACCTGGGTGCTTAATAAAGGTAACAAAGAAATTAAAACATTAAATAATTCATTCCCTGAACATAGAACAGAACACATAACTGTCATATTTACAGTTGCAAGCTTGTGCCCCTTTGCCACAATGGCCTCTCCTTCACTCTTTTAATTATAATATAAATTCTTTTATTTCAGATTGATATAATACCAAGTATACATAGTTATTTAGTTAAATCAACACCTACATATTACTATTTGGGCCCAGAAAACCAATTTTCAGTTAAGTTAGAAGATATAAAACAAGATGAAGTGAATGAAGATGATATTCCTTTAGTTTTATTAAATGGAAATAATGATTATGACAGTAATAGTGTGAATGATAATCATGATCTTGACAGTAACAGTGTATTTGAGAGTGGAGATATGCTGGTAAGTACATTTTATTTCTAAACTTAAGAGTAATAAGTGTGGTATACTAAAGTACAGTGCAGTTAACAAGACATGGCCACCCTAAGCTGTAGATGGTTGCACAGATTTGATTTTGTGAATATTTCTTTTTTAGCATCACTCTGTATCCCACACTCAGCAGTGTAGGCAGAGGGAACTTGGGAACCTAATCTTAAGGCACTATTCACATTTCATTCCCCACATTTGGACTTCTTCACTTTACATTATTTTCTTCCCAAATGCACAATGCACAAAAAGTTTATAAACTTTAACTTCAGGGTGTCCACAATTTTCAACCATACTGTAAATGACAGATAATGTTCGAGTATATATGACTGAATGAGTATCCCATATTGAGTGAGAATAAAAAATAATTGAGTTTGACAGTGATTAAGCAAGTCAAGTGCTGATATTTGGGTTAAGAGAAAAAGTGGAGAAGGTATGAAAATATAAACAAATAATAAGTATTATATATATAATCCTTCCTCCATAAATGGCTAGGCTATATACTTGTATATAAAGTTAAACATTTCAATGTAACTGCTATAATGCTTACATTATGCACTAACAGCCATAAAATATTAGTATAGATATTGGCTCCTTCCACTAAATTTTCTTTTATTTCAGATTGATAAAACACCAAAGTTACAAAGTAATTTAGTTCAATCGACACCTACATATTATTATTTGGGCCCAGAAAGTCGATTTTCAGTTAAATTAGAAGATATAAAATCTGAAGAAGTGGATGAAGACGACATTCCTTTAGTTTTATGGAATGAAAATCATGATTTTGATAGTACCAGTGTAATTGAGAGTGGAGTTAAGTTGGTGAGTTTTAGTTTTTATTTTTTTAGTACTGAGGCTTAATTTATTTATTTGTTCATTAATTTGTTTGTTCTTGCATTCATCAAATCTTTTGTTTATGCGTTTTTTATATATCTGGGCCCAAGTTGCTTGTGTTATTTACAAAACTACAATAAAACATACAAATTACAAACAGTAATAAAAGAGAAATAATTTTATTAAATGACTGGAATAATTGGACTATGTTATGTTAGAACAAACTAAGCGACAAATGTATTCAGCTATTTTGGGTTTGAAAAATCACCTCTAGTGCCTAGATAACAAGGAGTGAATCAAGTGACATGTCCCCAAACTAGTGTTGCCAGATTTTACACGACGATAATTATAAAATATACATTATTTATTTAAGATTTTACTATGTTAACGTCTTACAAATTTACGCTTTAAGCCATTTCCAACGTGATATTTGAAAATTGACAAACTTCAAGTAAATTTTTAGTTGATGGTAGACTTTTTTAAGTTTACATAAAAAGCTGTCGAGTACAAAATAAAAACAATTTTATTGACTAGATGTCAATTATTTGATTAGATAGGCAGGCCCACAAAATACACCATCCTTCTTGGTATTTTCGTAATATACAAAGACAATATGATAGTTTTTCAGGGTTCTAGTATCTTTGCAAAATAGTAATACTATTTTGTTACTTTGTACTTAAATGTTTTCCAGCACACCATGCTCCTTGTACTACCTGACTTTCCATTCAGTTCCATATTTAGTCATGTAGTAATTTATTGAGATTGAGATTTACAGAATATATTGAATTTGTCGATAATTAAATCAGTGATATGTGGTTAAGTAAAACAAATATGTTCACTAGTAGCATATAGAAGGGGGAAAATAGCTATAAGAAATTAGTATTAAGACACTCCGTTCCCCACACACTGCTCAATTTTGTAAACATTTCGCGTCGAATAACGGAATTCAATACGAACCGACAACCGTCGTGCTTATGACGACATCTTCAACTGAATGAGTAAGTTAATAAGGGAATGAACGAGCAACAAAATAATTCAATGTGTCTCGATGTGGAACCAGCGAGAAGCTAAAAAAACTTTTTTCAGGAAAACTCTCTGACTAAAGATGTTGATATTACCACAGAATATACAAAAAAAGATAAAGAAAACAGGTCCACAAAAAAATGTAAAAAAAAAGAACTTAGAGAAGGTTTCTCGTCCAGAATGGTTATGGAGACGAATGAATATGTAGTTATTAAGCTTACTAAGGAACAAGTAAGTTATATTCTATATATTTTTTATTTTTTTTAGTAGAGATGCCCAATTTACTAGACATTACGTGTTTAGTGGCAGATCTCAACACTCATTTCTATCAGGAAAAAAATTAAAAATAATTGATTCCCCCAACTGTTTGAGTCAGAAGTTTTGCCGTTGAGCTAGATAAGCCCTTTATCATCTTTATCATATGTGTAGTAAAAAAATATAAATATGACCAAATATAGAATCTAGTGTTTAACCAGTCCATCCTGTTCAGACACTTTCGTTCCCCCTTTTCGCCGAATTTTAGAGGCATTGCTTGTTGAGGTGGCGGAACACAACGCTGCGCTTTGCCTCGTTATCAGAGCATTGAAATGCAACGATTAAATATTTCATTTCCTCGAGTGGGAATCGACAATTTGTCGCGTTTACAATCGCACACTTGTGTCCCTACGCTACGACGGCCTCTAGTATTTTTTTATTTTTGGTTTTTTATTACAGATTTTAGAAGAAATGCAAAACTATGCGAACAGTGAAAAGTATAAAATGTTGCCTTACAAGTGCGTTAAATGTGTAAAAGGATTTAATTTTGAAGATGTATTACAGAGTCATATGAAGAAACATTCTGAGGTATCGGAGACCTTTGTGTAAAGACACTCCGTTCTCCGGCAAAAGTTTAATTAGTTTTTGGAAAATTAACTGGTTTAAATATTTCGTTTGGATTTTTTATAGCTTTGCGCTGTATCTCGCACATATTAAGTTAGGCAGAGAGAAACTGGGAAGTCAGTGTTAAGCATTCTGTTCTGCATTTTTTTTCCGGATTCAAGGTATTGCGGGTTGAGTGTAGGAGCTCAAGGCCGTGCTCGTTACTAGAACGAGGAAAATGAAAATATTAAATATTTCATTTCCTGGAGTGCGAATCGAACCCATAACCTGTCGCGCTTACAGTCGCACGCTTGCGCCCCTGCGCCACGACTGGCCTACTATTTAATTTAGATATTTAAATTCCACTTTTGTGAAATATACTTCGTTTTAAAAATTTTGTCAAAGTAAAAAAAGAAGAAACGAGCAATATTTTTAAAGTATTAGAAAATATTTGTTAGAAAACGTAAAAAAAATTGACGTAGCGAGATTTGAAGCCGCGCTTCTTAAAAATCGTCCAAACGCTTTGACCAATAAAATCTTGGTCTTTTTTATGTATTATAGTTTTTCTATTGTTTCAAAAAAGAAATTTCGGTATTTAAATTTTCATGTATTTTATTGTTTCAGAAAAATGGTCCATTTCGATGTGAATTGTGTGAACAGTATTGTCCAAGCAAAGTATCGTTACGGGGTCACATGAAATCACATTCTTCTAGGTGAGAATTAAAAATGTATTAATGTAGAAATAAAGTAAAACCTTAAAAATACGAATAAAATACGTTTGTTATAATTTTATTTTCATTTCCACGATCTGGTTTTAAGGCAAAGCCGGTTAGACAAATCGCGGCGTCGTGTTCTGCATTGATATATATTGGATTTTCTTTAACATTTTTTTTTAATCCTATTAATATAAATATGAATTCATTTCTGAGGAAACACGAATGAAAAATGAAAGTGGAAGAAACACCCATTTTCTTCCACTTTCAAGCTTACGAGTCTAGACGAAACTTTAGTAATACAGAAGAATAACACAAAGGCCACGATTTAAGAAACATTTTGTATACTTTGGCTATAATATAAAATTAACCCATTCGCTGTCAAGCCTAAATTATGTGAAGTCATTCCTATTGCCGTTTATATTTTGAGTGCTGTTGTTTACCAAAATCCTGTTGTTTCTTGGTAAGAGCACATATATTATCATACATAATCATTTAGAAGCAGAAAACCAAAGACGAGTATACTCATCGTTGGCAATGGGAAGGCAGGGGGACTCGATATCCTTTGTGGCCACGAAAAATTTGCTAATTCAAAAGCCTGCATGTTATAATATATTTAAAGCAGGACGAGTATACTCGTCCTGGCAATGCGTGACACCTTGCCAAAGACGAGTATACTCGTCCTTGGCAGCGAATGAGTTAAGTTTAAGCACACGAATGTCGCTAGCATTTTATATAATTCAAAATGTATTTCTTATTATTTCAGGTATAAATGTAAGCTATGCAATATAATCCGTCTCTCCCGCCAACATATAATAGAGCACTACTCGTTAGAGCACGCGGCGTCGCCCGCCGTTTACAAGTGTCCGGATTGTGATTACACTACGAAGTGAGTTTCAATATCGTTTGAGGTAACTTTTTTTTACTTAGCGGGAGTCGAACCTGTGGGGAAAGACGGTTTCCAAGAGACAATACGTATTGACTAGCGTTCAACGCCGTGCATTGTCTACCAGACCGGAGAAATGTATATGTTACGGGTAACGCCACGCCACGTTTTCGCCTCCAAAAAGTTAATAAATCTTTTAAGGGTCTGAGTATACGTGTATATAATAAACTTCCGCAGTGTATTCTAAGTTTGCCACTACCACAATTTAAAGTAGCTTTAAAAAAATACTAACAAGTAAAGCTTATTACACTGTTCAAGAATATTTAGAGGATAAACATGTATGGAATTTATGTCTATTGAATGTGATGGAGGATAGCTGCCAGATAATGTAATAAAATTATATATTATACCATTCTTCTCAGCAATATTATATTATACTTCTCAGCAGAACTGCCTTCCGTACCGGTGGTAGCTTTTCTTTTGTTATATGTTCATTCAACGATTCAAAAGTGCTTATAAGAGTTTATTTGAATAAAGAATATTTTGAATTTGAATTTAATGCTGGAACATAGAGTAAACTTAAGATTACAGGACATACTAAGTATTACCCAAGAAATTTTGGTAAAGCCCGAATATATATATATTTTTTAATTTATCTTTGTCTATTTACGATCAGCCCAGCAGCTATAATTAAATTTTATGAGTATCTAAGTTGTTATTTTTTTGAGATGAGCCCATCCTATGATGCGTCATCTCATTCTACAATAATGCTTCTTTAAATTGAAGCCAGTCTTGTTCGCCTTAGTCGATTTACGCTTTCATCGATATTGATCAGTGACCTTGCAAGTTCATTTTTATGATGTTCCAGTCTCGTTTTATATGTGATAGATGATATATTTATCTGTTCCTTGATGGTGGCCATTTCAAGATATTCGTGGACCTCAGTATTTCTTATGAACATGGAGCTCTAGCAATTATTTTCAAGGCCTTATTTTGGAAACGTTGAAGTATTTCTATGTTGGAGTGGCTTGCTGACCCCCAGAGTTCAATGCCGTAAGTCCAAATTGGTTTTATGATGCTTTTGTATTATAGATTAAGATCTTATTTTCTAATTTGAGTGAAGATTGTCTTCCTATTAGCCAATGCATATCCCCAAGTTTCCGATTTGCCTGTTCTCTTTTAGCCTTGATATGGTCTTTCCATGTGAGCTTCCTGTCCAGCTGCATTCCCAGATACTTAACTGTTTTTTGCTGAGGTAAAATCATATCATTTAATTTTACTGGTGGGCACTCTCCTCTTTTAAGTGTAAATGTCACATGTATAGACTTTGCAGGACTTGCTTTTATTCTCCATTTCTTGAACCAAGTTGTGACTTTATCTAAGTGTTCTTGAAGTTTTGCAGACGCTATGTTTGGATCTTTGTGGCTTGAGAGAAGTGCCGTATCATCAGCGTAAGTAGCAGTGACTGTATCGTCGGAATAAGGCAAGTCAGCAGTATAGACGGTGTATAGTACTGGACCCAGCACAGATCCCTGCGGGACTCCAGCTTCTATGCAGGAGATAGATGATAAGCTTTCCTCGACCCTGACTTGGAACATACGGCCCTGAAGGTAGAATTTTAGGATCATGTACATATTGTTCGGCAGGTATATTTTTAATTTGCATAATAGTCCTTTATGTCACACGCGATCGAAAGCCTGTTGTACATCGATGAATGCGGCAGAGCAGTATTCCTTTTTCTCCAAGGTTTGACGGATAGTGTGAACAACTCGATGAATCTGCTCTACCGTACCATGGCACGCTCGGAATCCAAACTGGTGATTTGGTATTATTTTTTTCTCTTCTAGTATTGGATGTAGTCGTTGCAGGAAAAGTTTTTCAAATAATTTTGACATTACAGGAAATAGACTTATAGGTCTGTATGAAGTGACTTCTGTTGTAGGCTTCCCAGGTTTCGCAACTGTGTTTGTAATAGATATTTTCCACAATGAAGGAAAATATTGTAACCTTATCACCGAATTAAATAAGATTGTAAGAAGGACTATGCCTTTTTTGGGGAATTGTTTCAGAACTTCTGCCGTAATCAGATCAAATCCTGGCGCCTTCTTAGTTTTTAATTCAAATATAGATCTTTTAACTTCCGCAGGTGTTATTCGCTTTACGGGTTGCGACTCTTGTTTATCAGTCGTCAGGATATCATCAATTTCTTTTTCTGTGTCTATGAGATCAGGATCATTAGGTGTGAAAGCCTTTTTTAGAAAGTTAGCAAGTAACTCTGCCTTTTCGGAAGGCTGTCTGGACCAATTAGTGGTTTTCGTTTGCGGCTAAGGAATGGAGTGGATAACCATGCCGCCTTCTGTATAAAGTTCGTGGCATATAGCGTGGCGCTTTCGATATCTTCCTCTGTTTTAAGCTGAATGGATAGATTGATCCAATCAGTCTTACGGTTGTACAAAGTGTTCGGCGCCTCCTTCTAGATAATGGTAGTACTGACAGTGCAGATCATGGGTGTATGGTCCGAAGTTCCATCCAGACAAGATTCCATCCTAGTGTAGATCTCTGACATTCCCTTAGAGATAAAGAAGTCAATAAGATCGGGAGTTTTATTGGTGTCAGTCGGCCAGTATCTTGGTTCTCCAGTAAAATGGACGAGGGAAAATTTGTCTATTGCTTTTTTCAACTCTCGGCCTCGTGTTGTAATAAATCTGGAGCCCCAATAAGTGTTTTTGGCGTTCCAGTCACCTCCGGTAATGAACCTTTTTCCAAGTTTGCAAAAGAAGTCTGTAACATTTGTTCATCTATCCTATGTCGAGGTGGACAATATACCGCAGCAACAGTAAGCGCTCCCTACCAGTCATCTATTGCTACTGCTATAGCTTGGAGGTGCGGGTGTTGAAAATTGAGCAATGCGTGTTGTTTAATACATTCTTTGATAATTACTGCAGTTCCACCGTGCGACGTTCCATCGGGATGGTTACAATAGTAACACTTTGAATCCATTAATCTTAATCACTCTTTCCTCCGTCAGATATGTCTCTGAGATAAGTAAGATGTCAATTTTATTATGAATTAGGAATAATTCTACTTCTAGCTTATTAGGAGCAAGGCCATTGATGTTCCATGTGGCAATCCTCAATGATTTCATTTCTGCTGCCGGGCTATTAGTGTAGTGAGCAATCCTAATAGAGTGCCCATTTGCTGTATTAATATGTCTATCTTTTCAGATTGTTTCATAATAATTTGTTCAAGTGAACTTGTTGACTGAGGCTGTACATCCTCTATTTTCTTTACATGGCGTCGCGGAGCTGTTGAATATGTCCTTTTCCTTTTAAAGTTAGATATGTTGTCATCATCTTTAACTTCGTTATAGTTATGCATCTGAGTATGGAGTAGTGGGAACTCTTCAACAGCTGGTGGAATGGGTGACTTATTAGATCTTTGTGTCACTGACTGTTTTTTATTTACAGTGCGGTAATTTTTTCTTGCTCTGATTTCTTTATAGACTTGGCAGCCCTTATAGTTGGCTGGATGATCGCCAAAACAAAGTGTACAAGTGCAGGTGTATTTCTATCTTTCTTAGGACAATCCGTAGTTTTATGTTCTTCTGCACATTTGACACATCGATAAGGACGCATACAATTGTTTTTCGTATGTCCATATTGTTGGCATCTGATACACTGGGGTATGTCGTTAGATTTCCTCGGATCTTCAATCTTAACTCTTGTATGATAAATGAATTTAATGTTTTTTATGTCGGGGTTGTTTGGGCTGGGTTCAATATTTACAAAAAACATGTTTAATGGTTTCTTGTTCTTTTTTGATATTGCACATACTATTTCTCTTCTAACTTTGTTGCCAGTCTTTTCTATTTCTTCGATAATGGCTATTTTAGGTGTAGTGTGGTGCAAGTTCTTAACTACGATCCTATAACACTTTTTTTCTTTTTGTGTGAAAGTATGGCCTATAAGGCCATTATTTCGAATGTGCTCCATTAGGTCTTTATAGATTTCTTTATAGATTAGTTGATAGTGTTACTAGTAGTTTCTTTATAGATTAGTTGATAGTGTTACAATTCTTAGTTAATCTCTATTGACAATTTTGTATGAGTAGATTCCACTGGGTACAGCTTTATTTAGAGATCAGTTAGTTTCGAAAGATCTTCTATACCATAGAGGATGATTGGTGGTGGATTATGAACCTTTCTAGAAGAAGCATAGATCTACCGGGAGTCTACTAAATCTGTTTGAAGTACTGGTATCCTGTGTACAGCTAATGTGTCTTTTTGTATTTGATGGGCTGTTAGTTTGTCTTTTTCTTTTAGAGTTACGCTGAGTTGATGACCTTTGCCATACAGGATGGCCAGGTTTAACATCATTGTCAGTAGCAATTGCCTCTGATAGAGAGGATGGATTTTCTTTGTTACTTATTGAGTTTCCTAGTGAAAATGATCTAGGTCTTTGGGTAAATAGGCTTGGATGGAAAGCCTGTTGTACATATTTTTTAGTATTGCTTCCAGTAGCATTTCCTGACACAGAGGCCTGGTCGCTCGCACCTGCGCAGTCTTCGGTAACAAATTTCACGCTTTTTCATTCATAATTCATAGAAAAGAGGTGGGACATACTAGCAGCACTTTCCCAAGGTACCGCAGTCACTCTTTTAGAGAGGATTTAATCTCCCAAGGTTTGTGATGAACCAAAGACAGGTTAGTTAACCGCCGCCCGTTACTCGACGTTGCTACTCATTTTGCACCACCCAGGGGGTACGTGTAGGGTGGGCCTAGGAATAGGTGGTAAATCCTACGGACGCGAGTAGCTCTACCCCCCTATAAATATTGAAATAAATTTCATATCGAGATTTTACCAACGCCACTTGGGTACTGTTAGATTAACTAGTGAAATTAAAAAACTTATCAATGAAAATGTAAAAGTTTATTATTAAAGCAACACATACAAGAAAAAATCTTATAAGATCGTTGTTTATGCTCTTAATAGTATATAACAACTATAATAGGACTAACATAATTCTTAAATTTAAATTGACAAATAAAGTAAATAGTATATTATTTAATTTAGTTATTATATTATTTATTGGAGCAAAATAAACTACTGTCGCATTTCGAATTGCAAAATTTTCCTGCAGCCTTGTCATTTGTAGGTTTTCATTAATTGAGAAGAAACGCAATCAGGTGCCCCCGCTCTATGTATCACGTGTTTGAAAATGACGCAACACCTAATATTACCCAAGTAGAGATGGGTAGGCCTAGGCGGACGGTCGGCGGATATTCGGATCTTACCCAAAATGCTTGGGTAATAAATACTAAGTATTCTCGTTTAATCTTAGGTTTACTCTATCTACAATTTACATATCATCATGACCCCAAGTCCCCACTTGTGGGGAACCCATAACATCTAATAATATAATACCGCGCAATGTTCTAATTTTCTTACATTTTCTTAAAATATTTTTTATATTTTTTTTGTGTACAACAACTCTTTAAAAATATATGAATAATTATATAGTAGTTAATGTATTTGAATAAAAAATGTTTTTTTTTACAGTAAACGTACAGCAATGCAACGACACGTAAAAATACACTCAACAAATGAACCACATAAGTGTCATATATGTGGTAAATATTATAAAACTAAAGACTCATTGAGGATTCATATAATGTACGTATTTTTAATATAAATATTTTTATATTAAATTTTTTTACTCTAGCGAGAATGAGGCGTTGGTTTCCGCCCCTAAACATATATTGTTTTCAATACGCGCAGATAGCGGAAAATAATTATTGCAACATTAGAACCAGGGTTCCAAGTTTCCCTCTGCATCAAAATTAAATATTTCATATTTTTATTTCCTCGGTCTGGTAACACGACCTTGTCTGAAAAAAAAACAACACTCTTTCTTCCCCTGCTTCTCTATGCGGGATAGAGCGTGAAGATTAAGAAACTTGTGATAATAGTGTTATCTAAAATGTGCGGTTATGGAGGAAACACTTAAATTCTTTAGACTTTAAAAAAACATGCGATACGTGTAATTAGTAAAAAAATATTTGTCCTGCTCGAAGGACCAAAAATCTCATTTTAATAATATCAAAATTATTTATTTATTTACACCATAATATTTATAATTTTTATTAAAAATATGAAATATTTTCTCATTTCATTAAATATAAAATATTCAAACCTTTAGATTTTTACTCAATGTATGTAAATGTTTTATTTCATTTTACTACTGTCCCTCAAGTTTTAAAATATCACTTTTTTTTCGCGATTATAATTTTCAAATCAATTTCATAATTGAGCTAGGTTTATATATGGTCAAATGAAAATAACTACTCGTTTTGTATGACACATGCCAAGTTTCAAATGTGGGAGGTAACTAACCGCAGATACAGTGGCTTTTTTTTAATAGCCTTCCTTGATAAAGGAACTATATATTATATTTTTTCAATTTGTGGCAGTCGTTACTGGGATTAGAGCTCTCAATCAAATATATACTTATTAGCTTTATACTATTAGTATACATCAGTAAGGATAAATTTAAGTAAAATTTATCAACTTCTTCATATTTAACACAATTTCAGGCGCCACGACGATAAAAAACTACACCAATGCGAGGTATGCAACACATCATTCGTGTACGCCATGCAACTGAAGAAGCACGTGCAGTCTGTGCACGTGCTGAAGGACTTCTACTGTGTTGAGTGTGATATTATGTTTAAATCTAGGGTTAGTTTGGTTTTTTTTTACCTTTATGCTTTATCTCATTTTATAATAGTCAATATGTGATGACACCTGTTCCCCTATTATAGCAGGGTAGACAGAGGGAACCTTGGTTTTTTAGTTTCACGATGTATGCCTCATATAACCAGGGTAGGCAGAGAAAAACTTAGTGCCTAGGCACCGCCCAATTTTCAAAACACTCCGTGTTATGCATCGGAATTAAACGCCGCGCTTTGTCTACCGGAGCGTTGATATGAAGATAATTCATATATAATCATTTGTGCTCATAGGGATTGAACTAACAACCATCATGTTTACAGTCACCAGTTGTCCCACTGCGACATGACGGCCTTAGTTATTAATATGTTTGTAAATAATAATGTGTTTTTGCTTGTATCTTAGGATAATTTGAAACGACACTTGGAACGTGCCAAAAAGCACCGTGACTCATCTGCTTATAAGTAAGTATTGTTATATTATGTGTATATAAAGATTACTAGCTGCCCGCCCGCAGCTCGCGGCTTCGCCTGCTTAACACCCATAATACTTTCGTTATGCTGCTACTACCAAACGATTAATTATATAAAATATATATATTGAGTCTTGAACAAATTGTTTTCATAAGACCAGACTAGAGGCCAGTTGTGGCGCAGGAGCACAAAGTGTGACTGTAAAACCGACTGGTTGTGGGCTCGATGCTCAATCGGGGAAATGAAATATTTATTTACATTTATATTTTCTTTCCCCTGGTGTCGAGGCAAAGCGCAACGTTGAGTTCCGTCACTCAACACGCAATGCCTCTAAAACTTAGCGGAAAGTGGGAAACGGAATGTCTTAACACTAGGTTCCCTCTGCCTACTCTGCTATGTGCGGGATACGGCCTGAAGCTGAAAAAAAAATTCAGACCAAATCAGAAAAAACCATCCAATTTTCACCAAATAAAACAACAGAAAACAACGACGACAAAGAATAATAAATATTTATATTCAGGAAAGGACGGTTTGTGATATTTTAACCGACCTTTGGAAAAGAAGGAGATTATCAATTCGACTGTGATTTTTATTTTAAATGAAAATATTTGACAAGATTAATTGCGTATATTTAGTATTATATATCTCTGGAAACCCGACGTTTCGAACACTTTGCAATAGTCCGTGGTCACGGGTAGAATGACTACTGATCTTATGAATTTTTCGGAACTACTTACACAAATATAAGTAGTTTTAGAAATTACTTATAAAAAATCACCAGAAACTTTTTTACTAAAACCCCTTTTATATTAAAGACCTATTATTAGCTACAATTGAGGAACAAATTCGATTTTTAACTTAAAATTTTTTTATCACAACTTCCGAAATATCTAAACCAGTGAAAATCGCTTAACATTTTTAGGAATGAAATGGATAGGTCAGTACCACTCCGGGTCGGGTCATCCTATACATGATATGTCGACCGAGTTACATTCTGTATACAACTACCCTCAACCCAAGACTGTCGTGTCGCAGTGGCAAAGAGTCTGACTGTAAATTGTGGACGTGACGATTCTCAGTCGCAGAATTTTTTTTTGTCATTTCCTCGTTTGTCGACGTGACGTTGGGTTCCGCTACGCAACGCACAACGTCTGGATCCATCCTCAAATGGGACGAGAACGAGACGAAATGAGACATTGACCGTCTAACTCTAGGCTCGCTTTGCTCCTCGCCATGAAATTAAAGAAAAAAAGTATATTTCTTTAAATTATTTTTTTATACTGTTATAAATAACTTATTAACAGACATGAATGCCAAACCTGCAAGCAACGTTTCATCTCGCCGTCCTCGCTCGCGTCGCACGAGGCGCGCGCGCACGGCGGCGCGCGGCCCGTGCCCTGCGCGCACTGCGGGCGCCGCTACTGCAGCCGCGACGCGCTGCGCTGGCACGCCCGCAGTGCGCACGCGGCGGGCGGCGCGCGCGCTGCCCCCCGGGCGCGCGTCACTTGCGAACTGTGCGGGAGGAGCTTCTCGGTGGGTATTGGCTTCTTTGTTCTCTGAATGAAATACAACTACAATAAAAAATAAATAAAAACAATAGCGGACTGAAATCACTTTCTTTTGTGAAATTTTCCTTCTTTCTTTATTGTAAACAGTATGGAAGGCCGTTCTGGTGCCGTGGTAGTTTGACTTTACGTAACATTAGTAGATGGCGAATATCTAAAATAAAACATGAGGTCATCATCACGAAGCGAGACAACGTCTGATTGTCAACGCGAAGGTTGTCGGTTCGATTACCATGAGGGGCAATGACTTATTTTCATTTCTTCGCTCTGGCAAAAAGACAAACTCTACCAATCAAAACGCATGTGGGCAGTGGAATATGCAAATGTTTGTTTTTCCAGCGCGCGTACGTGCTGCGCGTGCACCTGCGCACGCACAGCGGCGAGCGGCCGCACGCGTGCCCCTGCGGCGCCGCCTTCACGCAGCGCGCCGCCCTGCGCGCGCACGCCGCCGCCAAGCACCCCCAGGGAACCTAGTGTTGACGCACTCCATCCTACTATCGAGGCAAATCGCGGCGTTGACTTCCACCGCTCAACACGTAATGCCTTCAGAATTCCGCGAGAAGTGAAGATTAGTGTCTGTTCACTTATAGTAAATCTATTAAAAAATCCCTGTACAAAAGTCCTGCTGCATAGCTGTAGCTGTATTTTTTAATTATTATTTTGCATCAGTCTTTTTCAAATCAATAAAGAAGCAATAATTCAAATCCTACTATCCTGCTGTGTGAGGGATGTGTAATGTATGGATTATTAATGTTAAATTGTAACATTGATTGGAATAGACTAACTGTTGAGCTTATTGCCGCCTCTCAGTAGTACTGCCCTCCAAACCCGCGGTAACGTTTTATGTTCATTTGACGATTCAAAAGTGCCTGCAAAAGTCTATTTGAATAAATAACATTCTGAATCGTTTCATTTAGTAAAGAAATAACATTTTAAAAATTTTTAAAAATAGACAATATATTTAGAGACTTCTCGATATATAAACCGACCAGTCGTCGTGCAAAGGCACAATCATGTGACTGTAAACGCAATGCCTTCAAAATTCGACGGAAAATGGGAAACGGAGTGTCTTAGCACTAGGTTCTCTCTGTTCACCATGCTATGTGCGAGATACAGTATAAAGTGAAATATACATATGTAAAAAATATCCCTATTATAAGAATCAATAAATATAATAAACATTGTAAAAAAGAAGGATGAATACAATTAGTAATACCCAATGTTATGAACTTTTTTATTTTAAAAATAAAATTATTTATTATTCATATTTTGTTGTTTTATTTTATTAGTAATTTCTTTAAACTATGCTTAGGAAGATTTTTTATTACAATACTATTTTTAGAAGCCATTGTGGCACAGCTACATAAAATTTGTCTGTAAACGCGACGGTGTTGAGCTTGATTCCCATGAATTATCTTCACTTCCTCTAAAAGTGTGAAATACATACATACATTTCCTCTACTATATGCGGAATACAGCGTCAAGTGAATTTTTTTTTTTTGTAATATATTACATTTCTAATTTAGTGCGAAGAATTTTTATATAATCACTTATTTTCTGCTTCACCTCACTACTGAGCTGCTCCAATACACGTTTTAATTGTTTAATTATTCTCTCCATTGCATCTTGAATATTATTTTTCTCTTTATTTTTCCATGCCGTGACCTGCTTTTCAATGTCCCGCCATTCCTTTTTATTTTCTTTTGAATTCATGTGTTTATTTAATAAATCCATTAAATTATGTAACGCCTCAGTTCTTTGCGCTACATTTTTATCTAAATTATTCATTATAAATATAGGTTTATTTCGATTTAACAATACATTTCTAAATATTAATAACATAGCGCGTGTCGAAAAAGTATTTAAAAGTTCTATTGAATTTATCGATTCGTTTAGTTTCCTCTCAGCTTCAATATCGAGTATATTCGAAAAATCATTCGATTTAACAACCTCTGTGAGTGCATTGGACGCTTGTTGGATTTCTGTATTGCTAGTTTGAAGTATAGTTGTTAATACGTTCATTATAAAATCTGTATATCCATTGTTTGTGCGACAAGCGCCTAATATTTTACATGCATGTATGTTTTCTATTTCATTTTGTCTGTTTAATTCCTTGTAAAGTAAGTGTATGTTCAAATTTCGTACGACGTCTTCGTCTTTTGCTAAATAGTTTATACATCTTTGCATCATCTTGTATGCAGTATCCATTAAATTTACAACAACTTTTTGAGGCGCTAATTTAGTTCTTAAAACATAATTTTCATTTTGTTTCAGGAAACCACTAAGCTTTTCGATAAAACTATCTTGTAACATGTCGATTTTGTTCTTAGTTTTTAAACTGTCTGTATTTTTCTTCCAGTTGCTGAATACTTTTAGTGATTGTTTAGAAATATGATTATTGAAACTGTGTATTTTTATATCATCTTTAACTTTTCTTTTATGTTTTATATTTGTTTTTTGTCTATTTGGAAGCTTTCGAATTTTATGTTTTCCCTGATTTACTTTTTTTCTTAATTGTTTGCTATATCTTTCAACATTTTCAGAATCTATTTGAGTACCACCTCTGTTATTATTTCTGTTAATCTCAGTAGAGTTAGAAGTATCATCTTCTAATTCATTATGAGTAGTTCCAAAGTTTTCGTTACGTAGTGTTTGATTATTATTTATTAATCTGTGTTCATTATGAAAATTATCAATAATCCTTTCTACGGATTCATTATTAATTTCTTTTTCTTTTACGTTTTTCACATCAATACCATTTTCATTGTCTTTCCTTACGTTTGAAATATGTGAAAGGTTATCGCTATTGTTAGATTTGGAAATTATGTTAGAATAGGCAATAGGTAAGACTTTATATTCATAGCTCCACTTGGGTCCTAAATCAATAAGTCCTTCTATTTTTATCCCTACACTTGAGGTTGATCGCATAGCATCTGCAATAGAAATTCTTTTAAATTATTTATAAACTAAACCTGTGTCTCTTGTTCTAATCTTGAAAGTATTGAAGATCTTTAGTTTTTAATATCAATATACATATCATCCAAGTATACCGATACTATTTGATTAAATACTCAAAAATTACTATTATTTCATAATTCTTACACATTATAAAAGATATTCCACACAAAAGCATTGTACTTGTAGTTTAAAAAGAAATTTAAAACTATTGTAATATAATATTTTCAGGCTATAAATTTTCTTTTTATTACTATCGAACTCGTAAAATCGATAAGTATGATTTGAGAACGAATTTTACTTTATAATTTTTTTTTAATTTTTGTGTTGATTAGCATATATAGAATAAAATATAAAATTAATAATGGAATTTTTATTCATTATGTTTATTTATATTTTGTTAATTAACGAGTTATTCGGTATTACTATAATAACCGATATCGTTGAAAAATAAACATCATGGAAATATCAGTTGGAGTTTATTTTATCTGTGGTTCATTTATAATGTAGCAATGTTTTACTCTGTGTTCATTTCACATTTTGTGATTTGTTGAAACTTGGTTCGTTCGTTAAGTGTTTGGTTTAAATATAAATAATAATTATAATTTTAATTTGGAATAAGTGCTTAATTTAAGCTTTAAGAGTGAATATTAGTTTACTATTATTATTTGGTAAGTTATTTCTGTTTTACAACTCACACTAGAACCTAAAACAAACGTTACTTTAACCTAAAACGCTTTAATGTATATGCCGCTATTTTACAAAGTAATAATTATTTAAATGCTATTTTATCACAAACTAGTTGATAAACAAAAAAAGAACATATACATTTTGTATTATTGTTGTGTATGCTAAACTTTGTTTTGGCAATGTAAATTTCAATTTGTTTGGGCAATACGTCATTATTTTCTAATTTTGTCAATGTTTCAAAATTTTTAAGTAAATTTGGATATTTTTTAAAATCTTCGTATTGCAGGTATTTTTTTACTTGTACATTTGTTTAAAGCAGATATTTCATGTAAATAGAAGAATTTATATGAAATTACCCTCAAAACAACAAAAATATATAATTTAATTTATTTACAAAATCTACACTATTAGAAATTTTCTTATTTCTTTACAAAATGATTCCTCTCCCAAACTTTTTCTTTTAGTGTCCTAAGATGTATTTACAAAAAAGCTAGTATTATTACAAATATATATACAATTATTTACTAAATTACTTTAGTTTTGTAAATCGTGATGCAATAGGGTTTGTAACATAATAATATCCTGTAGTATATTATTTTACATATAGTAAAATTGTAAATAATCATGCTGTTTGTATATGGAAAATGTATAATAAAAACCTATTATCAGGGGGCGTTTATAAATTTTATACAATCAAAAACAATAATAATTTTTCTGTTTTGTCTGTTTCTTTGTGCAAAATAAGCTCAGAAATGGCTTAACCAATTTAAGTTTAGAGGTCAGTATTGTTTTTTGGCAAACGTTTTAAATGTAATCACTTTTTCCCAGTTTGTTTAGCTTTGTCTTATTACTACAGGGAAGAAATTCAATTCAGATATTTTGTATTAAGATTTTAATGTAACCCATAAACCTTTATCAAATAACCTATAAATATTAAAAGTATTGTCACATATAACAATTTATCAATTTTTTGTTTGGGTTCTATCGCATTGTTAAATGCCTTCAATATTTTTTTTATTAATCTTCCTTGTCTGGACACCAACCATTTAACCAACTACCAACCAGTAATAGATAACATATACATATATTATATATCTAAAATTGTTTGTAATTTGAACCAGCTACCTTTGTCGTAACTCATGACGTCATATATGTGGTGCAATATGTAACCAATTGCGACAAAGGCTTATTTTATTATTACTATATTATGTACTAGCGGCTCGCCCACGGCTTCGCCCGCTTAAAATACATGATTATTGATTTAATAAGCAAAATTGATTGACAACTATAATGACTTCTAATATGATTTTTTTACGACATTATCGTCAAAGAATTTTTGATTGTTTTAAATAAAAAAATACGACCGCTGTTGATATTTGATATTTATAAAATATACATAAAGCTAATTATTTATTACACGTATATATTTTTGTAACTTTATGTTCTTTTTACCTATATAATATACTCTGTTAAATGTGCTGATGTCAGTGAATAATTTAATTTACTCATTCAGAAACAGCCTTAAATGTTAAATTATTGATTTGAAGGATTCATAATATTCTTTGTAAAATAACTGTAATAATTGCATATTAACTCCTGTACAGTTTTTAAATTAGTTACATATATTATATGAACGAACCAACCAAAAAATCTTTGTATTTACTTGATATTTCTTTCAAGATCATTCTTTATCTCTGTGTTGAATTAATTACGACTTAAACTTACCTGTTATGATTTATGAAGGTAATCTCCACTAATAATTCAATATTGTTTACTTTATTGTATAAAATATTATATAATAGTGCTTCAAAAATATATATTTTTATCAACAGTCATATAACCCAGACGTTTTGAATGTCATTCTTTAGCTAAGAATCCTACCAGCGCGATTGCTACATAATATTCGCAGGCAAGCTAATGCCTTGAGTTCATTCAAATGACGATAACTTTTTTTTTAATGAACCGATTTTGATGAACTAACGATTTTGATGATACTTTAGTAGTTAAGTTGAGTTAAAACAAAGCAATTGGTGAAATTTTCAAGGAAATCGGTTCAGTACTTTCAGAGAAAAATGTGGACAAAAATATCGACACACAGACAGACAAGAAATTCAAAAAAAATCTTTTTGCTTTCTATTATTCTTTTTAAGTGTCCCTCTATCCATTTCAATCAAAATCACTAAATGTACAGACAAAATATTTTTACTGTCTTATTATATATAGAGACTAACCACTTATCGCGGAGAACTTAATAGAGACTATCATTTTTTTATTATATGCTATACATACATTTATCTACAGTTGTATGAAATCGAACCAGCTACCTTCGCCGTGACGCATGACGTCATATAAATTGCGCAATTAGTGAAGAAATTGCGACATGCACTTTCTGTATTATGTGTACATGTATTTATAGTATTATTATTAAATATTATTCATTTTGTTATATTTGTTTACATTAACATATTTACATATGTATGCGGATTCGGTTCCCACTCAAGGGAGTAAATTACTTTCATTTTCTCTCTATGGTAAAAAAAGCAAAGCGCGATATTCGAAAATTTCGCTATATGGGGGCGACAATGTGTAGCTAAGAACAAAATAAAAAAAAATAGATTATTACATTCTATTAGATTTGATTTGGCCACCGTGGCGCACTCTTATACCCCATAAGGGTATGACCGTAACGTTACTTTTATGGGTTCGATCCCCACTCGAGAGAATTAATGATTATTTATTAATATTCTCAACACGTAATGCCTCGAAAAATTCGGCGGAAAGTGGGGAATGGAGTGTCTTACCACTATGTTTTCTGTTTTTTTTATTTCTATAAGATTATTTTTTTATTTATTTTTTAGCTTTTCATTGTATCCTGCATTTATTATTTGACATTTCTTAAGTATGGCTATTAGTTTAGTCATATATCTATATATTCTTGGTATTTCAGGTACACTATGGTGATTTGAAATATTATTAATATTAAGAAAGAAGAACTGCATTCGTTCTCAAGATGTTTCAGAAACAGACATTTGGCTCTACTAATACTGGTTTTGGTAAGCATTATTTTAAATGAAACTAAGTTAATTATAAAGCAAAGTAGACTGGTGTTGAAGCAAAGCGCGGCGTTTTAACAAAACGTCTTAAAACTAGGAAACGCGTCTTAACACTAGGAAACTACAAACTACAAAGAGCCCTGTAAATTCTAATGGACTAAGGTTTGGTTTTTTTTATTGTTTTCCATTATCAAAATATGTATTTTTATTTCATTTCCACGGGATCATGAAATATTAAATATTTTCATTTCCTTGCTCTGGTAATGAGACAAATGTGCGACATTGAATTCCGACAGGCAATCACACAATACCTCCAAAATTCGACAGAAAATTGGGAACGGAAGTGTATTGATGGAGAACGTGTCTTCTGTCGTAACGCTAGGTTCCCAGGTTCCTTCTGCTTGTCCTGCTATGTGCAGGATACAGCGTAATGCTAAACAATATTTATATTTCTTAAAGAATTTTTATTGTTCTCTATATAAAATACACTTTCAACATTGTTTAGGTTCGTTAAATACAAGCACTACATCTCCGTTCGGTGGTTTCAAGCTCAATACAGGCACCAGTGCGTTTGGAGCTCCCCCCGCATTTGGGGCCAATGCGACCCCACAACCGGCTGCTAGTGGAGGTAAGTAACATGTAATTTGGGGAAAAATGTATATTTTTTTATTTAAATGTATATTATATTATTTTAAATATATATATTTTTTGTAATTTTAAGGATTTATAAAGAATGCTAATATATTTGGAGCTTTCGTTACTTTGGGGCTTATTCCGCCCCATAGCCATAAGGTAAAATGGCGGTTATTTAGTGCACATGACACTAAATAGATTCTCTAAATATATGTACAATATAATGGGGATGTTAATAGAATAATGTGATTGGAGCACTAGTTTCTTTTGGGTTAATACTGCTCCATAACTTGCCATTTGAGTGGAACTTAACAGAACGCCGCGCTTAGTTTCGTTACCAGGGCGAGGAAATGAAAATATTTAATTTCCTCGAATCGGAATTGAATCCACAACATGACACATGTCAGAAGATTGTGTCACTGCGCCAATTGATATACATAAACTCATACATGATAACTAAGAAATCCTTTAAAAATACATGCTTTGTCCAAGATTACAGCCTCCAATGCTCGTTCCAGGTCTCTTCGGTTCCCCTAATACATCAGGTGGTCTCTTCGGTTCCAACCCCACAACGTCGACCTTCGGTCAATCAAGTGGCTTCGGCTTCGGAGCCAGTACATCATCAGGCCTCTTCAATAACAGCAGCGGTGGTGGACTGTTTGGGAATAATCAGAATAACAGTGCCTTTGGTGCAAAGCCAGCTGGTTAGTGGTATTGATTTGCTTTTGTTTGTTTGGTTATTTGAGTGGGGAATACATTGTTTCGATACTAGGTTCTCTTTGGCCAATAAGATATATATATGCGGCAGCTTCGTAAAGAAAAAAAAATAGAATTAACTAGTAATTATCTGTTAAGCTTTAAGAATAAGTGTTCACTTTTTAGATTCACTCTGCATCCCGCATGTAATAGAAACACCAGGGGACCTAGTGCAATAAGACATTCTGTCCCCGTTGAGACACTTCCGTTCCTCACTTTCTGCCGAATTCATTGATCGTCGAGGCATTGCGTGTTGATAAAGGAGAAGAAATGAATATATTTAATATTTCATTTCCTCGAGCGGGAATCGAAGCTACAACCTGTCGAACGCAAAAAAGTGATATATGACTTGTTACGAACTGCTAAGGAAACATGATAATTTAAGGTTTCAATTTAAAATTACAATAAATTACTGTCTTTTTAACGTTTTAAAAGTATTATTCCGCAATTAAAATTACTTTTTTTTGGAAACGTATTGGGATTTGAATCCGCGCCTCTGCCTATTCCCAGTCCAAGGGCTCTGAGCACTAAGCGTATAAGAATTTAGACGTAGCTGGATAAGAACGTATGGCTTAGTGACCAGAGCGCTTAGATGATATACAAGAAGTGCAAGTTCTAATCCCGCTAAAATATTTCCCTTTATTTTCTAGCTGGTTTCGGTTTTGGTAATACAACTAACACAGCGACCACTGGCGGTCTGTTCGGAACAGCTCCGTCTACTTCGACTGGTCTTTTTGGACAACAGAACAATACTATTACTTCGGGTGGTCTTTTTGGTGGGACTTCTGGTAAGTTTTACTTATTTCGTTTACCTTTTTTTATTTTTCTTATAAAAAAATATGTAAAAATTGTAGAATGTACAAAAAAAGAGAATGTAAAATGCTTCATAGATCCAGAGATTATAACTTGATTATGATTAAAACTTACAACTACCGTGGCAGTCATCAACTAAGCCACTACAGGGTTAAATAACTATAAATTTTGTAATAACCTATTAAAATTATATTAACATTGTGCAATTATAACTTATATAATTAGGTAGGCTTTATAGCCACAGGTTGAAATTTTACAACTAAACATTGTATTGCGGTTCTAATAGATAGTAGGTTCGATTCCTACACGAGGAAATTAAGTATCTAATCGAAGCAAAGCGCGGAGTTGAGATTCGCCACTAAACACGCAATGCCTCCAGAATTCGGCGGAAAATGTGGCGAAAGCGAAGTGCAGCATTAGGTTCCCAAGTTCCCTATGCCTACCCTGCTATTTGCGGGATACAGCGTGAAAAGTAGTAAATTATAAAAAAAAGCTTAAGCTATAAAAATACAAACATATTCCAGGTGGTTTCGGTCAAACACAGTCAACTGGCACTGCCCACGTGAAATATAACCCTGTGGTGGGGACGGATGTGGTCGTCAAGAGTGGTACTTCGCAGAATGTCAATATAAAACATCATTGCATTTCTTGTATGAAGGTAAATATTACAATACGGCGATCCGAACGCAGCTTTGCCAGCTTGAAACTTATTGTTATATTATAGCCAAAACATACAAAATACTTACATAAATTGTGGCTTACATAAATATGTGTATTTCTGATGTATACGCTATATTAATAAAGTTTGAGGCCAGCGGCGAAGGGGCACGAAATATGACTAAACGCAACTGGTTGTGGGTTCGATCCCCACTCGAGGAAATGAAATGTTTATTTAAATTTAAATAAATTTCCATTTCTTCGCACTGATTCCGAGGCAAAGCGCGGTGTTGAGTTCTGCCACTCAGCATGCAATGCCTCCAGAATTCGACAGAATGAGGGAATACCTTGTTTAATGCGTACTCCCTAGTTTTTGATACACTGTTTTGAGTGGTGTTACTAATATTTTGTCTTCTAACCAGAAATAAAAAGAAAAAAAAATCCTTCCATGGAAATCGAACTCACAACCAATGTCTTAATCATACTGTTTTTTAGCTTCACATTGTATCCTGGACGTAATCCTGCTAGGCAGAGGGAATCTGGAAACCTAGTGTTTAAATATTCCAATTCTCATCGTCCGTCAAATTCTAGAGGCATTGCGTGTTGAGTGGCGGGACTCAAGGTCGCGCTTAGCCTAGTTAACAGAGCGAGAAAATGAAAAAAATAATATTTCTTTCCACTTCAACCGACATTTCAACCATCTCGCCATCTCTCTTACGAACGGCACACGTGCGCCGTGAGTGCCGTTTATTATTGTTAATATTTATTAATTTGTTAATAATTAACAGGAATACGAAGGCAAGTCCCTAGAGGAGCTGCGTCTCGAGGACTACGTGGCGGGCCGGAAGGGCGCCGCCGCCGGCGGTGTGTTCGGGTTCCAGCAAACCGAGAATAAACCGCTTTTCGGTGGGAATTGTAAGTTTTTTTGATATAATATTTAATGTCACAGACGTGTGGCTGTAGACGCGACGGTTGTAGGTTCGATTCGCACTCGTTGGAATAGAATGTTTAATATATTAATATTCTCATTCTGGTAATGACCCAATGATATGTGAAAGGCTTGACAGTTTGGCGTTGTATAAAGACATCGATTCACTGTGCTTTCTCCACTGCATTTTTATGGGGAACTGTTTGACCTCAAAATACGTCACAAACTCGAAGTATCATCCACGCCACCTGGATACGGCACTCCACTACTGTGTGGTTTCGTCTATCTGGTGTTGCACGAGGACGTGTGCGGAGGTGATCACTTACTTATTCAGGTGACCCGAACGCGAGTTTGCCTTGTCTAAAGACAACCATTAAATGATTAAATGGTAAACCACGTTGAGTTTTGCCACTCAAGACGCAATGCTTCTAGAATTCGGCGGATAGTGGTAAACTGAATCCCTTAACATTAGGTCCCCAAATTCCCTCTGCCTCTGCAGGGTTATGTTCACAATAGTGTGAAGCTCAAAAAAATAATTTCAATTATATTTTTCATTATCATTGTTTGCTTATTTCTTTCTAGCCTTCGGTCAACCAGCGACCACAAGTGCTCCCAGCTTGTTCGGTGGCAGCATTGGTACTACGCCAGCTTTTGGACAGACTAGTGGGTTCAATTTTTTTTTTGTATTTTAGTTTTTTTTATTATTAAAATAATACAGATATTCAGTGTGTTCTGGTTTTGTTGACAATATTGTTTTGTTTTATATATTTAAAGATTTAAAAAAAAGTTATATGGTATGGTAGGTCATGCTTTACGAGGTTTTTTTTCTTACATGAAATTCTTAAATTAATTTACCTTTACTGTTTTCATATAATATTTCTGTACTCGATTATATTTAAATTATTTTTATTTACCCGCTTTGGTAAATCCAAGCGGATTTTAGCTCCGCCGCTTAACACTTCGATGGCAATGTCTTGAATATTGTTCATGTGTCAGGAACGAAATGTCTTAACGCTAGATTCCCTCTGTACATGCTTCAATTTAAAATATAAATGTATTTTTTTTTTGGTTTTGTAGATACGTTCTCGTTTGGAAGTAACACACAGACTAACACAAACACTACAGGACTTTTCGGTGCAAACAAACCAGCTTTCGGCACTACTGCCACTACAGGTTTGTAGTATTTTATATATGTCATTTATAATAAATATTTAGGGGCTAATGTTTCGCAGTAAAACAGCCTCTGACTAAACGCGACGATTATTAGTTTGATTCCTAGGAGATGTAAAGAAAATAATCAGTTTCCTTCCTCTAGTAAAAACGAAAAGCGCGGCGTTGAGTTCCGCCACTACGACACACAATGTCTTGAAAATTGGCTGGAAATTGAGGTAATAATTGGATTTAAGACTAGGTTCCCTCTACTTATCCTTATATATGATACAACGTGGAACTGAAATAGAAAAGTAAAAACAGTGAAATATATATGGGAGTTAAATCTATGAATATTTAAGGGGGCTCACATACAACAAACGTGATTTTTTTGTTCCAAAACCACGGATTGAATTTAGATAAAACTTTACGGTAATATAGCTTATATATCAGTATAGCACATATGCCAAAATTTATGTAAACATTTTGTATAATTTGGCTATAATATAATAATATGTTTAACGGGCGAAACCGCGTTGTGGTCGCTAGTTTTTTTTATAAAATTTCTTAATTTCAGGTACGGGTTTGTTCGGAGCGACTACAACACAAGCGCCCTCATTCGGTTCGACAAATACATTTGGTTTTGGCGCTAATACACAGAACCAGGTATGAATTATTATCTATTTTTTCTTCTTCGTTTTTTTTACTGTATTTGGTACTTTTATTTTATATTGGATATCATCATTATTTTTAATATTATTAAAATGCTATTCCACACTTAGGAAAGAAAAAGATTTTTTTTAGAAAACGTATAAAGATTTGAACGTAGTGAGATTTCAACCCGCGTCTCTTGTTTACCGTCCGCTCGCTCTGACCGCTAATCCATACGTTCTTATACGCGCGTTTACAATGTAATTTATGTTGTAAGCATATATCTCTGTAGGAGTAAGGATTGGGCTATCCATACATAGCTTCATGCTGTGTCCCACATACAGCAGAGTAAGCAGAGGGAACGTAGTGTTAAGACACCCCATTTCCTCCGAATTCTGAAGGCATTGTGATGAGTGACAGAGACTGAAGCCACGATTTGCCTTGACAACAGAGTGAATAAATGAAAATATAAAGTATTAAATTATACGCAAATTATGTGGTGGGTAAACAACGAAGTTTCTTAACACTTGATTGACTTTTTTTCATAATTTACTTTGTGGTACAGGCCGATTTATCAATAGAGCGGTGTAACAGATAGCAAAACTTAAATCCGCGATTTTTTTATAAGGCGAGTAATTGAACATTAATGAGATTTAATCTGAAAATTAAATATGAAAATATAAAAATAATAGTCTAGCCTAGCCTATTAGTTATTACATAATAAGTAACTAACTTTACGCTTTATCCCTAGCGGGGTAGTCAGACAGAACGGAGCACCAAACGCTACGGTCTCTACATACCTTTATAGTTTTTATGGTAGTAAAAGTCATTAGCTACTATATGAGATAAATAATAAGTCCACCATATATACTATTAAAGTTTATTACACGACACAGAACAATGCACAATACAATAAGCAACGAAAGAACAGTTTTAAGGAAGAATTATAGCGAGCACAAGAGTTTATATATATATATATATATATATATATATATATATATATACAGTAAGGAGAAACAGAAAGATTAATATAAGCAAACGAATAAAATAACTAGAAAAGTGTAATTAGCGAGAAGCGCAAAAGGAAGCGTGCATTCGCCGTCGCGGTATGAACTGGGACTGGTGCACCGGCGCGTACGCAGAGCTCGCCGCGCGACCGGTGCAACAAAAAATAGGTCACAAGGTCAAGTGCGACTACTTGCGCGCCCGGTTCTACTCATGCTATTATTTAGATATTACATTATACAACATAAAGATAAATTTAAATAAAAATAAAATTACTAAAATTAATTATTGTTCTTAACCCCACTACACCTCTTTCGCCTCGTCCACTGTCATCAGCCTCTTCATACATGCCTTCCGGGGGCCCTCATGCTTTTTACGTGACCTTCCTCCAGTATCTTTGATACTGTGTTTTCGAAGGTCAACCGAGGTGTTCTACCTCTCTTACCGCTCACTTTTCCATCATAAATCTTTTTTGCCATTCTTTCACCAATCATTCGTTCGACGTGCCCAAACCAGCTGAGCACGTTCTTCTTCATTCTCACCGTGACATCCTCGCTAGTACCTGCCATTCTGTGTATCTCTTCATTGCGGATTCGATCAGCTAAGCTGACTCCACATATCCTATGAAGAGATTGCATCTCCACAGCATTCATATTTCTTTCATTCTTATTCTGTAATTTTGCTGCCTTATAACAGAATCGGTACCAAAACTGTAGTGTGTACGGCCAAACGCGCAGCTGTGTTGACGTTTCGCCGTCTCATCAATGCAGCTAAGGCTCCGCTAACCTTCTTACCGGCAGCAATACGCCTTTCCACATCCATCTCGTATCTTCCATCTCTACTGAACATACTTCCCAAGTATACCACTTCATTCACTTGTTCTAATATCTTACCATTTACACTGATCTTGCATTCCGTCCTTTCTTCATCTCTTTCAAAAATATATTAACGAAGTAAATTTATGATTATTTATTTGCAAAAAAAGGTTATTTTGTTTTTTTTCTCGTTCTCTCTCTTAGAGCTGTAACATTTCTTACAATGTTCTGTTCGAGTCCGGATGTACGTGGAATTTTCTGGAAAAACAAGAAAAAATGGATTTAAAGCCGCAATTGGAAGAGAATAAATCATTATTGCGAAATAATGTCCAACTTTTCCGACCGCAATTGTTTGGTACTAATACTAGTAATAATAATAATATTCCATTTGAATCGAAGAAATGGATGGAAGCTTCGAGAAAGTTCACGAAAGACGTAGAAGATAATGCTAGAATAAAGAAAGATAAATTGATTTTAGACGCGGCTACAGCCAAAGCGGCCATAGATACACAGCTGGCTAAAGATTTGGCTGAATTGAACTTGAAAATGACTCATTCTGTGTATATAAAGCAGAAAATAGATTAATTTTATGTACCTTGTACTTATTTTTTTTATTTTGTGAGGACATAACGCTATTTTTAAGTTTTATTATATGAAATTACATATTCCGTCCCTAATTCTTCGAAATTAATACTAATAATAATGTTAAACGTCTGAAACGAAGATATGGAAAGTTCTCAAAAAGTGAATATAGGATATAATTAATGAATGAATGTAGGATATAATAATAAAAGCGGCAATAGAAGCAAAGTTAGAAGTCTAGGAGCAAAGATGTGGCCAAATTAAACTCCAAAATGCCGAAGTTTGTTAATGTGAAATATAACATAGATTAATTATCTGTTTTTGTGTATATTTTTTCTACGTTACGATAATTTAAATGATTAATTACAACAACATAAAAAAATCATGCATATTCCCTATGATTCGAAATTATTAAAAATATTCCATTCGAAATGGCCTATCCATTTTATTATGTTCTAGAAAATTCTGTAAGATAATCTCAGAATATAAATTAATAAATAGATAAATGAATTTAATGCTCAATCAGCTGAATCAAACTCGAAAATATCTGATTCTGTGTGTGTGAAGCTGAATGCATTAACTTAAATCAGAGATGTCTCTTTGTTTCTTGCATTCTCTTTTTCCTTCTAAACTGTTGAATCTTTTCCTTCTTTACTCTCTATTATTCTAATAAAAAGTAAATAAATTCTAAAGAAAGAATTCACTGAAACATGTATACAGATGAAATAAAAAATAAGTTCACGCTGCATGTGATAGACAGGAGGAACCTAGTGGAACCTATTTATAATGACGTCATTTATTTAATGCTTAGGAAATTTACAAAAAGATAATTAGAAAAACTAAAGTATAGAGAATGAAAACTAAAGTATAAAGATGAAGCCGTCGTGACGCAGGGACACAGCCGTGTTGCTGTTAACGCGAGAGGTTGAGAGTTCGATTCTCACTCGGGAGAATAAAGTATTTAATATTTTTATTGCCTTGCTCTGCTTGGCAATGCTTGGCCTTGAGTTTCGCCAATCGCCCTACCAACCTTAATAATTCGCGAAAGTGGTAAACAGAAGTGTCTTAATGGGAGCGGTATGTCTTTACACTAGGTTCCTAGGTTCTATTTGTTTACCCTGCTATGTGCAGAAGAAACTATAAAACGAAGATTTACTATGTTATATCATTAATAAAAGAAAAATGAAGTTGTCACTATTATTTCTGGCAAAGATAACAAAAAAATATGTTAATATCAATTGAAATGTTTTTAAAAAGTTATATGTAAAACATATTTCATAAGTTAATAATATAATTTAGAATTTTATATATTTTTTATTCTTGTTACAAGTCTATTTATTAAGCAAATATAAATATGTACTGTGATCTTTTTTATCTCAAGTGTAATTGTGTATTTTTTTATAATTATAGGTTAGTCTTAATTAATTATTATAATATAGATTTATATTTTAGAAATTGTGTATTGATTTGGCCATTTTTGTTTGTCTACAATTAGAAATTACAAAATTACATTAACAACGTTAAAAGAAAAAATCACATGTTCGATTTTTAATATGGCAAGTGTCCTGTTGGTGCAATAAGTGATTCATGTTTAATAATTAAATAATAATAGAAAGTAATATTTAGAAATGTAAAAGATAGACATTTTTTTACTACATATTATATATATTTTAATAGAAGTTTTATCTTTTATTTATAATAATCGCCCATATTTTTTTTTAATTGATTGAAATGATTTAAGAAATTATTAATTTCTTTTAAATCTAAGTTTTCATTATTGTAATAATTAGCGCACACGGTTGTAACACAAACATAAATGACTGTAAACGTGGCGGTTGTGGTTCATTACAACTCGGGGGGAATGAAATATTTATTTGAAATATATATTTGTGAAAATTTTATTATTTTTTTTAAATATATGTTAAATACTTAGTGATGAAATTAATCCAAATTTATAATGAATTTTAACAGTCGAATAATTTAAAGCCATTCAACTACTAAAATTGAAATGCAAATTTTGTAACTCATTTTTTCCAAAATTCTTATTAATAAGTTAGTTAATTAATCACCCAAAAGAAGTTTAGAACGATCCCTTTAATAATATTTCACCTTTCAGACAGATATATTTCACTTCGGTGCAAGTGAAACGAAGGTAGCGACTTCAATTCCCAGTACTGAAAAATCTCCAGCAATTACTTTAAATTTCAGAATACCTGCAAAATACACTATTAATAAATGGTCTGAATTTTCCAAGAATTTTTCTAAATCTCTTTCCAATCTTGTTTTAAATGGTAAACGGAGTGAATTAAATATTAGAGATCAATTGATTTTGGATTCAATGGCGGCAAAACAAGCCATAGATGAAAAATTATCTATTGATTTGGCCAATTTAGGCAAAAAATGTACAGTTTTAAAGAACATTAAAAGAAAAAATCGATGAATATATTTGAATTTCTAATATTTTTTAATATAACAGGCATCCTCTTGCTGTTGTAAATGATATAATTTATTTATTAAATAAAAAATGAAAAGAATGTTTGAAAGTATTGAAAAAGCGTCTAACACTAGGTTCCCAGTTTCCCTCTATCTGCTCTGCTATGTGCGGGGCCCAGCGTGAAGCAAAAAAATCTTATGTTTGCACATATATAAGATTTCATTTTAATATACTTTTGTTCTATAAATTTTCTATTAAATATATAATATTATTTTTCTGGTTATTCTTTTCTCTAACGAGAAGAATTTAATAGTCTTTTTTGTATATTGTTAGTTGTATGATAATGTATGATTAAAGGAATAGTTATTTAATGAAAAATATTGTCGTAAAGTTAAATTTACATTTGAAGACTTGTTAAATATAAAGCAATTATTATTTGATATATTTTCTTTTGTGTTATGCTATTTCTTTAAGTTGGTTAATGCAGGGTGTTGCATATTTTATTTCTTTAATTTTTTTTTTAAAGTATTCTTTTAAAAGTATTTTTTTAAAAGTATTCTTTTTCTTGTTTACTTTTCAATTCTATAATAGATAATTAATATTTTCTAAATTATAATATGTATATAAGTCAATCTGTGGTCTAACCTAGAATTACTAAATTGTAATTTAATTGTCTATGTTATAAGTTTTTTTTTGTTTTTCTTTTGAAAAATAAAATATATAACTTTATTTTATACATTTGTTTGATTTAAATAAAAATTAAAACAGCTTCACGCTGTATTCCGCACACAGCGGAGTAGGCAGGGGGAACTTAGTGTTAAGACACTCCATACTCCACTTTTCGACTTTTACTTTCCCGAATTTTCTAGGTATTGCGTGTTGAGTGGCGGAACTAAACGTCGAGCGAACAAATGAAAATATTAATAAATAATACTTAATTGTCCCTCAAGTAAAAATCAAATCCACAACCGTCGCATTAGACTCTCAACCTTTGTGCTCCTGCGCCACGAAGACGGCCTTGTTGTTTAATTTTTATTTATTTTATTTTTACACTATCTACATGTTAAATCACTAGCGGCCCGCCCACGGCTTCGCCCGTTTAAAATACATGATTATTGATTTAATAAGCAGAATGGATTGACAACTTTAATGCCTTCTAATATGATTTTTATATTACTTTAATCTGTAATATTCTAATATGATTTTTTTACGACATTATCGTAATTTCTATAAGAATTTTTGATTGTTTCGAACTAAAAAATACGACCAATGTTGATATTTGATATTCATAAAATATACATAAAGCTAATTATTTATTATATGTATATATTTTTGTAACATTACGTTCTTTTTACCTATGTTATGTTTTTTAAAGCTCTGTTAAATGTGCTGATGTCACTTAATAATTTAATGTACTGCTTCAGAAACAGCCTTAAATGTTAAATTATTGATTTGGGTAAGGATTCATAATATTCTTTGTAAAATAACTGTAATGTTTGCATATTAACTCCTGTACAGTTTTTAAATTAGTTACACATATTATTAGCTAAATGTACAATTGGTAAATATGTAGTTATTACAGAGTACACGTAGAAAGGATGTTTTTAGGCATTTTTATATAGATTTATTTCAAACGAACGAACGAACCAAAAAATCTATGTATTTGCTTGATATCTCTTTGAAGATCAAATCGTTCTTTATCTCTGTGTTGAATTAATTACGACTTAAACTTAACTGTTATGATTTATGAAGGTAATCTCCACTAACAATTCAATTTTGTTTACTTTATTGTATAAAATATTGTATAATAGTGCTTCAAAAATATATATTTTTATCAACAGTCATATAACCAAGACGTTTCGAATGTCATTCTTTAGCCAGGAATCTTACCAGCGCGATTGCTATATAACAATCGCAGGCAAACTAATACCTTGAGTTGATTCAAATGACGATAACTTTTTTTTAGTGAATCGATTTTGATGAACCTTAGTGGTTTAGAAAACTTTAGTAGTTAAGTTGAGTTAAAACAAAGCAATTGGTGAAACTTTTAAGTAAATCGGTTCAGTACTTTCAGAGAAAAATGTCGACATACATATCGACAGACAGACAGACAGTCAAGAAATTCAAAAAATATGTTTTTGCTTTCTATTATTCTTTTTAAATGTCCCTCTATCTATATTTGAGTCAAAATTACTAAATGTACAGACAAAATATTTTTACTGTCTTATTATATATTGAGATCATATAAATTAACGGTACATTAAAAAAATTAAAATTTACTTTGTTTTAATAATCAATCAGAATCGATAATACTTCTTATTTTTGACGTTTAATTATTAACATGAATCTTTATTTCTTTAATGAAATAATTAATACGGAATAATGTATTTTATTTTTCTTCTGACAATTTTTTTTATAGAAAATATTTTTTTTACCTTCGTGCTGTATCCGGTATACAGTATCCTTCACATAGTTTAGTGTTAGACACTCCGTTCCCATTGAGACACATCAGTTTCAGGCGAATTATAGAGGCATTGTGGGTTGAGTTGCGAAACTAAACGCCGCACTATGCCTCGTTACCAGAGCGATAAAAAGAAAATATTAAATATTTCATTTGCAAGAGTGGGTATCGAAGCCACAACTTTTTGCGTTCGCAGTCAGTCGCACATATATGCCCTTGCGCCACGACTGGTCTTTTCTCTCTCTGGCTTCAGACACATTTCTCTAGAAATTACAATTTAAAAAATGGTTGACACAAAAAAATTCTTAAAGAAGTTCGAAACACGCTCGAATTCTACAGCTAATAAATAATTTCAATATTTTTATACAAATAATTAATAAATAAAGACTTTAAATAAAGATTTTTGATTTTCACAATTAGGTATTACAGATTTTAACCGGATTAATCGCGTAAATTTAATAGGGAACGATTGATCCCGTTAAAGTTTCACGCTGTATCCTGTACATAGCACGATAGACAGGGAGATCATGGGAACCTAGTGTTAGGACACTCTGTTCCCATTAAGAAACTGCCCCACTTTCCGCTGATTTCTGGAGGCATTACGCGTTGGTCGGCGGAATTCAACGCCGATTCGTGCCTCGTGAACAGAGCGAGAAATTAAAATATATATTTCATTGCCCCGAGTGGTAATCGAACCCACAACCTTTCGCATTTACAGCCACATGCTTTTGCTCCAGCCACGACTGGCGAAACTGGTTTAAGAGTTTAATTTAAATATTATAATAATTAACTATCGCACGTAACTTTACTTGCGTTGACTTTGATACGATTGGCATTCTATCTTTATTACTAGCTTTGGCCGAATGTAAAACAAAACGTTAAATCCTGTTTTTTTCTCGTTCCTGTAGAATTTTTTGTCTCTTCTCCCTTATTCTTTCCCTACATTTTCTCAGTAATGTCGCTTGTAACGAAAGAGTGGTATTTATATTTTGTTACTTCACGCTACTTTGACATGTCTGTATCCTGCATATAGCAGGATACGCAGAGGGAACCTAGTGTTAAGGCACTCTGTTCCCTACGCACCGCCCAATTTTCTAGATATTGCGCTTTGTCTTATTATTAATGATTTCACATATCTACAGTGATTTTTTTTCCTAATTTCCAGGCGACTGGCGGTCTTTTCGGCGCCAAGCCGGCGACATCGGCGTTCGGCACGACACCAGCAAGCACTGGCTTCGGAGGCTTCGGCAGTGGCCTATTCGGGAAACCGCAGCAGACGACCGCACCTACGTTTGGATCTACTGCTCCGAGTGAGTTTGAATTTATTTATGTTTGGATTTTTTTTATCTATGTGCGCTGTGTGTGCGGATGAAATATACCATATTTTTATTCCGTGGCTCCGGTCAGGAGGCGAAGCGTGGCGTTGATTTCCGCCACTTAACACGTAATGCTACAAGAATTCGGCGGAAAGCGGGGAACGTCAGTGTCTTAATGGGAACCTAGTGTTAACACTAAGTTCCCAGGTTACCTCTGCCTACTCTACAATGTACGGGAGACACGAAAAGTTGAAGCTAAAAAAAGTTATTTTTTTATCTATCAGTATCTTTTGACCCACTTTTTGTCATTGGATTTACGCAGCACTTTCTCGGATGGATCAGAAAACACAAAATTATTTTAAACGTATTTTCTTAGTTTTTACCTCTAACGAAAAGGAATGTGTTATAAGTTTAATGTGTCTATACTATGTGTGTATCTGTATGTCTTTCTTTGGCATCGTAGCTCCCAAACGGGTTCCACCTCAAAAAACATTTTCTTTTTTCGAAAGGTAGTTTAATAGAGTGTGCACATAGCTTCATGAAAATATGTTCAGTCGATTAAGGATTATTACCTCTTTTCTAGTTGCTTTATCAGTTATTAATTTATAGATTATTATATTATTATAGCTCTAAAAAATATTTTTTCGGTTGCTTAGCGTTCGGTTCGACCCCGGGTTTCGGTACAAACACAACAGGTTCGAACATGTTCGGCGGCGGTACGTTCGCGAAACCGGCAACCACGCAACCATCGTTCGGTTTCAACGCGCAACCGACTCTAGGTGAGATGATTTTTTTGTTATTAGTTTAAATAAAATTAAGATGGTTGTAAAATCACTTTTACAATTGTAATGTTCTATTTTTTATTTAATGTGCAATACAAATTACATATGGTATGAATGAATGGTTTTTGATCAAATAATTCGTATCATTTTTTTTAATCTATTAGAATTAAACTGCTAGCTTATTTTGTAATGTAATTATTACTATTTTCTATTTAAAATGTTTTCATAAGCAGCAAGTATAGTTATTTTAATTAATATGTATTGTACAATATTAGTAAACAATATGAGGATAGGTATATAAAGATTTTGATATAAATGTGAATGAAGTCAAAAGAGAATGCGAACCGTATAAAATATTTCGCTCTGGTAACAAGGCAAAACGCAGCGTTGAGATCCGCCACTCAACACGCAATATCTCGAGATAGCGCGATGCGTGGGAAACTGAGTCTTTCATGTCAATTATTGCTACTTTTTCAATATTTTATTTTACTTTTATAAAACAAACCCTAGTTTTACCTGTTTATACATACATACATACATAGGTGCAGGTCTTGGTACTGGTCTGGGGACATCCTTCCAGGCGAAGCCCGCGGCGCCAGCGTTCGGTGCCTTGGGCACCGGATCCATATTCAATCAGCCTGCGCAGAATAATACTTTTAGGACAGGTGGGTTAAAAAATGATTTATAAATTTTAGGGAACTATTATTTATATTTATAGTTCATTTAATATTTCAATATTGTAATTTATTTATTTATCATCGTCATTATAAGTTTATTTATATGAAAGCGCTTGCTGCCGTCGACTGAACCGGCGACGCCTACCCCCTTGTCGATGGCATATTTAATTATAACAGTCGATGCTTGCCACTTGATGCACTTTCCATACGTTCCATTGTTTTATTTAGTTTTTCTTTCCAAATTTGTATTTATGTGTTCTGTTTTGTATGTGTTTGTGGTTTACTTTCTTATATACTGTACCGTGTTCAATTGTTTTAATATGTGTTTTGTTTTCAGTTGCACGCTGTATCCCGTATATAGCAGGGTAGGCAGAGGGAGCTTGGTGTTAAGACACTGCATGTTGAGTGGCGCAACTCAGCGCTGCGGTTTTTATTATTACCTGAGCAAATCGGCGACAATTACAACCTTGAACAATGACAACGTCACAATGACATACATTTATATATGACGGTTTTAGTAGACAGCTAGATATTTGATTTGTTATGTTCCAGGCTTGGACTCAGGCTTGGCAGGCGGCGGGCTGTTCGGCACCTCGTCGGGCCTGGGCGGCGCGCCCCCGGGCGGGGGGCCGGCGGGCGCGGCGGGCGCGGGCGTGCACGAGCACATCCTGACGCTGGCGGCGCGCCCCTACGGAGACACGCCGCTCTTCAAGGACCTCGTGCCCGACAGCTGTGAGTGCTTGTCTACACTGTTCTTATACACTTAGTAAATCATCATTTTAATCTTGTGCGTTTTTATTTCATTTTGCTCGTAAAAACTATTCAAGTACTACAAGTACTCTATTCAAGTACGCCCCCGCGACAAACGCAATTTTTCTCGCGTAGTTCCATATCGCGTGGAGATTCCTAGATAAAAATAAACCTATATGTTGCTCCATAACGGCCTATATCGGTAAAAGTCCCATAAAGATTACTTCAACTGTCCTGGAGCCCTAGCCTGTAAAATCTTTTAATAGTCCGGAAAAAAAATACATAATTTACATATAATTACTTATTAATCATACTTACAGTGAAAGAATGTACCACAATGACCTCTATTTTTTATATTCACGTTGTGTTGAGGCATCCCTCGACAATGTCTCCTCATGGGGTGTAAGGAACTTAGTTCAGTTTAACCCCTTGAAAACACAAGTTTGCGCGTTAACCATTAAAAAAATCCCATTCATCGTATCGCCAGTCTTTCAAAACACTCCCCTTACAGCCGCGCCCAGTATCAATATATTGGGCCTTAATGTTTCGAGTGACTCAGTATCGCGATCATCTGAAAAGCAAGGCCAAGTTGGTCTCGAAGAAACTGGGGGTCATCAACAGAGCGAGACGGTACTTCATGCCAAAACACCGTTTAGCCCTATATACGGCCCAGGTTCGGCCTCATGGAGTACTGTTCTCATCCCTGAACTGGTGCACCCCAGTATCAGCTTGAACCATTTGATTGCATACAACGTAGAGCCATTCGAATCATTGTGGCCCAATGAAATGATGTGAAAGGCTTGACACTTTGACTTTGCATAGAGACGTCTCCTCGCTGTGCGTTCTCTATCGCATTTATCATGGTGAGTGTTCTGAAGAACTGTTTGACCTGTTACCTGCCGCAATTTTCTTGCCGAATTTTCTAACCGCACAGTATATTTTATTGATATTTTAGTCATAGGCTAAAATATCATCCACATCACCTGGATACGTGGCAATCCATTACTGTGCGGTGTCGTAGGAACTTCCTTCCAATGGCCTACCCGCGGCAGTGTTTCCAGGTCGATATGACATGGGTACCTGCAAAAAGCGCATCTATCTCCTTATAGGCCGGCAACACACCTGTACCTCCTCTGGTGTTGCCCGGGGTCGTGGGCGGCGGTAATCACTTACCATCAGGTGACCCGAACGCTCGTTTGTCTTGTCCTTTTCCATAAAAAAAAAGTATATCGCACAGGACACGGTAGGCAGAGGGAACCTGGAAACCTCTAAGATACTCCATTTTCCACCGAATTTTTGAAACATTGCATGTTAATTGGCGAAACTACAAGCCACGCTTTAACTGATTAACAGTGCAGGGAAATAAATTTATAAAAAAAATATTTCCCTGAGTGGGAATCGAACGCACGACACACGCTTGTGCTCCTACGGCGCGAAGACCTTGGTTATTCTAGACTCTTATTTCCTCTTGTCATTTCAGCATCAGCAACAGAAGACATCCTCAAACCCACAAACCCGACAGCGGTGAAGGCGATACTCGACAACAGCGCGTACCGCGTGTCGTCGCCGCCCGCCTCCAAGCTCACGCTGCGCCCGCGCCCGCTGGCTCCTGCGCCTGCGCATAAAGTTAATACTTAGCTATCTATATACAAAAGTTATTGTAAATACACTCAAGGTTTTTCGAAATTTCAATAGTAACGGGATTTGATAATAATTAAATGTTAATGAATGCCTCTGAGTACATAATTTATATATTACATATGATATTAGATTACATTACGTACAGTACAAAGGTAGTGGTTAAGATTTTTTTTTTTAAGAAATATTTCACAAGTAAAGCTTCACGCTTCACGCTGTATCTCGCACACAGCAGGGTAGGCAGAGAGAACCTAGTGTTAAAACATTCTGTTCCAAACTTTCTGCCGTATTCTGGAAGCATTGCGTGTTGAGTGGCAGAACTCAACGCCGCACTTTGTCTTGACACCAGGGCGAAGAAATGAAAATATAAATTTAAGGAAATATTTAATCTCCCCCAGTGGGGATTGAACCCACAACCAGTCTATTTTACAGTCACATTTTGTGCCCCTGCACCACAACTGGCCTCAAGTTTCCAACTTTGCTAAAATATGTTTACACTTACAGAAGTCACTATTCGACGGCCTTGAAGAATACGACGCCAGCTTAGATTGTAAACTGAGCTTAAAACCGAGTAGAAAACGTCTGGTACTCCGGCCGAGGTCTGATGGAGCTCCTGATACACCTGATGGGAATAGGTGAGTTGATTGAATTTCATTTTCATGCTGTATCCCGCATATACCGCTATATGCGGGATACACAGCATGAAAATGGCCAGAGCCAGAGCCATTCTCCGTTTCCTGCCCCAATTGTCTTGTTGAGCAATGGAATTAAACGCCGGACTTTGCCTTGATACGAGGAGCGAGGAAACGTAAATAATTCTGTGAAAATACAGTTGGGCGCTGTGACCACGACGTATGTATGTACTTGTACATTTTATTTTTTTATTATTATTTCATAGTCCATAACTTTATTTTTTATACTACGCAGGTCTTTGGAAGATTCTCGTCAAGAACCATCAAACGCACGCGAGGAGAGATCTACGGATAGAAATGACACTGGCAACCGAGAGGAGATCAGACACTTGGCGAAGACTGATGTCAATCGTGAGTGGTGTCTTCAAACCAACTTAAAAATAAGGGATTCTCAATTTAACTTCTAATATAAAATATATATTTGTCCGTGATTATGTCGCTATGGGCTGTACCGATTTTGATGCGGTATGTAGAAAAGTATTTCCTCAACTTTCGAGAACATTTTAGTTTTCTTTGTTATATTTTTAATGAAGACGAAATAAATGGAGAATGTAAAGAAAATTGTAAAGTAAAAATGTTATGTGAATTTTGTTTTTTTTTAAATGAATTTTTAGTTCGTGATTTGAATCTTAAATTACAGATAGACAACTAAAAAAAAAGTACTTCATTTAAACTATTATATGTATGAAATTATTAATATGTAAAAAATTATAAATATAGAAATCTTTATCGTGTCAACTGAACTCACGCTTGACATTTTTTTAAATATTTAGTATAATGTTTTTTATTATTTCTTTTGTAGATGCCGATTCGAATACAGAGAATCATAACAACTGGTGAGTTGACTTTTTTTATGGAAAAAGACAAGGCCAACAATGATAGTAAGTAATGAGTAATATAATCACCGCCGCCCACCACCCAGTGTAACATAGTAGCTGGTGCGTGCGCGGCCTCCGACTGGAGATTGATGGACACGCGCCTTTTGAAGGTACCCTGCACGGCAGTGGAGCGCCCCGTATCCAGGTGGTTGAGTTTGTGACGTACTCTGCCATTAGAAATTCAGCGGCAGGTCACAGGTCAAACAGTTCTCCAGAATACTCCCCATAATAAATGCGATAAAGAACGCACAGCGAGGAGACTTTTCTATGCAAAGCTAAAGTGACAAGCTTTTCATAGATCATTGGGTCCCCAAGGATTCTAATTTCCGTGCGTTGTGTGCGATTAAATGAGTCAAGTTGACACTAGTGTGCACTAGCCCAGAGATAAGAACAGTACTCCATATGAGGCCGAACCTGGGCCCTATACAGGCCAATCGGTGTTTTGGTACGAAGTAATGTTTTGCTTTACTGATGACCTCCAGTTTCTTTGAGGCCGACTTGGCCTTGCTTTCCATGATCACGATATTGGCAGTCGCACGAAACGCTAAGGGCCTATATGCTGATACTGGGCGCGGTTTTAAGGAAAGTATTCTGGAAAAGTGGCGGTTTCCTTAGTGGTTAACCGCAAACTTGTATCCTCTGGGGGTTGAATTGAACCAGGTTCTTTTCACCTCACGAGGAAACATTCCCGAGGGATGCCTCAACGGAAGACACAAGTTTATTTCGGCACTGGTCGACGTTTTCCCGAGAAAGACTTGTGTGGTCGGAGTATACTGCGTTTACTGTGTTTATCATCTGCATAGAAATGAATGCTAGAACCCTCTAACATGTTAATATGCAGAATAAACAGCGTAGGGGACAGCACGCAGCCTTGGGGTACTCCAGTGTCCACAGCGTCTACTGTGGATTCTATTTCCACTCGAGGTAATGAAATATTTAATATTTTAATTTCTTCGCTCGTGTGTCGAGGCAATGCGCTGTGTGCAGTTCCACAACACGAAAAGCCTCCAATTCGGTGGAAAGTAGGCAATGGAAGTGTCACTAGTCTTATCACTAGGTTCCCTGGTTCGCTTTGCCTTCTATGATACAACGATTGTGTATCATAGTAGGCAAAGGGAACCTGGGAAAGAAACCTGAAACACTTGATTCTGTTTGCCCACCCTGTAATGCGGGTTTATACATGAAGCTTAAAAAAATGTTGGGTTTTTTGTTTCAGGCCAAATTCAACACAGTCTTGGCCTGGAAAGGAGAAATCTATAGATGGAGAAGGAACACCTAGACTTTATCCTAATTTAGGCAAGTTCATTTTTTTTTGTATTACAAAATAGATTATTACAGTGGAGATTCGATTATCTGACTCTGAGATATATTTTGTATAATCCCTACTATCAATGTGTAAGTGTTTGTAGGTGTAGTTTTTATGTGTAGGTGTTTGTAGGTATATCTACTTTAATGATGTTTGATTAAAACATATTTTTTTCAAATAACGAATACTAGTTAATAATTGTTGTAATTCATGCTTTATAAGCTTACTGCTTCCTTATAATCCCTTTATCATGCATTCCATTATACGGATATTTGTCTATCAAAGAAACTAAAAATGTTAATAAAAATGTATTTTTCAACAGATAAAGAATTACCAGCGCAAGTATCGGAACGTCGAGCTAGTTGGTGAGTTTTTTTTAAGTTCACATTGTATCACGCACATAGCACGGTAGGGAGAGGTAATCTGGGAACAGTGTGTTAAAACATTCCGTTCCCCACTTTCCCCCGCAGGCGTTGCGTATATAGTGGCAGGACTCAACGATACCTACAGCGAGAAAATGAAAATATTAAATATATCATTTCTACGAATCGAACTCACAACCGTCACGTTTACGATCGAACGTGTACCGTGACGCAGGGTCACGACGGCATTTTAATTTGCCTTTCTCTAGATTTTACAGGCGGCTTCACCCGCATGGTTATATACACATACACATATGACACACGGCACATACAGGCACTTAGCCTTGCTCGATAAATCTAATATAAAAAGATTTTTCAATTCGAGTCTAATGTATTATTTTATTTAGCTCATTTTGTTTTTATTAATGTTTGCTTATTTTATAAAAATTATATTTTTTTTTTATTTCATAGGCTAACAACAAAACCACTACGCAAACCGCTGGATTTGAACCCGGACTCGGTAGAAAACTCTGTTAGAGAGCTCGGAGTTAAAACGCACCGAGTGTCCGAGGATAAAGAGAATATTGATACTTTGTCCGGTTAGTATTAGTTGTGTTTTCTAAAAATGTAATATTTTATACCTATTTATATAGGCGTAATACGAACAAACCATGCGTATTATACCTTGTTAATAAGTTATTTTTTCTTCAAAATCCCAACAATGAAAAATAATAATTTAGAAAAATATTAATTTTACTTATATGGTACTATATATAAGTAAAATTAATATTTTCTTGTTATATGATAAATAATTTGGTTCATCTATGTAGTGTAAAGAATAAAATTATTTGACGAAAAGTTACCGCAGTCTTATAGTTGCATTGACATATCATGATACAATGTTGAAGCTAACTTGAGCTTATGCCTAAAATTCGATTTTTCATGTCAGTATATAATAAATTTAAGGAAATAATTGATAGTTAAATGAATCATGATGGAAAACATGTAATTTTCTTAAATGTTGTTTATACACACACCTATTATTACAAACACTCGATCACTCATTCACTTGCTCAAAGACTCATTCAGTTTCTGTTCATTTTAAATTCAAATTTAAAATAATGTTAATACAAATAGATTTTTTTTCAAGCATTTTTGAATCGTTCAATAAATATATAATTCAGCTAAGATCAACAGATTCATTCACTCTGTCACTCGCTCACTCATTCACTAACTACTAACTATAAGCACTACTTTTTTTTATTTAATGGCCTGATTTTGCGATGACAGCCGCAAAATAATCTGCTAGTGTCACGTATAGTAGAAAGAACACGAATGATATGAAGCAGTAAATTTTAAGAGATATTATGAACTGGTATAGATATGGTAGTGGATGTACTGGTTCAAACACTAAAACAAACAAACAAACGCTATATTAGAAATGTACAAATGAAAATAAATAACAAAAAATTACACACATTGAGAACAACTATAACTTAAAGCACTACTTTATTCGATTCTTCACTCACTCATATGAATGCACCAACTAAGGTTCGTCCCCCTCCCTCCACTTCTGCCGCCACCGCTGGGGCCAGCCCCCCGACTGCAGCAAGTGCGGCTGCGAGAAGATAGCGCACCAGATACACGGCGTTTATGGTTGTTTATATACTTGCTTATTGTTCATTTATGTGTATTTTACGTATTTTTGGATAGACATTTTTTTTGAGTACGTTATTTAGGATAAATTAGGTAAGTAGCTGGATGCGCAATATTGTGATCTATATTATTCTCATTTACTAAATCAATCCTTTATTCTCTCTTTCACTTACTGATATATATGTAATTATAAATCACTGTTCCCAACCAGTGGTCCGCGGACGCCTAAGTATGGTCCGCGAAAGATTTTAATTTTATGACTGAGGATGGTGAGGGGAAAGTTTCTGTTTGATTATCACAGTTATTTTTTATTATACCTACATGCATAGTGGTCCCTGCTACCCAGAATGATATAAAAGTGGTCCTTGATCAAGAAAAGGTTGGGAACCCCTATTATAAATACTACAGATCAGATACACTGCGTTTATAGTTACTTATCGTTGTTGATAGTGGATTTATTATGTGTATTTCATATACTTTACTAGTTAATTTACTCATTCAATCATTTATTTACGCCATCATTCGTTCACTCATTTGAATGTAACACCATACAAACAGTTTTCAAACTCGCTTCATTTCTGTTGTATTTACTTTGTATAGAATAATTAAGTTAAGATAGGTAATTACTAAAGAGAAGTAGATGGGAATGATAATATGTTGATCTCATTCAATCACTCGTTCACTCATTCACTCGTGTAAATTTATAAAGAACAAAGGTTTGTCAAACTTGCATCACATTTGCTGTAGTTATTTTGTAAAGTTAGATAATTACCCAAAGATCATCAATCATTATTCCATTCACTCACATCTTTTTCCTTATCCCTATTGTTGATTTTGATAATATTTAAAAAAAATTAAAAGATAATTTCGGTATATCAATATTTTGAGGCTGTCGTGACGTAGGGACACAAGTGATATCTTCACTCTGGCAATGAGGCAAAACGAGGCGTTGAGTTCCGCCTAAGAACTTACTATATACTTTTTTACATAAAGCATCGTAGATTTGATTTTTGTGGTCACGACTCGTTGGCCGTATTGAAATTCTTATCATCATTACTCATATCATTTTCCATTTATCTCCTTTTAGTGTCTGAAGAGGAGAATGTACAACCACGCGATGTAACTCCCCATCCCGCAGGATTGAAGCTGACACGACCTGGGTACTATACTATACCGTCCTTGGAGGAAATCACCAGTGAGTACTACCACTGCCCAAATAGTAATATATATATATATATATATATATATATATATATATATATATATATATATAAAATCCTACGTCTAAACTGTGGAGGTATCTTGATTAATTTCTTTAGATATGGGTTTAAAATATTTTATCCTATATACTGTTCCCGTAAAACAAACGCTGACGCTTCCACCCTGTATATATAAATAATGAAATAAATACTATAAACGCGATGTTTGTGGGTTCGATTTCTACACGGGGATATCAATTATTTAATATTTTTATTTTACTCGCTTTGATAACAAGGCAAAACGCGGTGTTCCGCCACACAATACATAACGTTTCAAAAGGCATGGAGGACGAAGTGTCTTAACACTAGGTTCACGCTGAAAAAAAAACTAATTTATAATCAGATTTTCCATCCCCCGTTAATAAAAAAGTAAGATTATGAAAAATTATGTAATTTTTCATCATTTGCAAAATATGCATGATCAAATATGCTGTACAATTATGAAAATCATATATAAAAATTATATAATATTTTGTAATTTCCAGAGTACCTCCGCCCCGACGGCACGTGCGTCGTCCCGCACCTCACCATCGGCCGTAAGAACTACGGCAACGTGTTTTACGACTGCGAAATAGACGTCGCCGGCCTAGACTTGGACTCCTTGGGTAATTTTTTTTTCAGATTTAGATAGCTGTATTTGAACCGTGTAGCTGTATCTAAGAACCTGTGATCTAAGATCAGTTGGATGTTAATTTGCTTATTAATAAATAATAATAATAATAATAATATTTATTAAATTAAAAATTTTCGTACATAACAAAAACTTAAATCAGTAATAACTGCATTAGTATAAAACTGTGTTGCAGCTATTAACTCCCACCTCGCAATCGTCCTTTAATATAATATATAACTAATTTTACAAATAAATAAAATAATAACATAATATTTAACAAGAACCAATCATGAAATATAATAACAAAATTCAATAATTAAAAATATATACATTAATTACTCAAAAGATAATAAAAATAATTTAAAAAATAGTAATAAATGTATTTAAAAAATGTATATGTTCTGAACTGCACTTCTTAATGGCAACAGTTTTGATACTGGATTCCCAAGTTCCCTCTGCCTACCCTGCTATGTGCAGGATACAGCATGGAGCTTAAAGAAAGGGTTAAAAAATAATTAAATCCTAACTATAATTATATAGGCAGTCTTATCTCTATATATAATAAGACAGTAAAAATATTTTGTCTGTACATTTAGTAATTTTGACTGAAATGGATAGAGAGGGACACTTAAAAAGAATAATAGAAAGCAAAAAGTTTTTTTTTTAAATTTCTTGTCGACATATTTTTGTCCGCATTTTTCTCTGAAAGTACTGAACCGATTTACTTAAAAATTTCACCAATTGCTTTGTTTTAACTCAACTTAACTACTAAAATTTAGTTCATCAAAATCGGTTCATTAAAAAAAAAGTTATCGTCATTTGAAAGAAGTCGTAATTAATTCAACACAGAGATAAAGAACGATCTTGAAAGACATATCAAGTAAATATAAAGATTTTTTGGTTGGTTCGTTCATATAATATATGTAACTAATTTAAAAACTGTACAGGAGTTAATATGCAATTATTACAGTTATTTTACAAAGAATATTATGAATCCTACAAATCAATAATTTAACATTTAAGGCTGTTTCTGAATGAGTAAATTAAATTATTCACTGACATCAGCACATTTAACAGAGTATATTATATAGGTAAAAAGAACATAAAGTTACAAAAATATATACGTGTAATAAATAATTAGCTTTATGTATATTTTATAAATATCAAATATCAACAATGGTCGTATTTTTTTATTTAAAACAATCAAAAATTCTTTGACGATAATGTCGTAAAAAAATCATATTAGAAGTCATTATTATATTATAGTTGTCAATCAATTCTGCTTATTAAATCAATAATCATGTATTTTAAGCGGGCGAAGCCGTGGGCGAGCCGCTAGTATTTAATATATGCTAATAACAAACAAAAATATTACAATGAAGTAATGTTCCCTTCCAGTCCATTTCCTGAACAAAGAAGTAATTATCTACCCGGAGGATGACAACAAGCCGCCGGTAGGTGCGGGTTTGAATCGGCGCGCGGTCGTCACGTTGGAAAGAGTATGGCCGCGGGATAAAACTGAGAAACGACCCGTTACTGAACCTGACAGGTAAAATATAAATTATACTTAGAAATAATAAAAATAAATTAAAAAGCATTGAAAAATGACATTTTTTTTAGAGGCCAGTCGTGGCGCGGGGACACAGACGTGACAGGAAATGATATATATAATATTTTCATTTCTTTGCTTTGGTAACGAGACAAAGCGCGGCGTTGAGTTCCGCCACTCAACACGCAATACCTGTGAAATTCGGTAGATAGTGGATAACGAAAGTTGGAAACACTTTCGTTATAAAGAAACGAATTGTCTTAATTTTGTTACAAGGTTAGCTCTGTCTGCGCCTGCTATGCGCGGGATACAGCGTCAAAATATTATTTCGACATGAAAACGATTAATATTGGAAGGGATGGTATATTTTCATTTCACGGTTCTGGTAAGATAAAATGCATAACGATCGAATTGCGTAACTTGGCGATAAGTTACACAATTCGATACGCAATATCAAGAAAATAAAAAAAAAACACTCAATCTTAGTGAGTGGCAAATAGAGTGTGCTAACACTATCTCCTTTTTGCCTACTCTTCATGCGCGGGGTACTGCGCACTATTAAAAAAATCAAATATTAAAAAAAACTACTTTTTTCCTATACAGACTTCTAAAAATGGACTATGAGGGTAAACTCCGTCGTATATGCGACAAGTATGACACTAAGTTCATTGAGTATAGACCTCAGACCGGCAGTTGGGTGTTCCGGGTGAGTACACGTTGTTTTTTGTTATCGCTAAAGTGAACTTGAACCTGTACTTTGGATATTTTTTTTTGTTTAATTGAAAATTAAGCAAACGTAAAGGGTATTGAAAATTAATAGTTGTGGATTCAATTCTCTTTTGGTTCTCCCATTTTAGGATCTGCAATGTGTGAATTATTATATTTTTTTTAAAAGATACACAGCATTGTTATATAAAAATATAATATAGTTATTTACCTTAGTTATTTACTTAAGTGTGGAATAACACTTTAAAAAAATTTTAAAAGAAAATAATATATTTTATTTTTAGGTGGAGCATTTCAGTAAATACGGTCTCTCGGACTCTGACGAAGAAGACGATACACCAGATGTACTGAAAAGGCAGATTGTTAACCAAAGCCTTCAAAAGGCGGCGCCGAGTATGTAAATATGTATAAATTAGTAATTTCTTTATTTTTTTACCTTCACGCTGTATCCCACATACAATATGCGGGGTGGGCAGAGGGAACCTAATGTTAAACTGGTCGTTAATTATTTTGAATAAAATTTGATTTTGACTTTTAAGACACTATGCATTTTTACTTGCCAGGTCTTGAACGAATGTGCGGCGTTGAGTTTCGCCACCCAAAAGTGTATTTCTTAAATATTTAGTTAATTGTACATTTATATTGTGTACTAGTCACTATCTCGCGGCTTCGTCCGCTCGAACTACACAATTATTTATATACTAATCTACATAACTTTAGTGCTCTTATAGCGTTATCATTATACAGACAACATTCATAAATTGAAATCTAAAGTTTCTCACTTCAATAAGACAGTTATTTTGTAACAATTATGTCATATAAAATAATATATATTTATATAACTTATTTTTATTTATAAACTCTTAAATAAAACAAGCACTAAAAATTAAGAATACTTATTTAATTAAGGAATACCTTTATTAGTGAGTAACCAACCTTATAATCCTCAAAATTTCAGCTTTGCTGAAATGATATAGGCCTGAGATCTTGGGCTAAAAGAGAATTTTAAAGCAAATTGAAATCTAAATGTTCACTCCTCGAATTGAGAATAGAATCCACATCCAGTTACTTAAGATCCGCAATTATAAACTGCAATAAGATGGCGCGATTTGAATCATTAATTTTTTTTTTTTTTTTTAAACGGAATCTTATCTCTTATCTTTGTGGAAGAAGATTAAAATATCAAAACCGTCTCGTAAGCTTAATAAACCTATTGTTGTTTCGTCCCACGCGAAAGTCGGAAACTCCTTTTTTATGAATGCGGTTAAAAAATATGAAATAAAATGTTTTTCGTTTTTAATTTTGTAATTATATTAATATATTTTTTTTATTTGTATTTCAGTACAAAAACCTCAACCTGTATTGACGACGTCACCCCTTAATAATGTAAACATGCCTACAGTAAATGGAAATAGTTCTTTACTTGGAGGTCTTGGGGGTCTTGGGGTTGTTGGAGGTGTTGGAGGTCTGGGGGGTATTGGTCTTGGGGGATCGGGGGGTCTTGAAATGTTCAATATGCAACAGACCTCATTGAATTTGTTGAGTGGGTCTAAAGGTATTTATTTTTTTATTATTTTAGTAAAATCGTACAAGTTTTTTATTTATTTTGTAATAAAATACTAAGTTTATCAAAAAAATATCAATTATTAATATTAATTAAGTATATTAATAATAGTATTACTTATATATTTTTTTTTCGCTTATAGAATAACTATGTATTGCGTGCAAATTTAGTTATTAGTCAGCTTGTTGTATTTAATTGAAACATAACTAATATGAAAAACAAACTTATTTATTACTTACTTTACCATGCTTCATATATTATATGAAAATTAAAAAGCTCTGTACAACTGGTTTTTATTTAATTCATATATAGTTTAGTAATTCCCTACTGCTAAGGAAGGGTTGTTTTTTGCGCGTATCTTGTATGTATGTATTATTCTTTATTACCTCATATCTCCAGAACCGCTGAACGGATTTACATAATTGAGGTATCGTTAGATTCGTATTAGCAGCCCAAGTGTTCTTAGATGAAATGACGTTAAATAAAAATAATCATGGCGGCTGTGGGACGCCATTGGACTTAGTGAAAAAAAAATTTTTCGTTTTGAATACCACAGTATGGGTCTCAAATTCAAGAGCTTACTACGAGGATTTCAAAAAGGTACATCATGATTATGATTACCATAATAAATTCTAACAAAAAAGTGAAAAATAAAAAAATATTTGTAAAAACAAAAACCCCGACTGCATAAAAGTAAAAAGAAAATAAACAAGTCCAGTAGTTTATTAGGATTAACAGTTGTTTATTAGGATTAACGGTTTTTGTTTTTACAAATATTTTTTTATTAGGAATATATATATTTTTTAGTTTTCGATATGGATGTCACAGATGATAACGCGGAAGCGCCCAGTCTTTATCAAGATAACAGAGGTGAGCATATTTGTCAGCTTCACGCTGTATACTGCATATAGCTCGAAAACGAATTGTATATGCGGATACGCATATCAGACACATCACTAGTGTTAATAGTTAAAAAACACTCCGTTCCCCCGCATCCCGCAATTTTAGTCCTTGCGTGTTGAGTTGTTGAGCTCAACGCCGCGCTTTGTCTCTCAGAGTTTAGTTACACCCGAATGGAGATCGAACCCATAACCATCTTGTTTACATACTGACGCTGTGCCACTGCGACACGACGAAAAATAAAAAAGATTTTATAATATATTATCTATACTAATATAATATTTCAACCTATAATATAATTTTTGTTATTTCCACAGCATACGGTGTAAAAAGTCCGACAAGTGAATTAGCACGCTTAGAACATAGACAAAGTGATCGTGTGCAAGTTATGAAGGCGTCGCTTTACGCCGATACAGGTATGCGGGTTCAAATCTTAATTGGGAGACATTTTTGTTATCTCTTGACGTTTGTCTCATTCTGTCTTTTCATAATAGTTACTAAATCATCATGTAAAATATCTATGAACAAATAAATAATACACAAAATAATTAATCCGTATAAAAATGTGTTACTGATTTAGCAAGTTTCCAATGTAATCGGCGGTATATTATAGTACTTTTATAAAAATATAAAAAAATATTTTTTTAAACATAAAAAATAAAACTATATTTAATATTTAAAATGTACTCACAGAAATGCAAGATGACATATCGATATCGACCGGCGATCAGCTAGTGCCGTCCACTATAACGGGACTCGAACCCGTTATCCCCGACCCGTTGCCCGCGATACATCGCGACATGGAGATCGTTGCTGTGGAGAACTTACGAAATGATGGTATGTGTTTTGTTTTGTTCTTATAATTATAAGAGCTAAATTTCTATAATAATTAAGCCTTTAAAAAGCTTATATAGCTTACTAATATAAAATTATATAAATAATGATTTTTTTAAGAATAACTCACGTCTGAAAAAAACTTCAAAAGTATTTATAATTTGAAATAATAATATGAATATTTTACTAAATGAAATTGAATCCACAATATAAAAAATAGGTTGTAAGTATGAGAGACCATTGTGTCGCAGAGAAAACGGCGTGCAAATGCGACGGTTGTGGGTTCGATTTCTACTAGGGGGAATTAAAACCAATTCATGGTTTTAATTCCCCTTCTTGTTTTCTCGCTCTGGTACACAGAACGGCGGTGTTGATTTTCGCTACTATACACGCAATGTTTTAAAACTTGTACAATGAGTGGAACACGGAGTGTCTTAAGACCCTTTAGGCTCCCTTTACATGCAGGATACAGCGTGAAGCAAAAGTTAAGAAATTCCCAATTATGTTTGAATATTTATTTATTATTTTTATCAGCTTCGCGCTGTATTTTATTTATTAGTAACATAATATTATTTATTTTTGTTCATTTTAGAAGTAAAAATGGCACCTTTATACATACAACCGCACACAGTAGTGTTGCAGTTTCATAGAAAAGTACCACCGTTCAAACATACTGTAGCTGGTGAGTAAAATAAATAAAATTATCTAGAGGATGTTTATTGTTAGTATTAAAAATATACATGAAAGTAATAAAATCTGCAGTTGAAAAGCATTTTTCTTACTTAATTGTGGTATAATACTTTAAATAAATATGTTAAAAATATTTATTTTTATACAATCTTTTTTAAATTAAATTAATTATAATCGTATAGTATTAAAATTATATCATAATTTAGACATTTATAATTATAAGTGCCAGTTTCACCGGTAATGAATTAAGTTTCAAATAGTAATCTAATAATTAATGCTATCTCACAGACAGGATAAAAATACAAAATAATTGTTTCTTATATTTTCAACAATAATTTTCGTACGATTTGTTACATTTTTAAATTACAAATAAGTATGTAAAAATTAAATGCATATGACAACTGTTTATCTACTAGATATTGCTATTCGAGACTTTTGAAACCTATTATAGCTTGTCTGGCAGATAAGGCTGTATGGGACTTTATCAGCCAGTGGTGAAACTGGCCATAAATATTAAAAATTCTTCAATTTATCAGCTGCTATTTGTAAAAAAAATATTATTGCTTAATTTTACATATTTTTTTTCTTTAGTTTACTATAACCTGGTATAATGATTATTTCTATTTTTTTTTTTTTATTTGTAGGTCGCCTAAATGCGTCTTCCATGGCGGATCTATCGATAAGTCGAGCGCGCCACTTTCACACAGGATTCGGTAAATATTAGAATTATTAATAACTAGCGACTTCGGGCTTCGCCCGCTTAATGTTATTATTATATCATAGACAAATTGTACAAAATATTTACATTGTGAATTGTAGCCCATGTGTTATTCTGATGTATGAGCTATATTAAATTAGCTATCCATACCTATATTATAAATTCAAAAGTAACTCTGTCTGTCTGTCTGTCTTTTACGCAATCAGGGCCAAACCGCTAATTCAATTGTGATAAAATACTCATATAGAGATACTTGAGGGTTTTCGGATGAACATAGGTTACTTCTTTTTTCACATATTTGTAATATTGTCGATATATACTAATATATTAAAATACTTTTTAAATTGACAGGCAATTTATTCTGCCATGTTAATAACAACCGACCGTTGCTCAGCAACGGTTTGCAAAGTTTATTTGTTGTTTTAAGAAAACGTCACCCAAATGAACTTGCTTAACGCATACATGGCCTGCGCTGATTCAACCTTATGAGATACATAAAAACAATGTTTTACACAAATATTGTCCTTTAAATAATATTTAAAAAAGTCCGCGATACATATACCATGTTTATCTTTGAAGGTTGAGCAAAAGTAACCATTTTAATTAATTTACTTTATATTTATCGGGTTCTTGTTGCATGTATTTTCTATAATTTGATATTGATCCTTATGAAAATGAATATAATAGTCACTTTTAGCATTTCATCTAGATTGAAATTATAGCTTACTGTATAACATTCTAATAAATAATTAAGGAGATGTCACTGATTCGAAATAACCTAGCATACGACCGGCATAGTATGGCCGACGCGAACGGGCAGATGACTTCGACGGTTTTATAAATNGTTCTGCCACTCAACACGCAATGCCTCCAGAATTCGGCAGAAAGTGGGGAACGGAGTGTCTTAACACTAGGTTCCCTCTGCCTACCCTGCTGTGTGCGGGATACAGCGTGAAGCTAATTTAATTTTTTTTAATTTTATCTAATAAGCATTCGTATAGTTTAAGCGGGCGAAGCCGCGTCCGGGTCCGCTAGTATATAATATAATTAACATTTTTATTAATGACAGGTGTCAATGGGACTTTAGCTACAGTATCAACTATGGAGTGCTTAAGAGATTTGCCTAAAAGTAAGTAATTCGTTTCATTAATTTCACGGGAACCTGGGAACCTAGCCTAGGTTACCTTTGAGTTCCGCCTATCAACACGCAATGGTAAGGTGTGACTTAACATACAGTTTTTCCAGGTTCCCTCTGCCTGCCTGCCCTGCTATGTACGGGGTATAGCGTGAAGCTAAAATAAATAAATAGCTTCGCACCGTATCCCGCATTTAGCCGAGCAACCCTAATGTTCCTGGACAATTTTCGATATATTGCCTGTTAAATGGACAATTGTCCATTTACTTTAACGCCGGGCTTTGATACCTCACCAAAAATACCTCACTTGCCTAGTGGGAATCGATCCTACAACTGTCGTGTTTAGTATTACGCGAGCCGCTCCGCCACGACGGCTTCTATATTTACGCTTTTATTATAAATAATAAAAAACCGAAACTACAATATTGGTATATATGTCACAGATAAAAAATTTAATAGGGGCAATATATTAATAAATATTGGGCCTATTAAAATTTTTATCTGTGACATATATGTTCTTTTAATTAAGTCATAAAAAAAATAATAAATGTGTTAAAACATCTTTAACATTTTTTAAGTGTTATTCCGCACTGCGGAAACATATGTCTTAGAAAACACAAAAATTTGAACTTGATATAACGTAACTTTCAAATTCCGCATTTGAACCTCCACCTCTTCCAAAAAAAGTACTTTGTTAAAATGTTAGAAATATATTATTTTAATATAATTTGTTTTCGTTTCAGATGCAAATCTACCCGACCTACACAAGTATATAGAAGGACGTCACGACGACGACTGGAGTGAGTCGGTTGTGACCAGAGTGAGCATAGGCCGGACCGGAACCTGTACTCAGGTGGGTAGAACTGAGAGACAGTTGCTATTCTACTAATATTATAAATGTGGAAGCTTGTGAGGATGTATGTGACAGTGACATTTTGTATTGGTTTTATTTTTTTATATTAGAATTTGAAATACTTTGAGGTATTATGTTACTTCGAAACACACAGCGTTGATTGAAGAAGCAGTCTCCTAATTTCGCCTATTTCATATATAAATGGTTTAACTTACCAAATAATCTTCGATATACTTTCCACTTTCACTTCTGCAGTGACGTACGTCATCTATTCTCTGTGGCGACGTGCTGTCATCTATCACTCATAGCGTCTTATAATTTTGCCGCGATCAGATGCAAAATTTATAAATAACAAAAATTTTCTTTGAAATCATTAATAAATGATTAATTTTGTGTAAAATATTTTTATATAAAGGAGTTTAGTTTATATTTGTGTTGTGTCTCGCAAGATGAGTGTAAATAATTCAGAAGTACAGGAAAAGGAAAGTTGCTGTTTTCAGAATTCAAAATGGCTAACGGTCCCTTGAAGTTTTTAGCAATTTTTCCTAGCTTACTAAAAATGAGAAGAAAAAATGTAAGCCCCCTTTACTATATAAGAGTTCAAAAGTAAAGTACAAACTTCTGATACTTTAAAAATTAAAATAGTAGTCTGTTTGAGACTGGTAAGTTATATTTCAGCATATAAGCTATTACACAGCTACTGAATTTTATTAAAGATATTCTATATGATATTTTGACGAAATATTATACATTAAAAATGTCAACGCTCAAGATTATTTCGAAAATGTCTTTTAAAACATTCTATTTAACATGGGCTAGGTTGCCTTACACTTATTAAGTTACTTTATAGCCGGATAATCGAGTTTTTACTGTATTTTGATAATCATATATATATATATATATATATATATATATATATATATATATATATTAGGACCTTGAATAAGTTGCTGCTGTTTTTTGAAAGATGGCGTTGCGGCACTCTGTGCATAGAATTTCGTACGGTAACGAATCACCAAAGTAGTATATANTGGATTGTCGTAGTGAATCCACTTTTCATCCCCAGTGACGATACGGTGCAGAAAACCTTTTCTCTTTTGCCGTTGAAGCAACAATTCACACATGAGAAAACGTCGTTCTACGTCTCTCGGCTTCAACTCATACGGCACCCAATGCCCTTGCTTTTGGATCATTCCTAACGCTTTTAAACGTTTTGAAACTGTTGACGCATCTACTTGTAACGTTTTCCCGAGCTCTACTAACGTCTGACATGGATCTTCTTCAAGCAATGCCTCCAATTCACGTCCAAGGTCCAATTCAGGTCCAAGGTCAAAATCATTACTTTTGAAGCGCCTAAACCAGTCTCTGCACGTTTGTAACTGATACCCCAAACTCCTTTGAAAATATTATTTAATAAATAAGGCCTCGGCTCGTGATGTCTCTAGTGGTTAGAATCGTTTATAGTTGTGACCGTGAAGAACCCATAATCTTTTAGAGATTCAGAGGTAACAGTATTAAGAACTTTATGCACAATATATAGGTATTGTGGAATATGCAATAATATTGAAGTTGTATGAGTCGCTGAAGATGTCTCTCATTTTCAAATGTTATTTTTGAGTTTTATTTTGGTACATATTTAAATTCAGCGATATATCTATACTAATATTATAAAGAGGTAAGATTTGTATTTTTGTATGTATGTATGTTTGTATTGTTTTCACACAAAAACTACCGGACCGATTTCAAAAATTCTTTGGCTATTAGAAAGCTGCATTTTCACTATCCCACATAGGCTATATTACATTTTCAAAAAAAATAGGGATCCCTAAGAAAAATGCAATAATGTAACCCAAGGTGTGAAGAAATTGATCTATCATCGCGTGCGCTGCGAAAACTATTGATGATAGAAAAAAATAATGTTCTACAGTATTATAGAACGCATCAATATCTGTAAAAAAGTCCGCGTTGACATATGTCCAACTACTGTAGTTATGACAATATAACTACTTTTTTATATTTTATAAGTTGATGAAAGTGCCGGCAATAATCAAACCATTTTATTCATACCTCTGCATTAATCCTTATTCTATTAAATGATATTTTATTAAAGATAATTTCAATACGTGTAAAGTACTTTTTAAATTAACAAAATCGGACATTTCATTCAAAAGATATAACGAATTTAAAAATATCACTCTAAAGAAAATCATGTAATAATAAAAAATGCGGCGTGTAGCCTCGCGCACCGTAGCGAGTAACTAACTCTGCGGGGCGGGGGGAGGTGCATCGATATCAATAACATTATGAAGACAACCGATTAGATGTTTTGTTACTTTATTTGAATTGAATAGGCCCTGAAACTACGGGACCGATTTGGAAAATTCTTTTACAATTAGGCGATTAACGTATAAAAAAATACCAAAAAAAACCTTATATTACGTGGAAATTATTGACATTAGAGTAAAATAATTTACTACAATTTTATAGAAGACATCAATATCTACAAAAAAGTTTACGATACCATGTGTAACTGTTACAGTTATGCCACTTATTTTCAAAGGAAAATGTGCAAATTGACTAGAACAGAGCCGCCATCGTAGTGCAGAGGGACATCTCAAAATATATGTATTATTGTGAAAGCATAAAAAGAGTGTGTAATTTCTCTATACATTATAAATCATAAGATATCTGCCATCCCATGCGCTGCGGATACTATTAGTGATAGAATAAAACATTGTCTTATCTCTATCTCTATATATTATAAAATAAGAACGCCTTCCGCCTCTGTCTGGCCTTTCTAACTCTTCTTCTTCTAAACCACCCAACGGATTTTGATGCGCTTCACCGTTAGGTAGAGTATTTCTTAGGGAAGGTTTATATATAGTTTATTATAT
>JAAIXJ010001722.1:86643-160243 GCA_013403705.1 Heliconius hermathena | reverse complement strand
TATATATATAAAAGGACTTGTGCTGACTGACTGAGGTAAGACGCACGCAGAGCCGTAACCGCTGATGGTAGAAACGTGAAATTTGGGCAGATGTTTATTTTCATATTCTGGACATCCACTAAGAAAGGATTTTGAAAAATTTTAACCCTAAAGGTATGAAATAGCGGTTGAAAGTTTGTATGAATTTTTTTTTAAATCGGCACCGATTTTTATAAAATTTAAAATTCAGACTCTTAAAATATTTCATTGAACATGTGTTTGATGGTTTTTTAGAATTCGCCCCCTAAGGGTGCAAATAAGGGGTTGAAAGTTTGTATGGAAAAATCTTTAAATCACCACCGATTTTTATAAAAAAATTAATTCAGACTGTTAAAAATATTTTATTGAATACGTGTTTCGTGGTTTTTTTAGAATTCACCCCTAAGTGTCCAAATAAGCGGGCGAAGCCGCGCGCGCCCACTAGTTAATAATAAAACTATAACCAGCATTTTTTCCATTCTAGAACATGCTGACTCGCCACCTGCAGACCCTCCTCCAGCACTCGGACAGAGCGCCGGCGACAGTGGCGCGCGCCTGCGACAGACTCGTCGTGCGACAGTCGCAGCGCGACAGGCGCGACCTCCTCAGGCAGCTGGTGGAGGACGCGGGAGCGGCTGTGGGGGAGAGTACTGTAAGTTTTAGGGGGTTTGTTATAATAAAATTAGTTAAAAAATTTTAAGTGTCTTAAAGACTGTAATCTATAATAAACCATTGTTTTTCAATCGTTGTTTCAACTTCACGCTAAAATATATTTTTTAGATTCACGCTGTATCTCGCATATTGCAGAATAGATAGAGAGCTTCCCACATGATTGACATTGATCTTGTATATTGAGTGGCGGAACTCAGAACTCGCGCTTTATTTTGTTATCAAATATATAAAAGTTCTCCCTTGAGTTGGGGTTAAACACATGACGTTAACAATAGTATCTCTTTATTCATTTTAAAACTTTCATATTTTTTTTTATCAGTTTGGTGTCTCGGCGGAGTATTGGTTGCAAGTGTGGAAGTTGTGTGACGCGTTGTGGGCTGCGGATTTGGAAAATGACGGTGAGTAGTAGGATGGATGACTGTTTTCAAAAAAAAATATATAAATTTAATTTTATTAAAATTTTGTGTATAATTTTAAACTTACTTGTACTTGTAACCATATCGACTGTATAAAATCTTGGCCGTGTAGAATGTCCATTTATAAATCCTGTTACTATTATAACATTTATATTACGTTTTTACATATATTTTTTTGTTAAACATTTATATAATAATAATTAGGATTTTGTATACGTATGGTAACCCTATTGTTATATAAATTATGAAAAATAAAACTTTACCATTCCTTTAATAGATTTCTATACTCTTAACTCTATTTTCTTTATTTCTAGGCATTCCGGGTACAGATGAGCTATCAATAGTGAATAGACACAAGCGTTTGCTCGAGTGGTTCAAGTATGCGGTAAATGATATAACTGATAAGAAGTTAGCTGAACCGAAACAAGGGGAGAAGGAAGATGGTAGGGGGTTCTATTTATTTTGCTTTTATATTCCTATTAATCTTACTTAATATTTTAAATGTAAAAGTTTATGAGAATGTTTGTCCTTCTTTCACTCAAAATCTACTGAATGGACTTAGATGAAACTTTACAATAATATAGCCTATACATCACACAGGCATCAATTTACGTAGACGTTGTGTATAATTTGACTATAATATAACAATAAGCTTAAGAGGGCGAAGCTGGAAATTGGGTCGCTTGTAATATATTTTTAATGGTTAAGGGTTTCGTATGTGTTATTCTGATATCTATGCTGTAATACGATAAAGTTGCATCTAAATCTGTTCAGTAGTTTTTGCATGTAAGCAGAACAAACATCGACCCAAACATATTTTTAATTAATCAGCTTCACGCTGTATCCCTCACACATCAGGGTAGGCAAAGGGAACCTAGTGTTAAGACACTCCATTTTTCACTTTCTGCCGAATTTTGAAGGCATTGCGTGTTGAGTGGCGGAACTCAATGCCGCGCTGTGCCTCGACACCAGAGCGAAGAAATGGAAATATAAATTTAAATAAACATTTCATTTCCTTGAGTGGGGATCGAACCCACAACCGTCGCGTTACAGTCACGCCCTTGTGCCCCTGGACCACGACGGTATATTCTTATATTATAAAATACTAATATTATAATATTAGTATTTGTACCTCCGTCCTCCACCTACCATAGTGTTTGGCGCTCCGATCTCTCTGACTACACCGCTAGGAATAAAGCGTGAAGTTATAATAGTTAAGTTTAGTTTAATATTAGTAGGAAGTATGATACACACCATGCTTTAGTTTAATGTTAGTAAACACAGGTTTTTTCTTTTTATAGCCTACTTACTATAATTATACAAAAAACAAATAAAGAATAACTACTAAATTACCCTATATTTTTTTTCAGAAAACGACTTCCACAGCGCTAGAGTACTTACTCTACTTCTAGGTGGGAGAATATTAGAGGCGTGCAAGTTGTGTAGGGACAACGGTGACTTGAACATGGCGGCGCTGATTGCGCAGTGTGCAGGTTAGTGGAAGAGAGAGAGAGAGAAAAAGATTATTTTTTATTCTACAATACTAAAAATAAATCGCTGCTATATAAATGAGATCACACAATATATGTTTAGATAATAGAAAATAGAGCGAATGAAGTATACATCTTTCCTACCCATTTCAAATTTATTGTTTGTCATTTTAAGTCTTACTTACTGTTATTTTCTAAAATTAATTTATTACAATTTTAATGTACTGATATTAATTAAATATTTACAAATATTTCAGGTGATCCAGCCTTCAAATCCCTCATAACACGTCAGCTAAACACGTGGCGTGAATGCGGCGCTGTAACCCTCTTAGCCGAAAACCGCATCTCGGCATTGAACCTGTTATCCTCCGATGGCAGGACACCCGATGCGCATTGGCTGCATGTTCTACACGCCGTCGCCAGGTGAACAAGAGATAGATATAGTGCATGTTTGAGTGCGAATGAGACAGAATGAATGCAATAGAGTGAGAGAGATAGTGACTTTGTGAGACAGAACGAGTGAAATAATGTGACAGAAAGATAGAGCCTTTGAGAGAGATAGAAATAATGCTAACTTGATAATATACACTAGAAAGAACCGTTCTACACACTGTTGTTAAGTATAATCATAATAATTTCAATAATTAATTTCAATAATTATTTAATTTAAGGAAAAATAAAAACGTACAACTATTTAATAAAAAAATAAAAAAATCTTTACCCACAGATACATAACTCCACAAATACCTACACTAGAACAAATAATAAGAACCTACGAAAGCAACTTCAGTTCAGAAGATGAAGTGGATTTGACGACCCTGCCTGACGATGAGATGCTACAGTTTCCTGTGCCACCGTACCTTGAGGGGTATTGTGTCAGTGTGGTGAGTGCGAGTTTGTTTTTTTTTTGGAATTAAATGTATGTTAAAATTATGCATAACAATTAAATAGGTGTTTATAATAGCTGAGGCATTAATTTATTTTAACGTGTTTTTAGTATTACATAAAACGTAATATTGATTATTTTTTAAGTTAATCTCTTTTCTTTTTAGNTTTGTTTTTTTTTTGGAATTAAATGTATGTTAAAATTATGCATAACAATTAAATAGGTGTTTATAATAGCTGAGGCATTAATTTATTTTAACGTGTTTTTAGTATTACATAAAACGTAATAATCTCTTTTCTTTTTAGTTTTTTTTTTATTCTGTAAAACATATTTTTTTTAATAATAATAATAGGAATTGTTTACAATGTTCTTTTTCTTTTCCTAGAATGGTAAGACCCGCCGTATCTTGGACCTACGCTACGAGTTACTAAGAGCCAGGGCGTTCAATACAAGACCTAGATTGAGTGTGGCCTCATATACGCCTGATCCCTTTGATTATAGTTTGAGGTAAGTTAATTGTCTTATTGTTTACTTGTTATCCTACTAATATTATAAATTTGAAAGTTTGTAAAAGTATGTATGTTTGTTTGTTCCATGCCAACGCAAAAACTACTAAATGGATTTAGATGAAACTACAGCATAGGTTCTACATCAGAATAATAATATGTAAACTTTTTGTATAGTTCGTCTATAATATAACAAAACTTTAAGCGGGCGACACACATTTTATATATATTATTATGACATATTTAACCGAATTCTGTAAGAAAAGGAGGTTATCAATTCAACTGTATTTTTTTATGTTTGTTACCTCAGAACTTTTGACTTAGTGAAACGATTTTGATGTTTTTTTTATTTGAAAGTTGGTGCTTCTCGTGTAGTCCCATTTTTTTGGTTCGTTTCTGTCAATGGTATCTATGAGGAAATCACTTCAGCAGTGGCGTAACGGGCGTAACTCGCGCCCGGTGCAAAATATCTTTTCAGCGCCCCCCAGACGAACATATTTGCAGTTTTGCAGATCTTTTGGCGCCCCTTTGAGAGTAGCGCCCGGGGCATGATGCCCACCCTTCCCCCCCCCCCCCCTCACTACGCCACTGCACTTAAGTATTAAATTTGCATTAGGTATGTGCGCGACAAATGGATGAATAGCTCAATAGCACGCCAACAGATTCCTATGATTCTTTTTTATTTGAAAGGATAGTTTGGTGAAAGTTTGGTGAGGTTCCGATTATGGGATCCAGTTGAAATTGCAAGCAACAAGTTTGTTTTTTTTTTTGGTAAAAATATAATGGTACTGTAATAGTTATAAGGAAAAACATTGTTAAAATTGGTGTCAGAACTGAGATTCCTCGTCGTTGCTTTTCTTTTCAACCAACTTCAAAAAAGAGGATGTTCTCATTTTCAACCCACTGCAAAAAAGGGAGAGCTTCCCAATTTGCCTGAATATTTTTTATGTATGCTCTTGTCAATATGCCAAAATGTTAGTTTGCACAAAAATAATACCTAATTAAGATTGAAGTTTTACGTAGGACAACCACTACCTACTCGTTTGAGAAGCATCCTCTAAAGGTTTACCCATCACTTAAAATCGGAAAATAAATTTAACAAAAAAAAACTGACTTCGAACAGCGAACTAAAAGAATTACATAAAGTAAACCATACTTTGATTCTAGTCACGTATAAACTACAATTACACAACTTCCTTACAATGATAGGTCAATTTCTATGATACAGTCTGATTATATTACTATTTATAGTTTACTTTACAACAATTTTCAGTGTATGTATTTAGTGTTTGACATTTTTTGTATGTGGCTGGATTTGAACTTGTGACTTTAGCCAAAGGCTTGGCTATATTTAAAGTTAATCCTTTTATACTATAGTACAGTATTGTAATCTCTTGAGCTATTGATTTACATCCATTATGTTTCGAAATTAGTAGTCAGTACCTAAGCGGAGAACGGTTCCTTTTACGCTCTCTCAACTCTCTTTTTCTTATCTTTACAGCTTTCTAATAAGTGCCTGGTTATCGACACCATCAATAGAGAGCATAATAGGTACTTCAGAGCAGTTGCAGGCGCGGGGCGATTGGCATTTAGCGGTGCAAGTGTTGATGTATCACCCACAGGATGACAGGTATGCTTGATTGGAGGCCTAAATTATCTCACACGAATTTTATATATTTTTCTTGGATTGTGACAAGCCGTTTGGCGGGACAGTTAAATTTAAAAATTATATATATAACTATATATATATATATATATATATATATATATATATACATAACTTAAAAATTTAATAATAATAAATTGATAAATTATAGTCTTAATTTTAAAAGATATTTATTGGCTTTTTTAAAATTACTTTTTTTATTGTTATGTATACATATTTGTAATGCCGTCGCGGCGCAGTAGCATTAAACGTGCGACTGTGAAGGCAAAGGTCGTGGGTATGTTTCCCACTCAGTGGTAGGAAAACGTTTAATATTTTTATTTCAGAGCGAGGGCTCTGGTAACAAAGCAAAGCGCGGCGTTGAGTTCCGCCACTCAACACGCCATGCCCCCAGAATTCGGGGAAAAGTGGGGAACGGAAGTGTCTTAATGGAAACAGAGTGTCTTAACACTTGGTTGCCAGGTTACCTCTGTTTGAGTGGGCAGGGGGGCACAGCGTGAATATTAAACAAGTTTTTTTTATTTACAGTATGGCCTCATTTTTTGTGCTATAAAGTATATTAATTAATATTTGGTTTTTATTTTGTAATTTCAGTCGTTCCCATCTAATCCGTAACGTGCTATCCCGTCACGCCCCAGCTGAGATTAATACTCAAGATATGAAACACCGTATGGATCTTATACAGAGGTTGGGGGTTCCTATCCAGTGGGTGTTGATGGCGCAGGCGCATAGAGCTAAATATGAAGTAACTTTTCAGTTTATTTGTACTTCTTTTGTTTTTATCTTGCAGTAATAAGGAAGGCAAATGTACATCTAGATAAAAAAAACAAAATTAAAGAATGCTTTAAGTGAAGATAAATTCTACTTAATATTGTAGTAAAACAGTTTTGTCACAGTTTATATATTATTATAATCTGTGACAGATCGTAAATAAAACTTTTAATGATGCCAATAATAATTATTACAATTTTTATTACTCATTTTATGTTTAATCATTGTTTTATTAATAATACACAAATTAACTATTACTAAATACCATATTTTTTTTAATTTCAGCATAAACCCTCGTTAGAAGTACAATATTTAGTCGGTGCGGAGCAATGGAATGAAGCTCATAGGGTTTTGTTAGAGGAACTGCTGCCTGAAACAGTATTGTCTGGTAACTGTGTTTTACACATAGTGTTGGTTCGATTTTAGTATATTGTTTATTTTAGTTACACGCTGTATCCCGCTTATAGCTGGAGTACCCATTATATATTTTTCAAATAATTGCGTATTTACACTATGCCGCGCTTTGTCCTGCTAACGAAGCGAGGAATTAAATTTATTATATTAAATAATTCATTTCCCTAAGTGAGAATCGAACTCCACAACCATTGCTCTCATCTTCTATCTCTTATTTTCTTATATTTGATTACAGATAACGTTCACTCAATAAAAGATATCTTAGAAAAATTAAATGCAGCGGCGTTAAACCACGAAGTGAGCGACTGGGAGAGTGGTGGACAAGCATTGTACCACTATATGCATATTTGTGATGAGGTTAGTGTGAATAATATTTTAAGTAATATTATATTCATCTTTTTTTATCTTCACGCGGTATCCCGCATATAGCAGGGTAGGGCAGGCCTAGTGTTAAGACGACCCGTTCCCCACTTTCACTTTGTGTCAAATCATTCTCCGTAGTTGGAATCGATTCCACAAGCGATGCTTTCACAGTCACCTTCGCCACGACGGCCTCTACAGACGATATTTATTTATATCTATAAAATAAAAATCCTAATGACGTTATAAATGTGACAGTTTGCGGGGATGTATGTTTGTTCCACTTACACGCCGTAACTACTGAACGGATTTTAATGAAATTTTACAGCAATATATCTTACACATCAAACTGACACATAAGGCAAGTTATGTAAGCATTTTTTTATAATATAACAATAAGTGTAAGCGGGTGAATCCGCGCTTAGATCACTAGTTAATTATAGATCCATGCCACTGGTTGCAATTCTACAAACAATTACAAATAATTAGTTTTTTTGCATCGAAATATTCAACAATTAAAACATTACTTTTTTCTTTTTTTATACAGATGAGAGGAGCAATATCGACAAATGCGACAAATTCGCTATCAGAGCGCTTAGAAGCACTCCGTCCCTCCTTATCAGCGGCGTGCCGCGCCCTCACCCAGGGATTAGCCCTCACCACTACAAAGGGCACAGGCCTCAGTGCTAAACATTCGGCGGCGAGGGCTGAGATGGGGGCGAGGTTGTTATATTTTTAATACGTTTTTTTTTTTGTTAAATTTCGTTTGTTTGTTACCTTAAGACTATCAAGAGTATAGCCCTCAACACTACAAGAATATAGCACTCAGTACCACATGGGTTAGTGGTCAGAGCGCCTGGTCGGTTTCCTGGGGGCGCCGGTTCGAGTCCCGCTACGTTCAAAAATTTTTATGTTTTCTAAATAAGTATATTTCTATTCTTATTGTTGAATTCCTATTCAATTTAAAGCGCAGCATTGAGTTCTGCCACTAAACACGCAATGCCGTGCGTGAAGCTGATTTATTTATTTTTATTTTAAGAATAGAAAAAAGCTTGTTAAAAAGGTTAAAAAATATTTCTCTAAATAATAATTTTCTATCCTATCTACATGTATATGTTGTAACTAGTGTATAAGAATGTCGACGCGCGATGAGACCGTATGGCTTAGTAATCAGAGCACTTAATGGCGGGTTTAAATCCCGCTACGATAATTTTTCTCTAAATAAAAAAAAATAAAATTAGCTTCACGCTGTATCCCGCACACAGCAGGGTAGGCAGAGGGAACCTAGTGTTAAGACACTCCGTTCCCCACTTTCTGCCGAATTCTGGAGGCATTGCGTGTTGAGTGGCAGAACTCAACGCCGCGCTTAACCTCGACACCAGAACGAAGAAATGGAAATGTAAATCTAAGTAAATATTTCATCTCCTCGAGTGGGGATCGAACCCACAACCAGTCAGTTTTACAGTCACACCTCGTGCCGCTGCGCCACGACTGGCCTAAATAATATTTTTTTATTCTTGTTTCTTTTGTAGATTGTTACAATTGGCCCTAGCCGGAGGTGAACCGACACCACACATAGCTGGTCTGTTGAAAAAATTGAAGCTACCACCCGACTGTGCGGCAAGAGCTAGAGATAAGGTGGGTTTTAATTTCACGCTTTATCCCGCATACAACAGTGTAGGCAGAGGGGACCTAGTGTTGAGACACTCTGTTTCACTGTTTTTGTTGAATTTACGAGACATTGCGTATTGAGTGGAGAAACTTAACGTATTGTTTCTGAACTCTGACTGAGAATGAGCAGCGTTGACCCACCAACGAACATAACTTGGAAATTAGAGAATGGAGTATCTTAACACATTTGAACGCGTGGCTTAGTGGTCAGAGCGCCTGGTCGGTTTCCAGGAGACGCGGGTTCGAGTCCCGCTACGTTCAAATTTTTATACGTTATCTAAATAAGTATTTTCCTTTCCTAAGTGTGGAATAACACTTTAAAAATGTTTAAAAGAATTACCATAATAAAAATAAAATATGCATATTAATATTAAAACATACTATTTATCTTTTTTTCTAATAGGTAATAGATCTAATAATAATAGTTTCCCAACATTTATATTAATAGTTTTTATAATTATAGATAACAGTAGACATCGCGGAACAAGCGTCAGAGCTATGCAGAGACACACCTGGCTCACCACACCCACACCAACGGGCAACGGTTAAAAGTTAAGAGAAAATAACATTTTTTTTTAAATTATTAGTTATTAATAAGCAGTGAAAAAATAATTGATTGTTATTATTAATAATAATAAGTGAAAAAATAATTTCTTGTTATTACTAATAATAATAATTCGTTTGTTTATAGAAACCAGTTTTTTTTTAAGTTAAATTGAAACTTGTATACAAAATTGAGTTTAAAACGTCATAGAATTATTTAGTAATTATTATTAAATATGATTTCTTTAAATTTTTTTTTTCTGTTGTTAATTTCTATCAAAATCTGTAATGTTTATCTATATTTTTATGTAATCTATAGTTTTCTAAATATCTACATTTTTTACCTTTTTCAAATATTGAATAGACGACCTTTACCTTAGCAATAATTAGTTAATACTAAAATAGGGTTAAACAAATCAAAAAATCATATAAAATTTGTCTAATTCAAATTATTAATATTAACGTTTGTAATAGGCAAAGATCAATATTCTAATAATAAATACGTACAATCTTTATGTATTCTGCAAAATTACTTTTTGAAACATTTAAATAACAACCATTTTTTTTTATTTAAATACAATTTAAATGAATGCAATGAAATGACATGGATGTATAATATATAAATATAATGTGTGTATTCCAAAAATATTTTTGTGAATTTAAAAAAAATATTGTCACTTTATAAATTGTATCTTTTCATACAAGTGTAATAGTTACGATCTTTATTATTAAATATAATATTAATTATTATAAGGTAATTATAAGATTTAAAAAAAAGAAAACTTTTTTAAAAAGTTCCTCCTGTAAAGGTGCATTCACACGAGTAACAAAAAATGTTGTTCAAAAAATACCTTACAAAATTTGTATTTTTGTTTTTACTTATTTAACTTTAAAAAAAACTCGTCTTAATGCACCTATAGTCATTATAATATTGTTAATCTTATTATTTAATATAATATTATTTCTCTTTCGTTTTTCCTTACGAGTGAGCGATATAGCGATACTTTAGTTAAATTTAGTTAGTAAATAAGCCATCGTGGCACAGCGACTGCAAACATGACGGTTGTGGGGTCGATTCCCACTCGGAGGAATTAATTAATTTAAATTTCCTCGCGCTGGTAAGAAGTCAAAGCGCGGCGTTGTATTCCGCCAGTCAACGTGTAACATCTTTAAAATTGTGGGGTGCGTGGGGAACTGAATACCTTTAATTAAACTTTAGATTCCCTCTGCTATAAGCGGGATACAGCGTATGGCTAAAAAAAAAGTAAATAGTGGTGTGTCTTTCTTTCATATTGTGTTAAAGCGAGATGGGGAGTGGAGAATATTGAATTTTGGTTAGTAAAACGTTGCTAATTTTTTTTGTAATGAATGAATGTGGTTTAATAACAGGGTTTTATCTGTCACATGTAAAAATAATCGTTAGAAAATATTAAAGTGTGGCAAATATGAAACTTCATCTTAATTATTTTATAATAATAATTTAGACTTTATTATAAGAACTTTATCCAATTCCGAAAAAAATAACTTATCAAAATATGTCCGTACACAAAGATAGATAAGAGACTTTGACATAAAATAAAAATATGTTAAATTATGTCATTAAGAATCATCATTAGAATTAATTCATTTTGTTAATTTTAAGCGACATTTAGATATAATTGTAAAGTTCATTATATTTATGGTTGTGGTAATTAAATATGTCGAATTTGACTTTGTATATTTTATTTTGCCAGTTATTGCCATTGCCAAATAATGCCAATTCTGAGAAGCCTGGCAACCTGGCAACTTTATTTGCTTGGATTTTAAAGGAGAATACAGTTTTTCCCTTTTCCCCTAGAACTTGTAGCTATCTTACACGTCTTAACAAAGAAATACATCAAATTTCAACTTTTTAAATCTGTGCGTGCGTGCTACTCAGAATACTAATAATTTCTTTAAAAATTAAGTATATTATAATTAAATTAACATCAATTATATATTGGGGCGCTAATTAATGGCGTAAAACAACAATTTTTATTTAAATTTAATGCAAATTTTATCTTAAAACGAAAACGTAAGTACCTATAAAAATAATAATCTCCCACGAATGTTTGGATCTCACTCTCATTAAACTGTTCCTTTCGTTTTCTGTAAGAGTGAGCGAGACAAAGATATTTAAAGAGTAATAAATAAAAACTTATAATGGGTCAAATAATCTGTTTTATACTGTCATGGCTACAATTGGCAAATTCAAATTTATATAACAGTAGGTGGTCCTATCACTCTGGCATACTTCATTATCACAAGCAAGTCTATAATTGACGTTTTATATAGAATTGTAATTAATATTATATACTATTTTCTTTAGTTTTAAGTTGAAAGCTGTCGAAATAATATGTTTTTTTGTGATAAGAGTTACTGTAATAAAATTATTTTTCAAATATTGTGTGCGTTTTCTTATTTATAACCCATATAGCATGGCCGAAATGTTAATCTTTCGTTTAAAATAACAATCTAAATAGCACAATAAAATAATGAGCGCTATTAAAATAATGCTGAAATAAATATGTTTTACGTGTTTTTCCGCTGACTGTTGATACTTTTGTACTCGAACTCGAACGAGCGAATGCTCCAACAGCTATAGGTTCTTCGACAGACATGCTAATTCTGCGGGCAATGTTAGTATCTCCGGTTCTTTTCCGGATAACCTCGTGTCTGATCTTTATCCTTCACAGAAAGTCCGAGCATAGCTCCATAAAACGTCGAGGAACTAAACTTGTGGACTAGATCAGCTAATAGCGTTTCGTCACCCTAAGTCATGCCGGGTAAGAAGCTAAAACGCTGCCAATTTACTGAATTCTTCGATCAGCCTCTTCAGATCAGATTCTGGGTTAGTTGTTCAGTGCCTTTGTTACGATGACGATGTCATCGACGAATCTGAGGTGCGTGATTTACTCGTCTTTATATTGATTCAAAAGCCGATCTAATCCAGGATTTTGAAGACATCTTACAACACGCGAGTATACAATTTCGGGGATATGGCATCATTGCCTTACTTTGGGGCCTTGAAGAGGTTTGTTGCCCTCTCAGAACTGGAGTGCGCGCTGATCGTTAAAGCTGGACTCGCTATTTTTCGACTTTGACGAGGAGAACTTAACTTCTTCGAGTATATCAAACCTCGAGACAACGACTCTTTTATCATCTATTCAATTATCCTCGAGGCCTTCCTAACTTTCGATACCTATTCTGCATGATCACATCCTGAATATCTTGTGTATTTAAGCGTCAGATATCGACATGTCAAGTTTCTGATAAATAGGTTTAAGGCATCATTGCTGAAGACGGTGGTGGTCCGTAGTAGTTCTCTTGTCCTGCTCATAAGCTCGCTGTAACTGAGAGTTTCATTGGCAACGAGTCATCGTTGCCTTACGGGAAAATATTTGACCGAGATATATTGCAACGCTTTGTCCAGATCGTCGGTTATTTGGTTAATGTTGTTTGTGCTTTTCAGCGAGTTGATTAAGTTTTGTAGTTTGATCTGAAACGCTTTAGCTCATGCTCATGGGAATGCCCATTAAGATATTAAAATATTAAATATTTTTATTTCCCCGAGGCCCATCTTCCCATTTTTCCCATTTTTTTCCTACATATACACGGTAGGCAGAGTGAATCTAGTGTTAAGACACTCCGTTCTCCACTCATCGAACAATTTTTGAGTGGCAGCACTCAACTCACTTCTTAGAAGAATGAGGAAATGAAAATAGCTTGTTACTCTGAGTGGGACTCACACTCACCTCCTTCACGTTTACAGTGAGATTTTAATATATTTTTGTAATATAAAATGTTGCCCAAATTACAGGTAAGTACAACCTTCAATATCGTAAAAATCAATAACACAAAATAATTATTAAATAGGCTTGCATAAACAAAATCGATATGCAAATGCAATTCTTATGCACTTGTAATAGCGTCTAGTTAAATACTCTCAACTCTACGCGCGTGCGCTGTGGAGAGATCGCCAGTGTTGTCAACTTGTTGAAAATTGCTGGAGTTATGGGCATTTTAAGTATTTTTATTAATATAATTTATTAATATTTTTAGCTACAATCTGTATCACACATATAGCTAAGTAGACAGAGGGAATCTAGTGTGAAGAAACTGTTCCCCAGACTCCATCGAATTTACGAGACATAGCGTGTCCTCCTCCAAATAAGAGGAATTCAACGCCGCACTTTGTCTTGTTACCAGAGCAAAAATTAAATTATGAAATATAAAGTTTATAGTAAATTTATCTTGATAACTTTTAAAGTATTAGTCCAATCTATATTGTGAAAGACAAAGTTCATCTACATGAAGAACTGAAAACGACAAATATGGCAATTTCGTAGTAAAAGCTTAAGCTAATTAATTAGTAGTAAAAACTTTTAATGTATCTTTTAAGACATCCCGACGTCTAAAGGAAAGTCTTACGTCGTTTTTTGCACACTGATATTAGATTGAATACTTTAATTTAAATATTAGCACTTTCTTCGTCTTGAGACAGCATGGCGTTGAATTCTGTTATTCATTTACGAGCAATACATATTATCAAGTAAACTCAAAACATTTCTTGGTCTATAGGGAAGTTGGAAAATTAACGCTGGTAGCATTGCCCAGGTCAAACGTCATAAAAGGCTCGGTGCCTCGTGATAACAAAGAGCTACAGTCTAGATTGAGCCTGAACCTGATAAGATTATAATATCAAAAAAAAAATTGTAAAGATATATAAATTTAATGTGTGTTTCTAAACTTTTTATTGTAGGAGACTCTTTAAAAAATCAAGCAGTTATATCAAAGACGAGTTGAATTTGGAAGAGTTCATCAAATAAATGGACCGCCGAATATATGTATTTTGAAAATAATAATTTGGGGAGATATAATCTTTACAAATTATAAAAGAAAAACAAATAAATTAAATAATAAAAAAATAAAACCTAAGTGATGAAAAAATATAAGTATCTATACTATATTAAGTAATTAAAAGAAATAAAATAAAATACATTATTATTATTCGATAAGTACTCCAAAAACAAAAAAAAAGTCCCAAAAAAGAGTTTATGTCAAACAAGCCGCGAATATAAGAAAAAAAAGACTGTCACACAAATAGGCGGGAAACGATATAACAATGAAATGGACAGAGGAGAAAATTCTAGAATTTTTAGAGCTATTCAAAATGGAACCCTGTTTATGGGACCCTAAGGAACCTACCAGCAAAAAGAAAACAATTGTCGACGAAGCATGGAGGGAAATTATAGAAACACTCTCTTACAAAGTGTCCCAACATGAATTAAAGCGAAAAACAGCGCATTTATTAGGATATTACAGGAATCATCTTAGCAAATTGAAGAAACATGCAAAAATTGGCCTCCCGTATGCAACAGATTGGTTCGCTTTCGATAAAATGGATAGTTTCCTTCGATCTGTGTATGAGAGTACGGCAATTAAAGACGTGGTAAGTTCATTATGATCTAATCACACTTGGGGAAATGATTAAAATTCAATTCTTTTCATTTTCCTGTTTTTCATTTAATCAGAACGCGGCGTTGAGTTCCGCCACTCACGCCTTATGAATTGAAAATTAGGTATATGGGAAAGATGTACCTTATACCTTCTTGGTTCTCTCTGCCTACATTGCTATGTTTTAAAAAAAGCATGGAGCCAAAATATAATATGATTATAACCTGCTGCTGTCCTATACCTATACGAAATACGGTTTTTTTCCCGGTCTGGTAAAACAAAATGCGGCGTTCAGTTTCGTCTCTTAACAAATTGTCTCAAGACAAGAATTAGGAAAAATGTGATAGCGGTGTGTCGAGGAATACAGAATAAAAAATATATTAATAATAATAAAAAAAACATATTAATAAAATACTGATAGTACAGTTTTAAGCGTCACGCTGTGTCCGTTTTCCATTTTCCGCCAAATTCTGAAGGAATTGCATGTTGAAAAACTCAACGCCGTGCTTTACCTCGACACTAGAGCGAAGAAGTGAAAATATCAAATATTTCATTTCCTCGAGTGGGAGTCGCACCACTCACAACCAGTCGCGTTTAGAGTCACACGTTGTGCCCCTGTACCACGGCTGGCCTCTGGTATAGTGTCATTGATAAACTTAAACACTACACGACTAATACCAAGATAAATTTAAAATATTTGAAATTCCATAATCTTCTATAAATAAATTCCGGTCTTTAATTCCAGTCTCCAGAGCCAGACAACTCCGACAACGACAACGACACTCTTATAGACAGCATATTAAACTCCCCAACATCTATAATAAACCAAACTACATTCGACCAACAAGACCAATTTCCTATAACTAACGAAACTTACGAACAACTCTTAATGGATAACAATAATCGCTACAAACGGAAGAGCTCTGATGATGGAGAGCATATCCAGAGCAGCTCGAGCATCAGTTCCACCGGCTCCAACTGTAAGAATAATCAGAAGAAGGAAGAATTGGATGAATATGATCATTTCGCTTGCTTATTAGCTACTAAAATAAGAAGAATAAGTAGTGAGGAAGATAGGGAAATGCTGATGAATTCGATACAAAATCTGGCTTTTGAATATTATGTGAAAAATAACCATAAAAATGATAGTTCGGTTCAACCGCCAACATCAACTGTTAACATACAACCGATAAACAATCAGTGTCATGAGTTTGAGAACTTTTTACTATAAATTTATTATGTGACAGACAAAACGCTGCTTTAAGCTCCATCAGCTAATGCGTAATGTTTCTAAATCGGGGGAATGAAATGTTTTTATTTCCTCGTTTAGGTAACAATACAAAGTGCAGCGTTGAGTTCCACCACTAGAAATGCAATGTCTGGTAAATAGTGTCTTAACACTACGTTTCCTCTGCCTACCCTGCTATATGCGGGATGCACCGTCAAGCTGCAAAAAGTGTAATTTCTCAAATATTTTTAGATTTATCTCTTATTTTCTATAACTATATTTTATATATTATACTACACTGACTGATGACTAAAGCACATATTAAATCCTATAGAATTTTTGTTCTTTTACACGATTTGAACCCTGAAACTATCGATGTTAATATATGCATAATAATATCTTTGGACTATCTTTTACTATGTACCCTACTTTATATACGAGTAGAAACTTTAATATAATAAAAGTAAATTGTGTTTTATTTTAACCTTAAAGTTCCAATAGCGAAATAATAATTTGGATTTTGACAAAAATACCAGCATATGCGAATTAATTTATAAATAAAGCCTGACACTAATTTGTTAAATTAAATTGACAATTTTTCAATTTAATTTAACAAATTAGTGTCAGGCTTTGACACTGCCTAAATAACACTCTCTAACGCAAGTTCCGCTAAAATATCGGCTTAAAATCATTTGTACTCACATCCAGTAACAACAGCGTGTGTGAATATACATTAGTGATACAAACTACAATAAATACTTAACTTCCACAGTGCTCAGAGTGCATCAGCGGTCGAATCTCGCGGTTACGCGCGCCAAAGAATCATTATCGCACGCAGATCCTTCGTCGAGACGTTGTATGACGTATCCTAACCACTTCGTCATAGATTAAGCTCTGCAGATAAGATACATGTACGAAGGAGTAAGCATTTGCCTCTGAGAGGACAACATTATAATCATATTAATTACTCAAATCTATTAAATAATCAGGATGTCACGGTTAAAGTGGGGTTGTTGTTTGCCAGGAGCAGGTAATAACGATGAGTTTATAACATGTCCAAAGTGTAAAAAAACATTGTCACTTAGCATGCATATTTCTTGATACAACATTCGCTAATACAGAGACGGGTTGGAGCTGCCCTGAATGTTGTCGTAACCCCTCTAAGAATGTAAAAAAGGATCACACTCCTGTTCGCAATGTGTCTAATGTGAGAGGAAGTAAAAGACCAGCACTTCAGTCTCCACCTACCCAGGAAAATCGCAGCATAACTAGGGACGATTTACGTGATGAATCAAAAAATGCAAGAATTATTTTCTAAAATGGAAGACAGTATTAGCAAAGTTATTGATAGAAAGATAAAACCGTTAGAAGATGATATAATTGAGATTAGAAAGTTTTTAAATTTCTCTAACGAGAATTATGAAGACATGAAAAATAACATTGACGCTTTTAAGGTCAGAATATCTGAGTTGGAATCTGAAAGAGATGAGCTTGGTTCTACTGTTAATTCTCTTAATCAAAGAATCAATCAAATAGAGCAACAATCGAGACAGAATAATATAGAACTACAATGTGTGCCGGACAGTAAAAATGAAAACCTAATGAAGCTGGTTTATAATCTAGGAAAGATTGTCGGTTGTCAATTAAAGGAAAATGATATACTGCGCTGCACCCGCACTGCTAAGCAAAATCAAAACTCTCCACGTCCACGGTCCATAATTGTATAATTGTCGACACTAAAATTGCGCGACGAGCTTCTTGCTGCGTCTATTAAATATAACAAAGGAAAATCTCTAGGAAATAAATGAAACTCTGCAATACTGGGAGTTCCTGGAGTTAGCAGATCTTTGTCTGCGAACACTTGTCTGCCATGAACAAGGCTCTTCACGCGGCAGCTAGAAGGAGAGCGAAGGAAGCTGGATGTAAGTATGTCTGGATACGGGATGGCAGAGTCTTTTTGAGGAAAAGTGATGAAACCGAATTCATCGTAGTGAAAAATTTGGATGTTTTAAAAAACATTTAATAATTTACTTATTTAGTAAACGTATAAAAAAAATTGAAATTTTTATACGTTTTCTAAATAAGTATTTATCTTTCCTAAGTGTGGATTAACACTTTAAAAATGTTTAAAAAATATTTAAAAAGTATTCTCTCTTGCCAAACGATAATTCTTAGTAATTATCTTTGGGTAGCGGAAATTTGTAAAAATCTCCCTACAGAGATGCTAACAACATAAATAAGTTGTAACAAGCGTATAAGAATTTCGACGTAGCTTGGCGAGAACGTATGGCTTAGTGGTCAGAGCGCCTGGTCGGTTAGGTGCGGGTTCGAGTCCCGCTACGTTCAAATTTTTATACGTTTTCTAAATAAGTATTTATCTTTCCTAAGTGTGGATTAGTATTTTAAAAATGTTTACAAAATAAAAAATAAAAAACATTTAATAATTTGTTTACTATTAATTTTACTTAACTAGTTTTTAGCGGTGCTGGTATGTTATTGTCCAATTTCTCTTTTTTAAATTCGATTCTATTATAATATAAAATTATATTATACTATCAAAATACACGCGGATTGAGAACCGAAGATTGTAATAATTACGACATAATCTTTCTTACAGAAACGTCGCTTAACAGCTCTGTTCTTGCTGTGAGCTCTTTGACGAGAGGTATGTGGTTTACAGAACAGAAAGGAGTAATGCCGAATTAATTCACAAAAGTGAAGGTGGCGGACTTCTTGTAGCAATTTCCAGACAAATACACTCCAAACGTATGTTTAATTGGGAATCAAATCTTGAAGACCTCTGGGTCATTATTGATATTTCGATATCACATTCTTTGCGTCGAGTTGCTCTCTGTGTGGTATGTTTGCCACATATGGACTCAAACAGCATAACAATGCAGTCAATAAATCCGATAGAATTCTTGATCTGGTGCTGTCCAATATTCCAACTTGCATAGTCCATCCTAGTCACTCAACTCTCAGTAAAATTGACCAGTTACATCCTCCTCTGGATGTTTCATTTGAAGGGGAAGCAAAACTTCCGTTTAATCACAAATCATTCAAGCTAAATTTTCATAAAGCCGATTTCATTAATTAAGAACTTATTTATGATAAAGAACTTCATTCAATATATATATATATATATATATATATATATATATATATATATATATATATATATATATATATATATATATATATATATATATATATATATATATATATATATATATATATATATATATATATATATATATATATATATATATATATATATATATATATATATATATATATATATATATATATATATATATATATATATATATATATATATATATATATATATATATATATATATATATATATATATATATATATATATATATATATATATATATATATATATATATATATATATATATATATATATATATATATATATATATATATATATATATATATATATATATATATATATATATATATATATATATATATATATATATATATATATATATATATATATATATATATATATATATATATATATATATATATATATATATATATATATATATATATATATATATATATATATATATATATATATATATATATATATATATATATATATATATATATATATATATATATATATATATATATATATATATATATATATATATATANTATATTGCCCCGATTTAAGGGTGAACCAAGTACTTCATAACCATAGAAATTTACATATGTGTATTTCAGTGGTTGTAAAGCACTTATAATAGAGTTGAAATACACTTCTGAATTACTTTTTTTTTTCTTCAGCTTCACGCTGTATCCCGTACACAGCATGGTAGGCAGAGGAAACCTAGTGTTAAGACATTCCGTTCCCCACTTTCTGCCGGATTCTGGTGGCATAGCGTGTTGAGTGGTAGAACTCAACATCGCGCTTTGCCTCGACACCAATGTGAAGAAATGGAAATATAAATATAAGTAAATATTTCATCTCCTCGAGTGAGGATCGAAACCAAAACCAGTCGGTTTTACAGTCACACTTTGTGGCAAAATGACATCTGAATTACTTGTTTATATTTTTATTATGTACTCTAAATATTTGTAAATTAACACTTATAGATAGAACATTTTTTAGGATTGTTTGGAATAAAAATAAAACAAAACAATAAAACTTAAATATTTGATTTAAATTATTTACATTTTCTATAACATAATTATTAATATTACAATTAAAATTTGAATAAAAATCCATCAAGTAAAATAAATCCAAGTACTTTCTTTAATTATATTTTCTTTTTATATTATAGCATTTATACAGTAGCAGGAGTGGAACATAAAGTACGTATATACATACTTATCTTCTACGAGAGCAGCAAGCAACGTGAAGCAACAAAAAACCTACATTATTCTATTTCAATAGGATCAACACTCTCCACTCTCTTAATATTCTTCTTTACCGGTTTATCTAAAAGTGTCATAGCTTTTACAATAGCTTCACTAAAATTTTGAACTTTTGCCGTTGATTTAGACTTCAAACTCGACTTGCATATCTCTTTGATGTCTTTATTATTTAACAAATGGGCTAACGGATTTACATTAACTAATTTAGTTCCATCCGGTAAAACCACTTTATCGGGTTTAATCGGTTCTTTAGCTTTTTCCTCTTGTAAAACATCGTCGATGCTAACAATTTTGAAATAAGGTGCTTGAGGTGCCAAATGGCCGATCTTTACATTATTATATCTCAGCAAATCTTTTAGAATAACTGTTTTTTTGATATATTTAACATTTTTCACTTCGGTTTCCTCGAGCATAATTTCGTGGGCGATTTCTGGTATATCTTTATTGCTTTGATTTTCTATTTCGTTATAATTTATGTCGGTTATAGTAATTTCGTTGTGGAAATTCAGGGCTGAAGGTGCTAAATCGCAATGGACTAGTTTAATCGAAACATTGTATTGTTCCGTGACACTGTCTGTATACTTCGTAGGCATTTTTAACTTTGGCGGACCTTGCGTAGGTGGCCCCGGATTAAATTTAGTTAGTTTTATCAACGGTTCAGCACATTTATCTGACACCTGTCTAATAGAAATCTTGGCATCTTTCTTCCCATCGTTATCTGGCGTGAAATTCTCCCAAAATTTCTTAACAGATAACCTATTGTTGACTCTTGTGATAGTAGCTTGAGAAATATTCTTCAATACTGGCACTTTATGCATTGTTTGGACAAACTTCTCCGATACATAGATCTCGTGCTCATCTTTTCTGCGTTGATCCAACATTTTCTTTAGAGTTTCCGTTAATTTAGATGTAGCGTGTTCCGATTTTATATGATGGACTAGATCTTCCGTTGTTTTGAATTGCCTGACGCATTTTATACACGATTTGTTTTTGTTCTTCTTATGCATATTCATGTGTCGGTTATAATTTTGATAGGTGTAGCAGTTTGTATTGCATTTTAAACACATAAACTTTTTTGACTTTGGGACCCTCGCGGGACATTTATTCCATGGAGCTTTAGGTCTCCTTCTTTTCTCCTTTATTTTCTCATTCTTTTCTTTAACAAGCTTCACTAGTGGTATATCAGAATCATCAGAAGAATCGTCCAAATTTAATTTTGATTTATTTGTAAATGTCTTATTTTTAATTTTTGTATATTTACGTTTTTTTCTTACCATTAATAAACTACTGTCACAATCAGATTCTATTAATTCTGGCTCTAAAATTTCAATATTTTCAAATACTAATTCTTCTGATGATCCTCTTTTATCTTCGCGATCCACTATATCTTCTAGAGTTTTCTTTTTATTCTCTTCTGATAAAGAATAATCAAAAACATCACTATGACTTGATGAAATCACACATTCTTCTGTATCAGCAATTGTTATTATATTTTTAATATTTTCATTTCTAGAAGTTTCTACAATATTTGTATTTACTTCTGATGATATTTCATTATTTTTTAATAACTTTTGTTCATTTGCTACCTTATCTAACATATTAGTTTGTTCTTTATCTTGTTCTTCTAAAGTAGACTTTTTCATTAAATCTAAACTATTTACAAAGTTTTCTTTAATTTTATAATTATTTTCATTATTAATTGATTTCTTATCTGTGAAATATACATGAAAATTGTCATCAAATTCAACAAACCCAACACTTTTGTGATCCAATTTTATATGAAGAGTAAATTTCTTTCTGAGTCTAAACTTTTTATTGCATATTTTGCATGTATAAGGCTGTATATCTTTATGTTTAGTGTAGAAATGTCCAAACAATAGTTTTGGATGTTTAAAAGAAATGTCGCAGTGAATACAATTATATTTATATAAATGTAAATTATGTTTATGTGTCCGTTCTATATGTTTTTCCAATGCATTCATTCCAATAACCGGTTTTCTACAGTATTTGCATGAAATAAACTGTGCTGGTATTTTTTGTGAGTGTATAGTGATATGATTTGCTAAAGCACTAACACTATCAAACCTTAGAGAGCATTGTCTACACTTTATAATATTACAGTCTTTCAAATGCCTTTTTAAATCATATGTAGTATAATATTTACTACATTTTAGGCATTGTTTCTTATAATTTGGACATTTAAAGTTTGTAGCCCGTAAATGCCTTCCACAATGCTCTCGGAGAGATCTTTTCATATTATATACATTGAAACACTCATTACAAGCATATGAATGACATTTACCCTTCTTTAAATGTTGTATGTAGAGGGAACATTCTGGAGTCGACATATCACATATGGCACAAACATATAGACAATCTCTATGAGATACTTCAAGAAATCTCCTTATATTCATGTTAATTAGTGCTGATAAAGAGGCAAAGCAGTGTTGTAACATAATACCATCATCAGTGTCCTTATGATCACCATATTCATGATTTTCCAAATCACTCTTATTATCAAAGCTGGTTTCACACTGGGAACAAGACAATTTAAAAAAGTGCGCTTCATTTTTATGCCTCCTCTCATGTTCTAATAAGGAATTTACGTTTATATACATTTTAGAGCAATATTTACAGCTTTTTAGGTCACTTAAATGATCATTTCTCATGTGTAAAGCGAAATCATCTATACTGGCGAATATGATGGAGCACAATTTACAAAATCTATTCTTATTTGTATTTGTTAAATGGTATTGTATCGTATGTACCTTTAAATCATCAATATCTAGAAATTCGGCGTAACAAACGCTGCAAATAGTATCATTGTCGATATAATATAGAATATCCGCCATTGTAGGCAATTCTTTTCAAAAAATATTTTTAAATGAATTTAATATATTTATTTCAAATAAATATTGTTAATATTTGTTATAATGTTAAATATTTTGATTTTTTTTGTAAGTACAAATCGTCGAGAATCGAAATGCCCATAAATAAACAAACTGTCAATTTGACGTTGGTATTTTTTGTTAATTTTATACACAGATAATGAATGTTACGATAGTTGCTGCCTAGTGCCTATAGGTATGCAATTCTTATTTTATACGGTACGGAACGATAGAGCTATTGGATAATTGTACGTAACGATAGAGCTATTGGATTGGAAAAAATAATAAATTGGATAATAAAATAAATGCTACCAAATTTGTGGCCTGTTAACATACATACGTAATGGTTGTGTTCGACACCGCTCGTGGTGTTCTCAGTAATTATTTTCGGAAAATGCAAACGTATTGCATTTTCCGCCAAATACCATAGCGACGGTACCTGGGAATTCTGTTTTTAAAACACTCCGTTCTCATTAACACACTTCCGTTCTCCACTTTTCGCCGAATTCTCGAGGCCAGACATGTTGAGAGGTGGAAGTCAATACCGCGCTTTATCTTCTTACCAGAGAGAACAAATAATAATACAAAATATTTCATTTTCTAGGAAGGAACCCACAGCTAATACGACTACGACGGCCTTTAAAGCTATTTTAGTTTAAAAATATTTTTTATACCATATAGCGTGGTAAGCAGAAAGGAACTAGTGGTAAAACACAACCTACACATCACTCAAATTTCTAAATACTGAATATTGATAGACAGAACTCCAAGCCGTACTTTGTCTTCTTATCAGAGTTAGAAAATAAGAATAATACATTTTTTCAAGTGGAGATCGGGCAAACCGCGTTAACAATTATACACTCTGGTGTTGCTAAAAACTAAAACCAACCAAAACGCGGCGTTGAGTTCCGCCACACGAAACACGCAATTCAAACACGTTCAGAATTCGGTAGAAAGTGGAGAATGGTGAAAGTTTCTTAACAGTAGGTTCTGAGAATCCTGCTGATCTGCTATATGCCGAATACAGCTTGAAACTAAAAAAAAAATCAATACAATCATTTACATATATAATCTGTATTCAATATTTATATTTTGTCTGTGTCCATCTTTCTTCCTATCTATCATGTCATCACAGGACTGTCACCAAGTGCCCGTACGTTTATAGGCGGTTAACACTGCCATGCATAAAATCAAGATTACAAGGTAATTATAATTGAATTCTACATAAAATTCTACATATTAATTATATAATTACCAATTTTAAACATATTTAAGTAATTGCACCATCATTATAACCTTACTTTTGATGTTGAAGTTTTTTCTTTGTTTTGCTGGAAATTAATAGTAATTTAATATTACCTCTAATTTAAAATACAATTCTGAGATAATAAATTAGCTATTTAGACTCTTTGGTTAAAAATGGCAATTTTAACGTTATATAGGTATAAAACAAATAGTGCTATAAATTATACAAAGTGTGTACCTACCTACTACATTATTCTAGAAGTTTGCTCTAACTTATCTTATGTCCTTCGTTTGACGCTCGTTTCTTTTTTACTTAAATATTTATGTATTAGTTTTCCTTTTTATGAAGAAACAATTATGATTTATTAATTTGTTTTGTAATTTGTTATTTATCTTTTATCATGTCTTTATTGTTATTGATAAAACAATATATTTTTTTAATTTTATTGAATAGTTTTTATTCATATATATACTGGGTATTTTTTTTTGACTACACATGCAATGGTTGTGGGTTTGATTTTTACTTTAATAATTAATTTCACAATGTAATTGGATACATAAATAGGAACACTTTATTACATACCTAGATAAAACAAAGGAAAATATAAAAAATGAAAATTAAATTATAACGAAGTGTATGGAATACCTTGACATTAGGTTTTATGCTTTATGATGTATTATCCCTTACATAGCAGAGAAAGAGAGATCCTGGGAACCCATTGGGACACTTCCGCTCCCCACTTTCTTCTACCCAATGCTGTGAAAACAAAAGTTCCAAGAAATTGAAAATATTAAATAAATATTTCAATTCCGTTGAGTGGGAACCAAACTCACAACCTGTTGCATCACAACAACCAGTAATACTTGACCTAATATTTTTTATCTATTCCATTATGTATTAAGTGGCTGAACTCAAGGCCTCAATTTGTTATGTGACCAAAGTGAGGTAATGAAAATAATTCATTCTCCCAAGTGGAAAATGAAGCCTCAACTGTCACATTTACAGTGAGATGGTGTGCGCTGTGCAATAGTGGCCTGTAATATTTTTTTTATATTTTATATAACATTAGATATATTTCATAAACTAATTATGTATATAATTATAGGAAAAAATACAAAGCTATTGATTTAGAACCAAACCAAAGCAATGACAAACATAGTAGAGGTGGACATTAGTAGAGAGGACAACTGCATGGCAATACAGTGGAATATGTACAGAAGCATGTATATCTGGGCCAGATAATCTCCCCAAAAGATACAACTCTGAAGGAGGTCAATAGGAGAATATCCTATTGACCTCCTTCAGAGTTCAGCTAATAGTTGGAACAAAATTTAGTTATTCACTAAATATATATATAGACACAGAAACATTTAACACTAGTATCTTTCCATGTCTAACATATGGTAATGAGACTGGTCCTTCACAGCTGAGAACATAGAGAGCAATTGGTAAATTTCATCAATTGGTAAGTGGAGTAAGAGGATCATTTTATGGTACACGAGGGAGTGCACAAGAAAGAGAGGATGTCCTCTCACAAGTTGAGACCATACTGGATGAGAGTTGCAGCAGATAGAGAGCATTGGAAGCAGCTAGAGGAGCCCTATGCACATAAGCCACATCTAGATGAGGGATATGATTTAAAAAAATAAAATAAGGAGAAATATTATTGCCTTATTTAAATTTAATTTTACAAAGAAAAATATTCCTTGTTTGGACAATAAAAGGCTTTATAATAATTGAAACTACACTCACTAACAAGAAAGTGAGTCAATTTTTGAGACCAGTGAAAAGTAATATTCCTTTACAGTGTGCAGTTGTATACAAACTAGATTGTGACTGTGGCTTATCATACATTTGTCAAACAAAGAGAAGCATTGGTGTTAAGGTGAAGGAACACATCTCCAATATCTATATGGCAATGGCAAAAAGGCATGTATTGAAGTGAGCTGTGTGTGAGCACAATGTGGATAAACTCAGCCATTACATAAGGTTTGATAAACCTCAAATCCTTGCTAAATAAAACAGATATATTTCTAGAATGATCCATGAGGTTATTGACATATAAAAACACCCTAATTTCAATAGACAGGACGGTTGGAAACTTTCTAACACCTGGAACCCACTCATAAAATCTTTGAAGTCTCAAACCCACCATACAGAGGGCAGTATACAGTAAGCTCATTCTGCAGGAATCCAGGGCAGTATGCGAGGCAATTTAGAATTGATATAATAATTGTGTTAAGTGACAGTCAAATGCTACCCGTGACCACGGACTACTGCAAATTGTTTGAAACATCGGGTTTCCAATGTGTAATACTACTACTAAAATATACACATATGGCTGCCTACGAGGACGAAATCGAAACTCCTAATCAGATCAGATCGTTGAATTATTCTAATTTTACATTTTCTCGAAAAGTATAAGTCCAATTTACATGCTGTAAAAGCTTATTTAAAATTTCCAAAGTTTCAATGTTTTTGTCAAATAAAAAACGTTGAAATATCACCTTGTAATTTTCAATTATTTCAACTTCACGCTTATCCCGCTAAAAGTAGTGTCTTAACACTAGGTTTCCTCTGCCGACCCTGCTTTGTGCAGGATATGGTGTGAAACTAACATAATTACTGTTTTTTTTTAAATAAAAAAACTAATATGTAGGTGTATATATCTATGTTTTCCATAATAATTGAGGATGTTTTGTTTTTTTAAACCAATTATTTGTTGTTTTATTAATTGCTATTTAACAGAAATTTTGTTCTTTGTGCTTTTGACCTTGTAATTAATAATTAAAAACATGGACTTATAAAAAAAACATCTTTACATTTATACTCGCTTAGCAATTTAAGTGAAGTGAATCTATTTCTATTATTACTATTTCTATTTAGTATTTTTTTTATTTTCATATTTGCACATAGTGGTTAAGCATTGGGAACCTAAACCAGTCAAGTGTTAAGACATGTTTCTGCAGCTGCAATTAAAATAAGCTGTTAGAATATTCTAACAGCTTACTTTTTTTGTTTGTTAAAAAGTCAACTTGTTTATCTAATTAGAAATATAGAAAATAATAATGCTATGTAAGCACTTCAGGAAAATAAATAAACAAATAGAATATGGTTTCTATTTTGAGGTAAATAATACAATTATTATTTATTAATAGTAATTATTAATATATATAATTCAATATTTACTTAAGCTTTATAATAATAAATTAATATTTGTTATTTATAATAATCATAGTAAATTTTTATGTAAAATATGTTTAATATTTTTTATTTTATAGCTTCAAGTTGTTGCCCACACAAAGCAGAGTAGGTAGCAATACCACATCGAAAAAATCTAAATGTCAAATATTTCATTCCCCTGAATGGGAATCGAACCCACAACCACAATTATTTATTAAATTCTAATTAATTTAGTAATTTAATCTTAATTCTAACTTCAAGGAAACCAGTTTACTACAGTATACTATTTATAGTTGTAAACTTGTAATTTTGTTATAGTGTAATAAACAAAATTGCACTTTTAACACTGACATGTTGTTGTTCAGTACATATAAAAAAAATGCGTTACTTAATATAATTAATTTATTGTATTTTTTTATTATGAATTTTATAAAACTTCTTGAATTATAACTGTTTAAAAACAATTTAATTGAATGTATTAATTTTAAATATTTTCTTTTAATAAATGTTGGAATAAGAATTAAATTATTATCGGCAATAAGCGTGTTAGCTACAAGCTTTAAAAAAATACTATTAATTTATTTTTCTAACGTATTATCATATATGTTATAGTAAAAGATAAATTGCTAAACATTTTCTTATGTATTGTGTTATGGGAAGTGATGTTATATTTATAATTAATGAAACAACTTAAGAGTAACAATAAATTAAATTTCACAATTCACATACCTTTCTTGGATTTTACAAAGGTTTTCTACAGATTTTTTTTTTTACATTTATTACTTTTAGGAGTATACAAATAAAAATTACTAGTGTTAAGACACTCTTCCGCATTTCTTACCATTCAGTAGCGTTTTGTTACTGTTTTATTTGACTTGAGAAATTAAAATAATTTTAATATTATCATTACTAGAGGGTGCAACCCATAAACGTGGAAGGTCAGACACTGTGCCACTATATGTTATGATGAAGAAAGACATACTTTCAAAAATATTATAATTAGTTATCAATGCTTGCAATGCTTTCAAAGTTTGCGTTATCTGTGGTTATTATGATTTTTTAGAGTTGATTAATAGACCGCATTCGTTTTACTAAGTATGTATTTTAGGTCAACTTAAATCATTGAAGCCGTCGTGGGGCAGCGTCACAGCCTCTGACCTTAAGCGTGATCGTTGTGAATCCGATTCTTACTTGGAAGAATAAATTATTTTCAATTTCTCATTCTGGCGACAAGACAAAGATCGGCGTTGAGTTCCACCACTCAACACGCAATGATTCGTAAATTCAACATAAAAAGTAATAACTTTGTCTGTCTGTATAATAATGTTTTTATTTTTTCTTATTTCAGATCTTGATATGCGGTGATAGTCTCCAGATCAAACCAGTTCAAACAAAAATTTAATACAACCTCTTCCAGGCCAAAAAAAACGCACAAATTACTCACCGTACGGGCAAAACTGCACGCCAATAAAAAAATTGGCACAGGCTTATTATTCTCGGCACACCGAGATAGGTCTTCCAATAAATCATTGTATAGAACGTTTTTTATAAACATTTATTCAAAATGTCTGAAACCAAGGACGGTATCGAGGATATATGCAAACGCGTATCCGAATTATCCGTTTTATCGTTCAGAAAAGTGGATGAAATAAAAAAGTTGGCTAAGCATTTCAAATTTGTGATAAACAATCCGATTACTCAGCAAAATGCTGTTGTTTTGCGTTACTTGAGGGATTTAGATGAAACCCATCGAAAAATCTTCCTCAAAAGACGGGAAGGTGTTGAAGTCGAATATATATTTACGACTGAGAAAAAAAGTAACCTCCAAAGACAACGTTTCAACAGTCTTCCCGTCAGTGAAGTGCCGGAGTTATTGAAAACTGAATTTTTGATAGCCGACACTGCCAAACAAGTCCACATTTGTACAGACTGTAACGTAGAAATTGAGTTAAACGACGAGATTCCGCTAATGGAGTCGCTTCAAAAGCATTTTAACTTGGAGGTGCATTTGCCGAAGTTGAAAAGAGAGAGTATTGACGTTGCAGAACCAATAATCTTACCTAAAATGTCCAGACGTCTTTCCGCCATGGAAGGTGGAGAGGGCGCAGCGAATATCGAACAAATATTGCAAATGGTTAAACCCACGGAGAAGCTGGATAAGATGTTCTCTGGGAAACTTGAAGCTTCGTTGATTCGCCACTTGCCAGATAATTCTGAGGCTAGCATCGACGCAGCTATTAAGTTTTACCAAACGTCATACATGAAACTATGCCAGGATATTTCGTCCATCGATTTCTCCACTCAAGCAGGTTCAGTAGCGCCAATAATCATGAGTATTAAGGATAACGTGAATCAAAACTTCGCGGCTGATGCCAATAAGAACTTCGACAACGAGGATACTGAGCAGCCTCCGGAGAGACCTATCAAGAATCAAGTGAAAAAGTACCGTTATTACGGTCCTATCGAGAATTATATCGTGAAACTGTTGATTGATCACAAATTGTTGACTTTAGTGGACGACCGTACAGGGAAATTGGCATTTTTTTGTATAACATGTGAATATTATACACTGCGTTTCCGTTACGATAGTGTTTTGAATCATGTGTTCAGTGAGACGCACATACATAACCTCGCTTGTATCCTGCAATCGGATAAGCATATAAAATTCTCAATGGAGAACTCGACCATTGAGAAAATTAAAGATATGAATACGAAGTTCCTCTATAATCACGGTATTATTAGTGACACGAATGGCCTAAACTGTTCTTTGTGCAAAGTTTTTATTGAAACAAACGAGAATGTGATCATGCATATTCTAGAAGAGAATCATTTGGGACGATTGTCTGACAAATTGTATCGCACCATGAAGAACTCGGATGGATCAGTGCCTGATGAATGGGGACCAAAAAGCCTGGATTGGGCTAAATTCCTAGCCAGTGTTGGCAAACCACTGCACAATCGCGACCACGTGGTTATAGAAAACTTCATCAAACCTTCGGGCAAGATCGCTAATTATTGTTCTTGCTGTGATATGACTCTGAAGGGTCCGAGACAGGTTCTGTTCAATCACATCCGTCAGAAAAAGCATTTGCGCAACGCGGCGCCCCATAAGTTGGACTTGTTGTATAAAAACTACTGTCGCCCAGCTGAACATTTTGCAAGTTTCGGCAATTTTTATGTATGCTCCATCTGCCCTACTTACGTTGCGCTGCCATCTTTCGCCGCGATTGTGGAGCATTTTGAAAATAATTTGCACGTCGAAACTATATCAAAGTTGATCCGTTCTGCCTTATATCCTGATGCTGATCAAAAATTATTGGATATTCATAAAATATCCCAATCTGATGGCATAAAATGTAATTTTTGTGGGATATCCTTTACTGATCTCGCTGAATCCATACAGCATATATTTACAAGTATCGAGCATCAGAATTTAGTGCTCGATGCCAAATTAAAAGCTCACAAAGGTGATATAATAAGTGTATATATGCACGGTAACTATATATTACACACCGAAGGTGCTACGTTCACATGCATTCCTTGCAAAAGTGTCTTCAACTCCATTCGTTCTTTGCTTACGCATTTAGTTTTCGCCGGTCATTTCGAGAAGAAACCAACAGCTGAGAATATTTTCCGATTTTATTTGGAACTAAAGCATAATATAAATATGTTGTCGCGTAATAAGTATGCGTACTATGATTTTGGTAAATTGAAGTGTGGTGTGTGTGATAGTGATGTAGAAGAAACCGAGAGTGCTAAACGCCACGTGGTGTCGCCGCGGCACAGAGAAAACATGGGGGCCAGTTATGTTAATGTTACTATGGATGTGTCAGCTATGGAGTAAGGTGAGGAATATGATTTTTGCATCCCTAAATGTAATTTCTGAATTAATGTGTTATGAAAAATCTTGACTTATACTCTAAATAAACTAATAAATATTTGATATTAAAAAACAGCTATTCATAGCTGTCGATTGTTATATTGCTTGGTCGTATGTCACCTTTAAATTAAAAGAAATCTAAATCTGATATACAGATATACACACAAACACCAAATACAACACTTCAAATAAAAACAAATATAAATGAAACTTAAATATAAAGTAATTATCATTTCCAAACATGTTATTTGCCATTTTAAATTTGTGCCTACCACTAGAACAAATGTTTGTTTCTAACAATGTTAATAGTTTGACCAAACCTAATGGTACAACTATTAGGTTCAGTCAAACCACATAGTCCAATGCCATGCAAATGCAATGAGAAAGTGTATACATGTATAAGAAAAGTATAGAATAGATTGACTTATAATTAAATATTTATCTCAGCAACTTACAAGTAGATGAAATATTTAATATTTTGGCAAAAAACGCAATGTTGAGTTCCACCACTGAACATGCTTACAGAATTCAGGGAAAGTCCTATACGAAAGTATCCTAATGGGAACGGAGTGTCTTAACACTAGGTTCCTAGATTCCCTCTCACTACCCTGCATTGTGCGGGAATCGGGATACAACTTGAGTTAAAAGAAAACGGAATGCTTAATTGCTGCTGTCGCTGCTTAATAAATGCTGTCGCGTATAAAGTAAACTAATTTAAAATTTTGTGTCATCTAAGGCAATAAATAAAAACTTGATTCAATTCGGCTAATATAAAAAAAAATATTTTTTAATATATTGTTTTCTTTTTTAATATAAAAAAGTTATATTTTTTAATATATTGTTCTCTTTTGTTTCAGTTGTATGTATGTATGTTACGTCGACCGTTGCTCGTCCGAGTTGTTATAGTTTCCCAGATCGGAAGAAATTTTACAAGATTGAATTTAATAAATGAATTAATTTTTTAATTTGACTGGTGTTTTATTGTGTGTTGTCTAACGATCCTATTTTTATCTGTCAATAAAGATCTATTTTTATTTTTAATTGTCAGTGTCAGTATAGGAACTTTGAATCGTTTCAATTTTGACCATCAAACAATATTATCAAAGTAATTTGATGATTATGGGTTCGACTCTCACTTGAGAGAATATTTGCTATTGATTTAAATTTGTTTCACATTATAAATTTCTACACCTTTATTAAATAATTTGTTTTGATATATACTTTAGGCCGTTATGGCGCAGTGGAAAAAGTCTGACAAATGAATAAATGTGACAGTTGTGGGTTCGATTCTCACACGCAGACATGGTTAATCTATTTTTACTCTGGAAGACAAAAATCTGGCGATGCGCTCGAAACGGAGTATCTTAACACTAGATTCTCTCCGCCTACCCTATTATTTGTGGGAGACAACATGAAGCTGCAGTAAATACATCATATCTCCAAAGTATAGGTTCAAACTGTTTCATATGATTTTATGGATTTTTTAAAAAAATCTTCACGTTGTATCCCGCACACAGCAGGGTAGGCAGAGGGAACCTAGTGTTAAGACACTCCGTTACCCATTTTCTGCCGAATTCTGGAGGCATTGCGTGTTGAGTGGCTGAACTAATAAGGCAGAACGAATATAAATTTAAGTAAATATTTCATCTCGAGTGGGGATTGAACCCACTACCAGTCGGCTTAACAGTCACACTTTGAAAAAAAACTTGGAAAAAAAATATAAGAAAAATAAAAATATAAAATATAATAAATTAAAATTAAAAAATAAAATAAATTAGCTTCACGCTGTATCTCGCACACAGCAGGGTAGGCAGAGGGAACCTAGTGTTAAGATACTCCGTTCCCCACTTTTTGCCGAATTCTGGAGGCATTGCGTGTTGAGTGGCAGAACTCAACGCCGCGCTTAACCTCGACACCAGAGCGAAGAAATGGAAATATAAATTTAAGTAAATATTTCATCTATTCGAGTGGGGATCGAACCCACAACCAGTCGGTTTTGCAGTCGGCCGGTCGTGGCGCAGCGGCACGAGGTGTCGTGCCGCTGCGCCACGACCGGCCTCTAAAATATAATAAGTGTAGTGAAATATGAAGAACGTATTATAAAAACAATAGAAAGTATTAGATACTATTTATTATATAGATTTTTGAAATAACAACGCGCCAGCGTGGGCAGCCAAGTTCAAAGCTGGGATGCCCAATATTTATATACCTATTTCACAAGAACCAGCTAGCTAGCAACCAGCTTGTGACTGACTCACTTATCAAAAACGTAACTCACTTCTAGGTGACCTAGTAACTTGATGTTTGGTACCACGGTAAACTATATACCTATAGAAGTAAAAAAGTTGAGTAATTTAAAAATTAATAAAAAAAAAAAACTTTTATTCCTTGCATGCATAATAAGTGCACTTTTATACATTCTCTTCTATAATATCAAAATTTTAATTTTTAATTCTAATGACATAATGTTACTTATTCTAGTGTTACATTTAATATTAATATTAGATAAATATCTACTTGTATATGTGTATATCATATATATTAGGAAACTACCTTAATCTGCAAGAACCCCTCTTCGGATGAAGGCCTCGTCCAAAAGAGACCATGACTCTGTTTTGGGTGACTTGAATCCAGTTTGAGCTAGCTACTCTAATTATATCGTCTTTCCATTTCGCGTGAGGTCTCCCTATACGCCTTTTACCTTTTGGACCTCTCCACTTGGTTATTCTTTTAGTCCAATTTAAAAATTACAAAGTATTAATAGTTAATAAGTAATAAATAAGTATAAATAAGTTTTTTTTTTTAAAAATAATATCTATCTATCAAAAACAAAAATGAGAACCAAGTTAAAGTGAAGCGATGCGTCGTTCTCGGCCTTGTCTTTGATGGTATCTTATGTATCTAATAATAAAAAAATAAATAATTGCCTTTTTTAGTGTTCGTTTTATTAAAAACGAACTAAAACATTAGTTCGTGCCAGCTAGAATCGGCTATGACGATTCTATACGATATGCCAACAATACTATACATTACTTATATTTATAGAAATATTTATTCAACAAAACACGAATAAAGTTAAATATGGGTGGAGTAATAATTATGAGGCTTCGATTCCCATTCGGTGGAAAGAATTATACTCTGCCTTTTTAGCAGAATGAGGATGTTGTGGTAAGAATTATGAAAACCAAACAGTGTGATGACATAAGTCAATTAGGGTCCCCAGGCAATCAGGTGAACCTCTGCTTGCGTACAGACAGCGAATGGCAAGGGTTATAAGGTTCCCGCAAATGAAGTTACAGACAATTGCTTGTTGATAATTAATAAGATAGATAGAAGATAAAGATAAGTATTTTATTACTTCAAAAGCAAAAAAATATAAAAGGAATAACATTCAAGTTGGACACTATAAATATTTTTGTCTTTACATGGTAACATGGTGGCATGGTAACATGGTAGCATGGTAACAGGGTGACATAGTAATATGGTAACAGGGTGGCATGGTAACATGGTAGCATGGTAACAGGGTGGGATGGTAACATGGTAGTATGGTAACAGGGTGGCATAGTAAAATGGTGATTAAAATAACATGGTCGTCGTGGCGCAGCAGCACACCAGGTGACTGTGAACGCGACGTGAGTCGGATGCTGTTTGTTCAGTTCCCAAATGTATTTTTTTTCATTCCCTCGCTCTGGTTATAATAATATAAGGGGCGGTGTTGATTTCCGCCACTCAACACGCAGTGTCTCGAGAATTTCGTGGAAAGTGGGAAATAAGACACTACTTAACACTAGTTTCCCTTTGCCTATATGTACTTATATGCGAAAATAATTACATACATACAGCATGAAGCTAACAAAAAATAAATAAAGATAATCTTATCTTCAATTCTTATTGTCAAATTATTAATATTCTTAATCTCAAATTTAAATGAAATCAGTTAAATTGATAGAACAGGGCAAAAGGATAGAAAGCGGGGAACGTTAAAACAACTAAACGCCTTATAATTTTATATAGCAATACTCACAATATCGTTTGGTGCTCCAAATGAAATATTTATTATTTTCATTTCCGTTCTCTACATGGAATGTCTCCAGAATTCAGCGAAAAGTGGAGAACGGAAGTTATGAGTGACGGAACTCCAGCCATTTTGTCTTCTTAGTAGCTGAAATTATTAATAGGGGGGAAACCTTATGGTAATCAAACCCACCATCGTCGCCCTTACTAATTAATTATTGTACTGCTATGCCTCGGCAGGTTTATTTTTTTTCTTTTATTTTTTTCTATCTAAACGTATTTATTATGTAGTACGAAAAAGACCAAGAGACTCTATTATTAGGACATTCCGTATTATATTTTACATTAACATAGCGATACGTATCGACGGAATAGTAGAGGAACTGCAGCATATTTGGAATACTGCAGGTAACTTGGAATACTTCGTTATCTAAATTAATATAAATACCGTCTCTATTTTTTAACCATAAACACAACGTCATAAGACACACAGAGTCATTGAGTATTAAAAACCAGACATCATTTTGACATTCCGGCTACCAGCGTGAAGGGAATGAGACGCCTGGTTTGAAAACTTTTTCAGGAAGAATGCAATCAGTGTTAATCATTTACTGTTATAAGTAAAATCTTCATTGTAATTATTTAAACAATTAAGTGACCTTGTTGGTTTCTTATACAATTTAGATTTTTTGAATATTTTTAAAATAAAAAATATCACATGGAGTTTTCGGTTAGAATGGTATGTTGTTAATGTGGAATACTGACAGTGAGCATAATTTGGAATATTCCAAATTATGTTGCACACTAAGAATATAGAGTTGATAGATCTAGCAAAACAGCATTACGTGACTATCCTATCACTACCACCTCATTGTACGCATAAAGTTCACTTTCATGGACTAAAATACTACTACAGTGAAGAAGTTCGAGTGTTTCTCAGAGAAGCTAATTACTTAATAATTAGATACAATTTTTAGATATTTTGATTTAAAAAAATTATTACCTAGACACATAAAGACTATAAAACTGTTATAAAAAGAAATCTATTATTAGTTTCTAAGAAAAAATATTTGGAATACTATATTCCAAATTACCTGCACCCTAAGTCAAATTTAGCTTTTGTATTTTTTTTAATTTTATAAGCATTTGGTAATGTTTCTGGTTTTTGTTCTGTTTGATGGTTATTATTATTAAAGTTTAATACTTTTGCAATAATTTAAAGTATTTTTTATTGAGCCATCCTATTTCTCTTTAAATTTATTCTCAAAAAACAAACTAGTATTCCAAATATGCTGCAGTTCCTCTACCTATTTGACTAAAACGCGTTATTTGTATTCGATCTCCCCTTGGGGATCTTCTGTTTGAATTTCACGCTGTATTCCGCATATAGAAGTAAGCAGAGGCGACCTGGGAGCTGTATCAAGGTTCCCCGTTCAGATACTTCCGTTCCCTACTGCACTGCGAATTCTTGCGTGTTGATTTGGCGGAACTCAACACTGCTCTATGCCACGTTAGGAACAGGAAATGAAAATATTAAATATATTTATTTTTGCGGGTGAGAATCGAACACACAACCGTCACATTTAGATACAGCACATCACGACGGCATCAATATTTTTTTAATGTGCTACTATAGAAAGAACTCTCATTGGAAGAATTTTCAACCAATCCAAATTCCCTATACAAAGGGCGGTACAACGTATTTCAATAAGTATCTATAATAAATTGATTAATAAATCCTTTTGATCTAATGAGTTAGTTGAGACCGACGTGGCACAGCGACTGTAAATGCGACAGCTATGGGTTCGATGCCCACTCAAAGGAATGAATTATTTTTACTTGTTCGCTCTGGTAACAAAACAGACTGTCACTCTCTTGTCCAATTTTTCATGTCATAGGCAGGTACCTACGTGAGGGTTGTGGCTTCAATTCCACTCAGTGAAACTCAAATTAAATTAAAACGTAATGAAAATACACAAAGTGCGACGTTAAGCTCCGCCAACTAGCACACGATTTCTTGAAATTGGTTGGTAAATAACAACCGAATATCCTAACTCCTAACACTAGGTTCTCTCTAAATACTTACACAAAAAATAATAAAATCCTACCTAATTCCTGTTTATACTAATATTGACCCAAACCAGCTTCGCTCCCTTAACAGCTTATTATAGCCGAATAATGTCATAAATTGTGGCCTATGTGTTATTCTGATGTATATTACTGAAAAGTTTAATCTAAATCCGTTCAGTAGTTTTTGTGAAAGTGGAACAAACATTCAAATATAAGGAGGATTTTTCACTTTTTAAATACCTAAATAAAAACTGTATTTGAATCTGGGACTACTTCTAATAGGCGTGGCTTATTAACTAACTATATCTGTCCCTTTCCCACAAACCCCGCCCACCTATAGGCGTGTCTGTTCCCACAGGACCTCTCCTTTAGTACATCAATAATAGGGAACGGAGTTGGACGTTTTTTAAAAAACGAAAGTTTACAGTTAAAATTTTATTACTTGTGTTTAAAAAAAAATTGTGATATTTTTACATAATTTTAAGTGTTGTTGTAAGCGTAGTGATGTTTTAGTGTTATTTATTGTGTTGTTCGATAGCAATAAGTAAGTTATCTTTTTTTCTTAAGTACCTACCTACCGTCTAATTTTTGAAACACTCTTTCACTGGCGTAACTCCACGCTGCAACCGGTCTTTCCAAATCGTTCAAACATTGAATACACCATGATAATTCATGTAAAGTCAGATATCCTGATGTGTAATTTCTCTAAATAAAAATAAATAAATTGCTTCCAACTGTATCTTGCGCACAGGCAGAGGGAGCTTAGTGTTAAGACACTCCATCTCCATTAAGTCCCTTTGGTTGTCCACTTTTTGACCTCCTCATTGTTATAATATGATTCCTAATTTAATTACTTTTCTTTTTAAAAACATGTTACAGTTAAAGCTCGTCGCTCAAAAATATTATCTTGCTTTATTGGCATTACGTGTCAAGGGGCGGAACCCAACGCGGCGCTTATTCGTTTTAATAATTTACCTTCTCTAAAGCAACAGCACTTAAAGCATTTTGCGCTTCTTGAAGTCTATCCACTCAAATGTAAGAAAGCTGAAGGCAAATGTGTAAATCATAAACAATAAAAAACCCCGACTGCATAAATCCATCAAGACAAATCCAACTATGTATCTATCATTTATCAAAATCGGTTGCAATCGGTAACTGGTCTGGTTTAACAATTTAAAAGAACCATAGGTACTAAAAATATTACCCTCCTTTTGGACTTCGCCGCAGTCGGGTAAACAAATTATTATCTCCATCATATTTTCGTTATAGGACCGTCCCCACATGGGTTATTTAACTGTTTCATTTCTTCGCTCTGGTAACAAGACAAAACGCTGTTAAGTCCAAAAAAAGCAATTTCTCGAAAATTTTGTATATGTGGAATGGAGTGTATCAACACTAGGTTCCCTCCGTCTACACTGCTATGTGTGGGATACAGCGTGAAGCTATATCATGAAAAATTGATATCCATGAAGGTCAAACAAAGAATATAATACTAGTATCATATTGAAGACTTTGAAGCAATGTTTTTAAATACAAATCTGTACACGTGGTAACCACGTTCACTACAAAATTATGTATTTAGGGTGTTTACATACGGCGCGATAATTAAAACGTTTTATTTAGCTTCACGTTGCGAGACACTCGGTTCAATACTTAATTTTCCCGTTTCGCCCAATTTTTTCGAGACATTGCGTGTTGAGTCGCGGAACTACTTACTACACTTACAGTCAGACGCCGTAGTGCATCGACAGCCTTACTAGGAGTTGGTGTTTTCTTTTTTTCTTTCAACTTCATTCAGATTTCGATTCAGGTAGGTAGAGAGAACTTGGAAATCTAGTGTTAAGACTTAGTTCCCATTAAGAGTTTTCTTTTCCCCATTTAAACTGTAATGTCTCGAAAATTATGTGCTGCTTGGGGACCATACTGTCTTAACACTAGGTTCCCTATGCTATCTATATATATGCGGGATAAACCGTGAAGCATAAAAAAATTAAAAAATGTATAGGTATTTTATTTTTATTTTGTAATTATTAAGCCGCGTGTATAGACAGCCTTAATATTGTTTATATTGTTTGACGGATGTTAATATAATAAAAATTTTAATGTTACCCACCATTTATCAAAATATTATAAAAATATATCTACATAATATAAAGGCCATCGCGGCGCAGTGGCACAAGGTATGACAGTGAACGCGACGTTTGTGGGTTCGTTTCCCACACAGAGAAATAATGAATAAATGGATCTATCATTTTCTCTCTCTAGTAGCAAGATAAAGTACAGCCTTGCGTTGTATTAGTCAATAGTTCAGTAGGCTAAGTCTCGAGAATTGTGCGGTGTGTAGGGAACGAAGTGTCTTTACACTAGGTTTACTATAAACAGGATACAATATGAAGCTAAAAAACATATAGTGATAAACTATTACTTCGCAGTTGGATCTCCATTCTAGGGAATGCTAATATATATTTTTCGTTCAGGCAAAACATAACGCGGCGTTGAGTTTCGCTACTCAATTCATAATGTCTTGAATTTAGGCAGGAAGTTTGTAGCCATTGTTGGAAACGAGAAAAATCGCATAATCAACAAGATCCACGGTTTCACCATTCTAGAGATCATCATCGGCTGCAACAATTTTCGTGTTTTTGTTCTGAAAAAATAAAAGAAATGAGATATTTAATAGACAGAAAAATAAAAAATAAAATACTTATTTAATATATTCATTTCTCGCATATTTCTCTCGTTCTGGTAACGAGGCAGTGCGCGGCGTTAAGTTCCTCCACTCAATACGCAATGCGTCCAGAATCCAGTTCCCAGGTTTCCTCTGCCTACCCCGCTAAGGGTTGGATACAGCGTGAAGCTAAACAAAAACAATAGTAAATTAGTTTTACTAAACCAATGTACTATTTTCAATAGAGAATTGTTACCGTCGTCATATACTTACTTTATATACGTTTTGCCGTTTTTCCATTTTAAAATTCAATGTATCAGCAAACAATATTGTCTCATGGCTTTTTTCCACATACATTATTTATAATATACTCGTATTATAAATAATTGATATATATTAATAGTTAAAAATTTGAAAGAATCCCGACACAAAAATCTCAAAAAAATCACTACGAAGTTAAATGAGGTCTTGGCAAAGTGTTGCAGTCAAACTGCTGATCAGATTTTTATAAAACATAGCTAAGAACTACCGCGATGAACAAGGTATTGGAACAAAAGAAAACGCACTTAAGTCGATGCATTAATTCAGGAGCTACGTTGCCACCGAAACACAGACAAGTCAAACTTATAACACCCCTCTTTTTATGTCGGAGGCTAAAAAGAAATACACTCTGGCTCTGTCTCACTCTGCCACGACGGCTCTATAAAAAAAGTTAAAACATCGACTGTAACAAGTGGAAAGATAATCCAAGTTTATTTATAGCTTACTTTTATTTAACTGAAGTACTTGAAGTTTAGATACAAGTGCAGTATCTTTTTTTTGTTAATTTTTTTCTTAGCTTCACCCAATTCTCGAGACACTGCGTGTAAAGTGACGGACCTAACATTGTGCTTTGTCTTGTTACCGAAGAAATGTCAATAAATCGCTCCCCCGAGTGGGTATCGAACCCACACCCGTCGCGTGAACAATGTACAGTCACACGTTATGCCTCTGCGCCTCAAAATCTTAAAGTCAGAGCCAATTGGCCATCCCTATGACCAATTGGCCCTGATTTTAAGATTTTGAGATCGGAGAATATTATCAAAATTTAGTCTGTTCCGTCAAATCTGGATGAGTGACAAACATTGATGGGCTATTTTCGATTTTCGATAGACAAAATTAGCACTGTCTTACGAGTCCAACTTAACTTACACAAGTAAGTTAAGTTGGACTCGTGGTGTTAAGTTCCGCGAATCAACACGCAGTTTCTAGAACACTAAGCGCTATTTGGGGAAAGTTACGTTCTCTTTTTTTGAAAACTTATAAAAATTTTAACGTAGAGCTTTTTTGAACCCGCGTCTCTTGGAAACCGTCTCTGGTATAAGAATTTCGCCAGGGCTTGATTTGAACGTATGGCATAGCGGGCATAGCGCTTAAACGGTTTCCAAAAGGCCCAGGTTCAAATCCTAGCAAGATTCAAATTTCGTACAATTTTTTATACATTTTGTAAAAAAGTTTTTTAATTTGCAAAGTCTGGAATAGCATTTTAAAAATATCAAATATATTATTTTCCCTCTGCCTACCCCCTATAATTTTTTTTATTTTTGACAGGTAAAATGTCAAGCTACGGCAGCACTTCTCCATCTGATGAAGGCTTCGATAGATATGAACCTGCGTTCTACTGCCAACCTTCTCATCAAGGTACATTCAGTAGGGGAAACTAGGGTTTAGATACTCCGATTTCCTCTTTCTGATAATTTAAAAAGTAGAAACATATCTAATAATGTTAATAAGTGTAATCGCCGTAATTTGACTATTAATTTAATTTCTCTGAAAAGATTCGACGAGAAATAACATTACAAACTTATACAGATAAAAAAATAATTTTGAATTTTTTTTTTAGGAAGTAAATAAATTTTCATATTTTTTATATTTTTTTATTATAAGTTTTCACTTCGATCCAAGGGAAATTACCTATAAGTTTCGATTACGTAGCCTATTTCACACAAAATTCTGCATACACGCCGGCGTAAAATAAACCTGTATCTTTTGTATGCGTTGACTTAGAAGCTTGATTTTGTGGTGCTTCTCAGCACACTGAATATATGATTTACAGTTCAGCTTGATAACTCCACAAGACCTCGAGATAAAAGGAACGGTACGGAACCATAGCTAGGGACCTGACGGCTGCTTCGCCCGCTTAAACTTATTGTTATATTACAGCCAAATTAAACACAATGCTTGCATACTTTGTAGCCTATGTGCTATTCCGAATTATAAGCTATATTACTATCATTTTTATCTAAATTCCTTTAGTAGTTCTCGCATTAAGGCAGAACATGTTTGTTTACGTCGTGCAAATGAATGTTTGTTATATTTACACATTTATAATAATACTAGAGACTTCTTCGGCTTCGGTTGCTTAAACTTATTTTTATATTATAGAAAAACCTCTACAAAAAAATACATCTACCTTTATAATATAAGTATGATAGTATCGTTATAATATAAATATTTTTTGTTAACAGGTAGTCCAATGGATGGCGGCGTTTACTGGCCTGGAGGTGAAGGTCACGAGTTCGATTCCCATGATGTCTATCATGATACGAGCAACTATATAGGCAGGAACTATGGTAATATTGATTTTTATACGTAGTATTTTGATATAATAAACAATTAAAAGAAATATTTTGAGTCAAAAACCGACGTTGAGTTTCGCCAATCAACGCCGGTTTTGTTTATAATTAAATAAAATCAGCTTCACGCTGTATCCCGCACACAGCAGGGTAGACAGAGGGAACCTAGTGTTAAGACGCTCTGTTCCCCACTTTCCGCCGAGTTGTTTATCATAATTATTTAAGTCAAATAAGTTTCATACAATCTAAAGTTAAAGATGGAGCTAGTCGTGGCGCAGGTGCACAAGTGTGCACCTGTAATGACAAGTTCTGGTCTTGATTCTCATTCGAGGAAATAAAATATTTAATATTTCAATTCCCCGCTGTAGTAACGAGGCAATGCGTGGCGGTTAGTTCCTCCACTCAACACGCAATGCCTTCAGATTTTGCCGGAAAGTGGGAAACATACCTAAGTGTCTTAGTGGGAACAGAGTGTATTAACACTAGGTTTCCAGGATTCCTCTGCCTACCTTGCTATGTGCGGGATACAGCGTGCAGCTAAAAAAAACAAAAAGAATATATAGATAAAAAAATAATCACTCTTCACGGAATAGAAGTCACAACGGTCACCCCTAGACAGACGTACGCGTATGTAATTTCAGTTACTGACGTATATAAAATAATTTTATTTTAACAGGTGTTTTTCCATTATCATGTTCATAGTAAGAATAATGATGAAAGAAAAGTAAATATTTTTCAATGCTAATTCCAGTCACGTTTCTCAGAATATTTTATTAATTATCCGGCTTCACGCTTTATGCCGCATATAGATGGGTAGACAGAGGGAATCTAGAGTTAAGTTAAATACCGTTCCTCGTTCCGTGAGAGAATGGAAGTGTGTTAATGGGAATGGTGTGTCTTAACACTAGGTTCCCAGGTTCTCTCTACCTATCCTGCTATATGTAGGGTCCGGCATGACAAAAAATGAATAAAAAAGTTACTAAAACTTCAAAAAGGTCTCAGGAGGGATGTCTATTTAATTTTATCCTGGATTTAGTTTTATATTTAAGGCTTTGTTTATTTTGGTATAGTAGGTTAGGCATAGAGAAATCTGTGAAATTTTCGAGACATTGCGTGTTGAGTGGCGGAACCCAACGCCGCGCTTTGTCTATGCACCGGAACGAGGAAATGAAAATAATTCATTCTTCCGAGTCAAAGTCAATATGGAATTATAGTCTTGTTTTCATCTAGTGTGTATATATGTAAATATTTTGTTACAGGCTACGAAGATATGCAAATGTCGACGAATGAAGCTTACGACGGGTACCACAACAATATGATGCATCACAGTTATCCACAAAATAATCAAGGTAAATATAGGAGAGAAGCCTAGTGATAAGACACTCTGTCCTCATCTCAAAATACCATCCTTACCATCTAGATACGTGGCACACTACTACAATGAGATTTCGTGGGAACTTTATTTCATCAGCTGTGGTATGGCCGCCGTATTTCAGGTCGATACAATATGGGTACCTTCAAAACTAGGACTGACTGAGTGATTTAATAACTTATTTTTAATTCAGTTCAAATTTCTATGGAGAAAGATGCGCTTATTTAAGGTATATTTAAAGTCCCCTTTTTATTTCCTTAAAAAAAACTTCCTGTCTATTTTATAGACATTAGGTGTTGAAAGGCGGAACTCAACTCCATGCTTAGTCTCTCCGGAGCCGAGTAATGAAAACTTAACTAATATTATGAAGTTTATTTGCGGTCAGTATCTTCCGTACTTTATCATGTGAATATAACTTAGTTTTGTTTGATTAGATAAACGGGCGGAGCCGCAAAAAAGTGTAAGCTATTGTGAAAACCTGAAAGTTAGTAGTGATTAATTGTATTTGTTTGAGTCCTGCAGGGGACGCCCTTGTCGCCGTCGACATAAACAGAAACGTAGTGTTTGCATTTTCTCAGCAACAGAGTACCCGGAGTTTCTACTCAACCGGTGCCTGTAAAAGCCAATAGGGCTAACAGCATTCACTTGAGGTGAAAAAAAAACTATTTGAGTAACAGACCGAAGCATTTTCGAAATTATGCGGTGAAGTACTCTAAAACTATGTATAGTATGACTCTCTCAGTGTACCCTAATCCCTCAAGATTAGGTATCTTGAGGAGCGCAGCGGCAATAATTCTGACTTTAGGTGGACATTGTGGGTTCTATTCTTAGGGAATTATTTTTTTGCATTTCCTTGCTTAGGTCACAAAGCGCGGTTTTGAATTTTGTCGTTCATTACGCAATAATTTGGACTGTCTTAACGCTAGATTCCCTTTACCTATCCTGCTGTGTGTTTCCTAAATATTTCTTAATAACTTATTTTTTTAGCTCTAGATTGCGAAATGCAGTTGCCCAGGTACGATAGGCCTCCACCATCTTTTGTGCGAGTGGTTAAGAGGAGGACCACAGCTAATAAAAAAGAGAGACGGAGAACGCAGAGTATCAACACTGCTTTTACAGATTTAAGAGAATGTATACCAAATGTGCCGCCGGACACTAAACTTTCTAAAGTAAGTTGTTTTATTTTAAGCTTCACGCCAATCATAGCAGGGCAGCTGCTATGTGCGGGATCTAGTTGTAAAAGCACTCCGGTTCCCATTAAGACACTCTATTCCACATTTAAATGGCGGAACACAACGCCGCTCTTTGCCTCGTTAGCAGAGGGAGTAATATTAAATATTTCACTCCCCGAGTAGGAAACTTCATTTAGGAAAGAAACGCTTAGTTTTATCAGAGCGGAGAAATTAAAATAGTTCAGATATAAACGCCATTTCATTTCTGAGGCCGTCGTGGAAAAAAGCGACGGTTGTGAGTTCGACTCCACATGTCTAACAGGCGATATTGATTATTAGTATTTATTCGTTATGGTCACAAGACAAAGCGCCTTGGGTACCGCCACTGCCTTGGGTACGGCAATGGAGTGTCTTAGCACAAGGCACCCTCCGCTTGCCCAGTTATTTAAAAAAAACATTTTTTAATGTAAAATTTACAAGATTTTTAAATCTACTATTTTTAATCTTAAAAGATTTAAAATGGCAGTTACAATGTCAATACAAAATTGACGGTTTTCAATATATATTATACCTATGTGTATGTAATCTTAAAAAGAATATATATTTTTTATATCATCATATAATATATAGATAAAGAATACGAGTACAATACCTAGCTTTAGTTATTTTACTGTCGGGTAGCAACAGCATATATCTGTCTCACTCTAACCTATACAATTGTCAGATGGTGCGACCGAGATCGCAGAGCATCAATACCGCATTTTCGAAACTAAGGGATCGTATACCGAGTGTACTACCCGACACTAAGATGACTAAGGTTCGTTTTATTTTTCTTTAATTTTTTTTCACTAAATCTGATTAAAAATTGAACAAAATAGTTTTTTTATGTTTCATTTCTCAAGTAGACATTAAGCAGGGCAGACAGAAAGAGCCTAGTGTTNTACAAGATTTTTAAATCTACTATTTTTAATCTTAAAAGATTTAAAATGGCAGTTACAATGTCAATACAAAATTGACGGTTTTCAATATATATTATACCTATGTGTATGTAATCTTAAAAAGAATATATATTTTTTATATCATCATATAATATATAGATAAAGAATACGAGTACAATACCTAGCTTTAGTTATTTTACTGTCGGGTAGCAACAGCATATATCTGTCTCACTCTAACCTATACAATTGTCAGATGGTGCGACCGAGATCGCAGAGCATCAATACCGCATTTTCGAAACTAAGGGATCGTATACCGAGTGTACTACCCGACACTAAGATGACTAAGGTTCGTTTTATTTTTCTTTAATTTTTTTTCACTAAATCTGATTAAAAATTGAACAAAATAGTTTTTTTGTTTCATTTCTTAAGTAGACATTAAGCAGGGTAGACAGAAAGAACCTAGTGTTAAGACTCTCCTTTAGATAGTTTGTCTTGTTACCAATGCGAGAAAATGAAAATAATTCATTCCCCCTGGGGGAATGAATTATTTTCATTTTCTCGAACCCACGATCGTCGTGTTTATATTTTTATTAAGTCGTTTAAGTTTCTACAAAACCGACGTCATATTGGCCTAACATTTGATTATACTAAATGAGAATCTAGCGAATATATCAATATTAACTAAGGTCAAGTGAGTTCTGCCACTCAACACGCAATGCCTCCAGAATTCGGCAGAAAGTGGGGAACGGAGTGTCTTAACACTAGGTTCCCTCTGCCTGCCTTGCTGTGTGCGAGATACAGCGTGAAGCTGATTTATTTTATATTATTTTAACTAAGGTCAAAACTACTGTGCGGGAAAAGAGCTTTGAACAGGCTCCTGCTATGCAGGATTGAAAAAGAGAAAATGAAAATATTAAAAAAATAATTTCCTCGAGTGGGAATCGAACTTACGACCTGTCGCGTTTAGAATAGTATGCTTGTGTCCCTGCACTATGGCTGGCTGAAAATTATTGAAATAACGTTTTAACATCCTACTAATAAACAAATTTAAATAAGAAGTTAAAAATGAAATAAAAATTAAAATGGATGCTGCCTTGCGGGAAAAAACCTGAAACGGAAAAAGCAACTCCTGCCTTGCGGGAAAATGGGTGAAACTGAAAATCAAACTAAATTAACACAAATGTCTCCTCCATCCAGATAAAAACTCTACGCTTGGCGACTTCATACATTTCCTACCTCCTCAAAGTGTTAGAGACTGATGGAGAACCGGCCGGAGGGTTTAGAGCTGAACTCCACCATACACCGCCGAGACGACGGCATGTTGAATCACAGGTTTAAATCTTAGTTGTTTTTTAAACTCTATTCTGCTTATATGCAGGGTGGCAGAGGGAACCCATTATCGTTATTATTTAGCTTCACGCTGTATGCCGCACCGAACATTGCAGGAAACCGGAGGGGACATGGAAACTTAGTGTTAACCACTTCGTTCTCAATTAAGACAATCCGTTCTCCTTATTCAACCGTATTCTAGAAGCATTGCGTATTGAGTGGTGCTCAATTCAACACCGCGCTTTGCCTTGAGTGGGAATTGAACCCACAACATGTCGCATTTATAGGCGGACGCTTGTCCTCACGCCAAGAGTGGCCGCTCTCATCTATTATTTATATGTGCCCATTTTTCGAAACACTGTATGGCGATTAGCGAATTTGGCGCTTTCCCTTTTTTTCATAGGGAATGAAAGTAATTCATTCCCACGATTAGGAATCAAACCCACAACCGTCACGCTTACAGTCGCCATACAGTCATTAGTTTACTATTAGATTAGAAGATTAAATGTATCCCACAAAAGTTCCACTTGACTTTCTCAAGTAATATGCATATGTTTCAAGTGCACTGGCGCCGTACAGACGGACGGGTTATCTGTATTCATATAGATAATTACAATGTATAGTGGATTGATCGGAGTGACTAAACTAGGTTCACTTTGTCTCTCTGCTATAAATTATATTAAAAAATAAAAGTAATATACAGTCGGGCTACCTAAAATATGAAGAAGGTTTATTCCTCGATAAATGAACAATCCGTTGAAAATAAATAGTTTTCAATTCGGACCAGTAGTTTCTGAGATTAGCGCTGTCAACCAAACAAAATTTCAGCTTTATAATATTAGTAAACCTATGTTATTAAGGAGGATAATGTGTTTATTAGTTAATTTCTGTATGTGGCGCAGGGTCACAAGTGTGAGTGGGTGTGAGCAGCAGACAGCTTGTGGGTTCGATACCCACTCGGTGGAATGAAACATTTAATATTTTCCTTTCCTCGCTCTGGTAGCGAGACAAAGTGCGGTGTTGAGTTCTGTCACTGAACACGCAATGCCTCCATATTTCGGAGGAAAGTGGGGAGCGGAAGTGTCTTAACACTAGGTTCCCATGTTCCCTCTGCCTACCCTGCTGTGCAAGTACTGGAATATAGTGTGAAACAAAAAAAAGTTGTTCAAGCACGCTAAAAGAGAGTATTAAATAAAATTCCATATCAAAGCTACACAAATTAGATAATATTTTGTACGAACATTTTATAGGGCCATGTGTTTCCATTATTAGATTACTAACGCGCTATAAAGAGGCGTCTGGTTTCTAACTAAATATAATTATATTAAATAAACACCCCCGTGACTCAGTGGTTCTGATTAAGTATCGCAGTCAAGATAAAACTATTTCATTTCCGTGAATTTGTTTTTAATACGCTTTACTTATGACACATTTTATTGTAAATATATATTGAAATGTTAGAAATTGAATTAAATCCCCTTTTAGTATAATTATTGAATACCACTATAAGTGTCCATTGACGACATAATTGTCGTCATGAAACTTGATAGTAGTATATATAAATGTAGCTCACGTGACAATATATATTTTTATTGCCTTCTCGCAGTATTCCGCACATAGCAGGACAGACAGACAGAACTTCCCAGGTTCCCTTATGTTAAGATACTCCATTCCCATTAAGACACTTCCTTTCCCCACTTTCCGCATAATTCTGCAGACATTGCGCGTTCAGTGGGGGAACAATTGCTAGGAAACGAAAATATTGGATATTTCATTTCCTCAATTGGAATTCAAAACCACAGCCTTTTACAGTCGCACGCTTGGGCCCTTGCGTAACGAGGCAAAGCGTGGAGTTAAGCGCCGCGCCGCCCGCGGAAGAGTCTTGACACTAGGTTCTTAGGTTCCCTCTGGATGCGCAATCCAGAGGGAACAGCATGAATCTAAAAAAATAAAGATACTTTAAAGCTGAAGAGATTGTTTGGTTGACCGCGGTAATCTCGGGAATTAATGGTACGAATTGGACATTCTTTTGTATTGTATAGTTCGTTTATCGAGGGAAGCTATAGGCTATATTACATCGCTCTAGTCCTTACGATGTTGAACCTGCGGTCAAATTTACATTGGGCACCTAGTGTTAGGACACTCCCATAAAGACACTTTCGTTTCCCACTTTCCCCTAAATTCTCGTGGCATTATACGGTCTTGTAGTATTTTAGTTTGTGTAAGCTATTTTTACAAAAACAGCAGAAATGTGCATTGATTTTTGAATTCACAAGCACAGTCAAAGAAACTAACCACTAAACTATAAGTTTAATACAAAATATATTACTCGTCCTGTATTTTTATTGCGCGCTTAAAAAAACCAGATGGCCGCTAACGGGAAATATTTTATCTTTTGTTTACTTTGAAATCTAATTTTGTACTGTGCAGGTAAAAATTGACCTAAATATAGTTTTTTTTTTATTTTCTTTTTTTAGCTTCATGCTGTATTCCGCATATAACAGGGTAGGCAGAGGGAACGTAGTGTAAAGAAACTCCGCCTACACGCACCACTGAATTTCCGAAAAATTGCGTGTTGTGTGGCGGAAGTAAACGCCGATTATTTTATTTGTTCGTTTTTTTTTTGTATGGTATAGGTGAGTGTTCGTGTGTGGGTTCCTATTCTCATTTAGGGATATGATTATATAGGATAGTATGTAATCATATCCCCTTATGATAAACAAATCCCTATCCTTATCACACCAATATTATACATGTAAAAGTTTGTCAGGATTGAAATTTGCTAGTACACGCTTTTGGGGCACAAGTCTTTACACATACCGTGTACACTACGACTGGCCTCGATAGTATAAATTTTGTAGATTTTTTTTTACCAGCTTCACGCTGTATCCCGCATACAGCAGGAGCAGAGGGAACCTAGTGTTAAGACACTCCGTTCTCCACTTTCTGCTGGATTCTGTAGGCATTGCGTGTTGAGTGGCAGAACTTAGCGCCGCGTTTTGCCTCGACACCAGAGCGAAGAAATGGAAATATTTCATCTCCTAAAGTGGGGATCGAACTCTCAACTAGTCGATTTTTAGTCACACTTTGTGCTATTGCGCCACGACAGGCCTCATTGATTGACCTTGAATCATTTATAAAATAATAATAACTATGTAAATAAAAAAGTACAAGAAGATAGTGTTGGTGCAAATTGTATCTGCTCTTAAGTGGAGTAACACTGTGCAAAGTATTTTTTTTATGTGACTTGTTTATTTTTCATGTTATATGTTACATATACCGTTGGTAGATTTTACGTATAAATCCCCCCAAATAGGAATCGAACCCATAGTCGTTGCGTTTTCAGCCAGATGCTCTCCCCTTAATTACAATGGACACGACTAACTGTACGTACGTGTTACAAATTAGAACTAGAATAAATATCGATTTCACGGATGTTTAAAGTTAAAACAAAAAGTGGCACGCTTGGGGTAAAAAATTAAAGGAAAAAAATCTTTTTTTACGGATATTGCCGTTCACATAATCAAGAACACGTGGCGTTCTTAAAGTAAAACGGTATAAGTAACAAATTTGTTAATACGTTTTTTCGTGACAAGAATACTGATAAATTCCATTTATTTCATTGGCTTCACGATGTATCCCACACATAGCAGGGTAGGCAGAGGGATATGAGAACCTAGTTCTTAGACAATGCGCTTCCATTAAGACACATCCCTTCCCCACTTCCCAACAAATTCTGGAGGTATTGCATGTCAATTGGCGGAGCTCAACGCCGCGCTTTGCACCAGAGCGAGAAAATAAAAATATTAAATAATTGATTCGTTAGAGTGGGAATCGAACCCACAACCATGGCTTTACAAACACACGCCACTGTGCCACGGCGGCTCCAATACTAAAGAGAAATTCTCATAAAATCTAGGTTACGCCACTTTTGCTACAAAAATAAGACACAAGTGAAAAATGCTACCGTTTGGCCCTACGATTTAAACTTATGCAAAAAATATACTTATATTTTTTTTTTAAACATACAATTTCGATGCCCTCGCGACGATGATTATTATTATTTATTTTTATTTCTCCGCACTGATATGATATAGCGCGGCGTTAAGTTTACAGGTATAGGCAACGTTCCGCTTTGAAAAAATGTATTTTTTTTTGTAGGTTTCCATTTTTAACCGCATATATATGCAGAGTAGGCAAAGGGAACTTAGAGTTAGGATTCCACTGTTAAGGCACTCCGTTGCTACGCAATTTTGGAGATATCTTGTGATCAGAGCGAATATAATTATACTCACTAGTATAATTATATTCGCTCTATAGTAGTGTGATCCCGGCCTAGAATAGGATCATCCTGGTACTGGTGGCGTCGTAAGAGGCGACTAAAGTACGTGTGGTAGAGTCACGTCGCCAGCAATGGCAACACGCATGGGCAGAATCGACCGGATCATTACCACCCCCGGCACTTAAAACCGGCGTGAAGTAGTGGCTTTATGCCACTGCGTTTCGCATCAGGTAAATCCGGGCTCCGGCGCCCAACCCACCTTAAAGGCAGGCAACGCACCTGCAGCTCCTCTGGTGTTGCACGGGGTCGTGGGCGGCGGTAGTCACTTACCATCAGGTGACTGGAACGCTCGTTTGCCTTGTTTTTTCCATAAAAAATAAAAAAAAACAATTTTAAAAAAATTGGAATGGAACTCATAGAAGAAAATAAGAGTACTATGTACAGTAAAAAAAAACTTTTTTTTTCTTTTACAGAATGCTGAGAAAAAAGGCAAAGGCAGAACAGGTTGGCCGCAACATGTATGGGCATTAGAACTGAAAAGTGAACAGAATTTACAATCATAATTTATTTCTGATTGAAGTTATATTTTTAAATTATAAATTACTTGCGGCTTCGCCCGCTTTAAATTATTATTATATTGTAGCCAAATTATACAATATGTTTACTGAAAATGTAGCTGTTTAATTTTGATATAAGTATAATACAACTAAACTAAAGTTTAGCTACTAACAACTAAACTAAACTAAAGTTTCATCTAAATCTGTTCAGTAGTTTTTACACAAAAGTGGGACAAACATCGATCCGCACTAGCTTTATAATATTAGTAGGATAATATTAGTTACAGTAGGAAATAATAAAAATGTATAGGTAGTAAAAGAACATTGTAAATTAAAATTTGTATTTCATTTCATACATAATGAGTGTATACGGGTGGAAAATTAAGTTTGTCAACTTTTACACACACATCACATTTCCGTTGGCCTAAAATCATGAAACTAGTACGACACCCTCGGCTAGCCCGAGCCTAGAGCTAGCCCGACTCGCACTTGACCGGTTTTTTTATATAAGAATTAAATAATATATATTTATACCTAATTCTAGTCTGAACACGTTAAATATTGTAATTATAATTATATTATAGAGAAATTGTAGCCAAAGAAAAAGTGCCAAAGTAATAAAATATGTTTAAGCAACTATTTTGATGTTTTATTTTCATCATTTTGTAGAAAAAAAATTGGACGATAAGCACAATAGTAATTGGTTCGATGCCCATTTAGGGGTATGCTTTTATTTGAAATATTATTATTTCCCTGTGTCTGTTTAGAGTCGTAATGTAGATAGCTAGCAACACATTGGGATTGCAATGATTTTATATTTATAGTTTTAATATTCGCAATAATTTATTATAAAACTATAAATCAACCTCTTAGCTTAATAAAAAGATTATTTGAAAATAAGTTTATAGAACTACCACCAGAGGACACTACTAAAATGACGCCTCATGTGGTCGGAAAATTCGAGATATAATTTTAGACTTGGAGCGGAAGGAGAAGCAGGTCCTCTAGAATAACATATTGTATTAGAATTTAAAATAGACATTGTACAGGCTTAATAGTATTTCGCTCTGGAATAAATATAAGCTTTGTAAAAGCCTCGAAGTGTTTGATTTCGTTACAAGATATTGTCTCTAAAATAAACAAATGATGATAAGGCCACCATGGCGGAGTGAGACAGTATGTGACTGTAAGCGTGACGGTTATGGATTATGAATTTTCTTTTTTTTTAACTTCTCGCTGTATTCTTCACATAGGGTAGACAGAGGGAACTTGGGAAACTGTCCCCTAACTAGAAGACAATGCGCGACGTTAAGTTACGCCATTCAACACATATTGTCCCGACATCCTCTACTTACTATATACATTAAAAAACCTACAACACTATGGTATAATTATTATTACGTATCCATTAAAGATTACAAGAAAGTTAAAAATTATCTATAAATAAAATTGAAGTGTCTGTCTGTGATTGCAAAATTTTCGTGTTTTTTCTAGTGCACGATACAAACAAATATTTTTTTGTGTGTCGGTCTTTCTGTTTGTCCGCGTTATATAACCTGAATCGATTTTTAAGGAATTATGTAGAACAACGTATAAAGTAAATTTTAACCCGTAAATCCCGTGGAATATAAATTCTAATAAAACGCAGGTGAACCTGCGTATATCGTGCGCGTGTACCTACCGCCTTCCTAGATACATATGAAATAACTGAATTTCACGACAACTTAATGAAACAGCAGAATATCCTGCCGTATGCAGGGGGCAAAGGGAACCTAGTGCAATTAGTAGCAAATTCATTAATTACTCTGAATTGGATCAAATCCACAACCGACGTGTCAGAGCCAGTCACTGCGCTACGGTGGTCACATTTTTTGTTAAATCTATTTCGGGACAGCAGGTTGTACAGTTTATCGGTAGTTTCCGTTGTAGGGGCCATGTGCTTTCGCGCGTGTTCTTTGTAGTGTGACCAATTATTTATTGGGTGATGGGATGAGAATATAAGCAGTATAAAATATATTATTATTATAAATCATTTAATAAGGAGGCCACTGTGACTCAGTGGGATAGTAACTGATTGTAGGTGCGGTGATTGTGGGTACAATCCCCATCGAAGGATGAGTTCTTTTTTTCGCGGTGATAAGCTGTCACACAGAACGCAATGTTTTGAAAATTATGCAGTGCGTGGTAAACGTATAGTTCTAACACTAGATTACATGTGAATTCTAATATGGCTGTATCCCCAAGAAATTCTGCCTACTAACCAACTACGTACACTACATTACTACTTTTTCTATAGCTGTAAGCGTGATATTTGTGGATTCGGTCCCACTCGCAATAACGAATTATTTCCATTTTCTGATGCCGATAATAAGACTAAGCACCGCGTTGAATTCCACCATCCAACCCAAAAATGTCTCCAAAATATAGCGAAAAGAGGAGGACAGAGTGTCTTAAAACTAGGTGCCCCTTGCCTATCTTGTTATATGCGGGAACAGCTTGAAGATAAAAAAATAAATAATTTCCTTTATAAACATAAAACCATGGCAGCGCTAGTTTGTTTAAAAATATCGCGGTAATTTGTTTTATAGCTCAATTTCGAAGCTATACGTTCACCTTTGATGTTTACAGATAATCAATTGCTAACCAGAATTGGGCTTCACGGCGTATCCCGAACATAGCTGGGTAGGCAGAGGGAACCTAGTGTTGAAATAGTCGGTTCCCATTAAGAAACTTCTATTTCCCTCTTTCATCTGATTTAAAATACAGAACATTATGTAATTTAAAAATTATCGGCGTTGAGTTTCGGCATTAATACCTTCAGGATTCAGCGGAAAATGGGAAACGAAGTGTCTGAAAACCAGGTTGCTTCTGCCTCCCCTGCTGTGTGCGGGATACAGAGCGACGCTAAAAAAATAGAAAAACTAAAAACTCAATATGTTTACTAGTAGGCAGTCCAAGTTTCCATCAGCTATCTTCCAATTCCATCATCAGAAAAGCTCGATGGTACCATATTGTATTGTATTGTCTGTGACTCTCAGATTCTATTAGATAGTTACGTTTCGACCTAATAAATGCGTGTTAAAAATAACGACAAATTATATTATATTGGATTTTTTTTATTTTCAGAACTCTACGTCGCGCTTTTAATGCCAAAGCAGATAAATAGAAAACAATTAAATATATTCTCTCGAATGTCTTGAAAACAATTAAAATTATTTAATAATATTTGAGACTGTTGTGCAGCAGCAGCAAAGCATCTAAATATAAATTCGATGGTTATGGGTTCGATTTCTAATTCAATAATGAATTATTTTCTTTTCTGTGCTATAGTAACAAGGGTTCGAAAGCCATAGTGGTGTAGGCGACATTTGTGGGTTCGATTTCTACTCGAGTGAAAGAAATATTTAATACTTTCATTTGTTCGCTCTGGCAACCAGGCAAAGCGCGGCGTTGAGTTCAACTATTCAATACGCGATTCCTCAAGAATTTGATGTGAAATGAGAAATGCTGTATTAACACAAGCATTCCAGGTTCCTTAAGTTTACGTGCGAGACATAGCGTGATACTAAAAAAATAAACAAGATTTCACAATGTCTCGAAAATTGGGAGGAATTTAACCAAAGGGTTTTTACGGATATCGATATAAAGAAAAAAGATACCTACATTGGTTTCGGTAGGAGTTAGGAATATAATTTATTTACGTATTATCCGTGACTCTACAAAATATTTTTTAAAGATTGCTAGTTCTTTTTATTGTTTTTTCAGCTTCAAGCTGTATACCGCACACAGCAGTGTAGGTAGAGGGAATCTGAGTAGAGAAGAGGCATTGTGAGTTGAGTGGCGGAACTCACCGCCGCGCCGCGCGCACTCTTTTGTTGTTTATGTTATGTTGAGTGCCAAAGTTCTTCGTATTTATCGCGAGTTCCTTCTAAGCGCTAGTATGTCGGCTCAGTTAAAGATCGAGATCGAGAACTCATTTATCATGTCATGTTTCAACATGACATAACATGTTATAATTCACGCTGTATTCCGCATACAGCAGGGTAAACAGAGAGAACATAGTGTTACACTCCATTCCTCACATTCCGCCGAATTTTTCGAGGCATTGCGTGTTGAGTGGCGGAACTCAACGCCGGGCTTTTGCTTTGGTGCTAGACCGAAGAAAGGAAATTATTAAGAAATAATAAATCGTTACAGTCATTCCCTTGTGCTCCTACGCCACGACGGCCTTAATATGACCTCGTAACAAGTTATTAAAATTCCGCCCTTCTACCAAATTATCTGAAATTTTTTTATCGGGTTCGGTGACAGTTACGGATAGGTTTTGTTTGAGATATCTGTTAGTTTCTGAGCTTCATTACTATGAAGGTTATATAATATAAATAGATATGAGAGATGCAGGGATACTTCCCTGTTAAGAAAAACGACCTCAACAGTAGGTATCTCTGCTATATGCGCATGTGAACTAAATTAGCTTTACGCTATATTTTGCATACAGTAGGATAGGCAACGGGAACCTTGTGCTAAGACACCCCGTTCCCCACTGAAACTAAATAAACACCTAAAAACACGTGACGAAGTAACATCGAAGTTACGACCCCCGTCTCATAGATGACTGCATCTATTTGTACAGATATCAAATTCCACATCAAAACTTTTATTTTAAAGGCAACTGTGTAAATATAAAGAAAATCAATTAATTAATTGCCTGCCAAGTGGTTGTTTTACGTATTATCGCTGCTTCTTTTGTTAAGTTTGATACAAGAATTTTCATATGGTATTGTTTGGATTGATATTTATATTAAGTTTTATATATATTTCCTTCTGTCTACCCAGCTATGAGCGGGATGCAGCGTGAAACTAACAAAAAATACTATAAAAAACGAAGCCATCGTGGCCAATCGTCGCGCAGGGGAGTGCGACAGTAAATGCGACGGTGGTGGGTTCGATATTCACCCGGGGTAACGTTTCCTCACTCTGGCAACGAAGCAAAGTGGCGTTAAATTCCGCTACTCAATACGCAATGACTTCTAAGGATTCAGCGGAAAGTGAGGAAGGGAAGTGTGTTAATGGTAACGGAGTGCTTTAATTCCAAGTTTCCAGTTTCCCTTTGCCCTGTTAAGTGTTGGATACAGCGTGAAGCTAAAAAAAGAAAAAAAAAGCTTAACGCTCTAATAATCTAAAGTAAAACGAGATTAAATTGCGGCCACAATGTACGCGCGTACGTATCGACAACGACGACGTAACTTAACTTCTTCGACTTCTTCTATCAACGTAGTGGTAGTGGATCTACAACCTTAGGGTTTCACGCTACTAAACCATTGTAATATGTCATAAAAGATACTAAAAGGAGAGTTTTTCATCATAAAACGAAGTTTTTTAGGAGTACCCGTACCCAGAGTGTAAAATGGGATTCTATTACTGAGACTTAGCTGTCTGTCCGTCCGTCTGTCACCAGGCTGTATCTTATGAACCGTGATAGTTGACAGTTGAAATTTTCATGGATGATGTATTACTTTTACCGCTATAATATTATAACAAATATTAAACAACAGAATAAAATAAATATGTAATGGCTTTTATACAACAAACGTGTTTGTTTTTGTAGGTTTTATAGATGAAACAATAGAACGAGATCCTTCGTGCAAGAGTCCAACTCGCACTGCCGGCCGGTTGTTTTATATCTGGACGTTATATTGTATGTAATGTATATCATAAGCTTAGTTTTAAGATAAGGGAAATAAACCTTAAACACACTTCCGTAGTCAACACGTACATTAATTTTTAGTTAGATTTCAAGGCAAAACACTCCGTTCGGCGCTTTTCGTCCGAAAAGAGAACCAGCGTGTTGAGTGTGGAATCCAACGTAATTTGCCTTATAATTTCTTTTTTACCCGAATGCGGCGACACCCAAAATAAAAAATGCAAAAAAATTAAATTAGATATTTCTCAGACAAAAAAAATATTTTTTTCTATTATTTATTCTATCTTTAACTTATATATAAAAAATGTTCTAAACATAATAAAATAAATAATGAATTATGTTTTAAAAATAATTATATTTAATTAAAATTAAATGTTAAAATTAATATTAATGGTTTATTTAAACAGCTTTGATCAAATACCCAATGAATTTAATGTGTATCTGTTTTGTATGCATTGTTCATCTCCGAATATAAAAACCGAGGAGTAATATTCTCAACCATAATCCAGCTAACTGCTAAAATGACGCCTACCGTCTTAGTAGTATTGGCGGTAAGTCTTTTATTAAATATACTAATTTTAACAGCGTTTTTGTCTTTCAAAATAATAATAAATCTTTCAAAATAAACTAATGGTAACAAAGGGTTTTTAGCTTTCAAAAGAAAATAACTGTTATCTTTATATGAATCGCGGCGTTGAGTTCTGCCACTCGACACGCAATGCCTCGAGAATTCGGCGGCAGGTCATTCGGGGAAATATAAATGTTCCATTCGTAAATTAAGGAGGAACGGGGTGTCTTACCACTGGGTTCCCTCCATTTTCCCTGCTACGAGAATATGCGAAATATAGCGTGAAGTTTTTGTGTTGTTGTTGTGCACAGCTTTATTTAAGGAGCCTCATCCTTTTTATCTTTTAGCAGGATAGTCAAAGGGTACTTAGCCCAATGCTAAGAAACTCTGTTAGTCACACATCCTTGGTCAATGGGCTACGTAATTTTTTTCAGGAGGGCTTTCAATAGATCGAGTTTTCAATAGACCTTAACGTTCAATAGATCTAGTTGTGTTTAGGCAATTTTTAAAATTTTTAAGGGTTATGTTTAAGATAGTATACATCTAAGGTGTGCGCAAGATTATTCGACACAAGACCACTCGGCCCCCCTATTTCCATATTCATTTCAAGACATTACGATTGGAGGTACTCAAGGCACTTTATCTTTGAGAAAATGAAAATAACTTAAATAATAATATAATCATATTTAGAGATATATCGTTTTAGACAATAGATTGTTAATTATTTGTTTCCCATTGATAATGAAAGCTTTTCTTTCAGGCTTTGACAGCGGTTAATGGCTTACCAAGGCTATGTAAGTATTTTGTTTCTTTGTTATTTATCGTTATATGAAGACGGATGAAGAGGCCGCTGTGGCGCAACGGCACAGCAACTGGCCGTCACGGTTGTGGCTTCAATTCCTACTCGGGGAGTGAATTTCTTTTCTGATTTCGTCTTGACTTATTATAAAAAGAAATACCGTTTAAGTCTAAAAATAACAATTAAATAATATTTTTTTACTTACTTTTTTTATCTATAAGTTCATAAGGGTTAAAATAGATGTGTCTATATGTCTTAAATATAAAGAAATGATTAAATTAATTTATTATTTATATATTTTTTCCTGACTACAATTTTTTGCTGTAACGTTTACTGAGTAACAATTGAAAAACTGCGTGTTATAACATTTATTTTTTGGCGCTTATAAGATTGTGTTCAGTTTGAGAGTAGACGGTCTATAACAAACTTTGATTATGTCTTCTGCAATATTTCAAAAAGGTAAAAACAGATCATTGTTGCGGCAGCCTGAAATTAAGGAGTGATATCCCTGATCATTCTTGTATATTTTTTCTCATAAACTTACTTTAACTTATGTACATTAACTTACAAAATAAAATGTTTGAAGAAACAACTATTACAAGTCAGACTGATTCAGATTCGAGCCGAACTTCATATTAGGTTGTGACTTATGTCCGTACATGAATGAACGATATATAATTTGTTTTTTAGATGTTCCAGTACGTCCAATAAGCCAAGGATGTAAATGCAGCAAACCACCCATTATACTACCGGCGCTGAGCCCCAGTCCAGCCGTGAGCCAACCTTTACTACTGTTCTTACTGTCGGCACAAGATTTGGAAAATCAAGGCAAATATGACTATCCAATAAGCTATTATATCGGTCAAAATTACGGAGAACCCTATGTGAATAGCAACATAGGAGGTTACGGTTCTCTCGGAGGACAATCTTCAAATAGCGGTTGCGGAAGCACAGTAAGTCAAGTCGGTCAAACTAGTGCTAGCTCTGGATCTAACAGCGGTGCAGGAGCAAACAGCCAACAAGGAGGAGGACAATCTTCAGGATATGGTAATGGAAACTCAGGAAGCCAAGCTGGTCAAAACGGTGTCAGCTCTGGATCTACCAGTAGCGCAGGAGCAAACAGCCAACAAGGAGGAGGACAATCCTCAGGATATGGTGATGGAAACTCAGGAAGCCAAGCTGGTCAAAACGGCGTCAGCTCGGGATCTACCAGTGGCGCAGGAGCAAACAGCCAACAAGGAGGAGGACAATTCTCAGGATATGGTGATGGCAACTCAGGAAGCCAAGCAGGTCAAAACGGTGTTAGCTCTCGATCTAACAGCGGTGCAGGAGGAAACAACGAACAAGGAAGAGGACAGTCCTCAGGATATGGTTATGCAAACGCAGGAGGCCAAGCTGGTCAAAACGGTGCTAGCTCTGGATCTAACAGCGGTGCAGAAGCAAACAGCCAACAAGGAGGAGGACAATCCTCGGGATACGGTTATGGAAGCTCTGGCAGCCAAGCTGGTCAAAACGGTGCTAGCTCTGGATCTAACAGCGATGCAGAATCAAGCAGCCAACAAGGAGGAGGACAATCCTCAGGAAACGCCTACGGAAACTCAGGAAGCCAAGCTGGTCAAAACGGTGCAAGCTCTGGATCTAACAGTGGCGCAGGAGCAAACAGCCAACAAGAAGAAGAACAAGCCTCAGGGTACGGCTACGGAAGCGCAGGAGACCAAGCCGGTCAAAACGGTCCCCGCTCTGGATCTAACAGTGGCGCAGGGGCAAACAGCCAGCAAGGAGGAGGACAATCCTCAGGATACGGCTACGGAAACTCTGGAAGCCAAGCAGGTCAAAACGGTGTCAGCTCTGGATCTAACAGTGGCGCAGGAGCAAGCAGCCAACAAGGAGGAGGACAAGCCTCAGGGAACAGCTACGGAAGCGCAGAAAGCCAAGCCGGTCAAAACGGTGCCAGCACTAAATCTAACAGCGGCGCAGGGGCAAACAGCCAGCAAGTAGGAGGAGAATCTTCAGGATACGGCTACGGAAACTCTGGAAGCCAAGCAGTTCAAAATGGTGCTAGCTCTGGATCGCACAGTGGTGCAGAATCAAGCAGCCAACATGGCCATCATCTTGGACACCACCCGAAACACCGTCATGGACATAAACCAAGACATCATCCGGCACATCATTTAGGACAAAAAGGTGCCAGCTCTGGGTCTAACAGCGGTGCAGGATCAAGCAGCCAACAAGGAGGAGGACAATCCTCAGGAAACGCCTACGGAAGCGCAGGAAGCCAAGCTGGTCTAAACGGTGCTAGCTCTGAATCTAACAGTGGTGCAGGATCAAGCAGCCAACAAGCAGGAGGACAATCCTCAGGAAACGCCTACGGAAGCGCAGGAAGCCAGGCTGGTCAAAACGGTGCTAGCTCTGGATCTAACAGCGTTGCAGGAGCAAACAGCCAACAAGCAGGAGGACAATCCTCAGGAAACGCCTACGGAAGCGCAGGAAGCCAGGCTGGTCAGAACGGTGCAAGCTCTGGATCTAACAGCGTTGCAGGAGCAAACAGCCAACAAGCAGGAGGACAATCCTCAGGAAACGCCTACGGAAGCGCAGGAAGCCAGGCTGGTCAGAACGGTGCAAGCTCTGGATCTAACAGCGTTGCAGGAGCAAACAGCCAACAAGCAGGAGGACAATCCTCAGGAAACGCCTACGGAAGCGCAGGAAGCCAGGCTGGTCAGAACGGTGCAAGCTCTGGATCTAACAGCGTTGCAGGAGCAAACAGCCAACAAGCAGGAGGACAATCCTCAGGAAACGCCTACGGAAGCGCAGGAAGCCAGGCTGGTCAGAACGGTGCAAGCTCTGGATCTAACAGCGTTGCAGGAGCAAACAGCCAACAAGCAGGAGGACAATCCTCAGGAAACGCCTACGGAAGCACAGGAAGCCAGGCTGGTCAGAACGGTGCAAGCTCTGGATCTAACAGCGTTGCAGGAGCAAACAGTCAACAAGGAGGAGGACAATCCTCAGAATATGGTTATGGAAACTCAGGAAGCCAAGCTGGTCAAAACGGTGTCAGCTCTGGCTCTAACAGTGGCGCAGGAGCAAACAGCCAACAAGGAGAAGGACAAGCCTCAGGGTACGGCTACGGAAGCGCAGGAGGCCAAGCCGGTCAAAACGGTCCCCGCTCTGGATCTAACAGTGGCGCAGGGGCAAACAGCCAGCAAGGAGGAGGACAATCCTCAGGATACGGCTACGGAAACTCTGGAAGCCAAGCAGGTCAAAACGGTGCTAGCTCTAGATCGAACAGTGGTGCAGGATCAAGCAGCCAACACGGCCATCATCTAGTACACCATCCGGTACATCATCATGGACATAAACCAAGACATCATCCGGCACATCATTTAGGACAAAAAGGTGTCAGCTCTGGATCTAACAGCGGTGCAGTATCAAGCAGCCAACAAGCAGGAGGAAAATCCTCAGGAAACGCCTACGGAAGCGCAGGAAGTCAAGCTGGTCAGAACGGTGCAAGCTCTGGATCTAACAGCATTGCAGGAACAAACAGCCAACAAAGAGGAGGACAATCCTCAGGATATGGTTATGGAAACTCAGGAAGCCAAGCTGGTCAAAACGGTGTCAGCTCTGGATCTAACAGTGGCGCAGGAGCAAACAGCCAACAAGGAGAAGGACAAGCCTCAGGGAACGGTTATGGAAGCTCTGGAGGCCAAGCCGGTCAAAACGGTGCCAGCTCTGGATCTAACAGCAGCGCAGGAGCAAATAGTCAGCAAGGAGTAGGACAATCCTCAGGATACGGTTATGGAAGCTCTGGAAGCCAAGCTGGTCAAAAGGGTGCAAGGTCTGGATCGACCAGTGGCGCAGGAGCAAATAGCCAGCATGGCCATTATCTAGGACACCATCCGATACACCATCATGGACATAAAGCAAGACATCATCCGGCACACCATTTAGGGCAAAAAGGTGCCAGCTCTGGATCTAACAGCGGTGCAGGAACAAACAGCCATCAAGGAGGAGAACAGTCCTTAGGATATGGCTATGGAAACTCAGGAAGCCAAGCAGGTCAAAACGGTGCTAGCACTGGATCTAACAGCGGTGCAGGATCAAGCAGCCAACAAGGAGAAGGACAATCTTCAGGTTACAGCTACGGAAGTGCAGGAAACCAAGCTGGTCAAAATGGTGTAAGCTCTGGATCGAATAGTGGCGCAGGAGTAAACAGCCAACAAGGAGAAGGAGAATCCTCAGGTTACGGCTACGGAAGTGCAGGAGGTCAAGCTGGTCAAAACGGTGCTAGCTCTGGGTCTAACAGCGGTGCAGGTTCAAGTAGCCAACAAGGAGAAAAACAATCCTCAGCTTACGGCTATGGAAATGCAGGAAGCCAAGCTGGTCAAAACGGAGCAAGCTCTGGATCTAACAGCGGTGCAGGATCAAGCAGCCAACAAGGAGAAGAACAATCCTCAGGTTACGGCTACGGAAGTGGAGAAGGCCAAGCCGATCAAAACGGTGCCAGCTCTGGATCAAATAGCGGCGCAGAAACAAGTAGTCAGCAAGAAGTAGGACAATCCTCGGGATACGGTTATGGAAACTCTGGAAGCCAAGTTGGTCAAAACGGTGCAAGTTTTGGATCTAACAGTGGTGCAGGATCAACCAGCCAACAAGAAGAAGAACAATCCTTAGGTTACGACTACGGAAATGCAGGAGGCCAAGCTGGTCAAAACGGTGCTAGCTCTGGATCTAACAGCGGTGCAGTATCAAGCAGGCAAGAAGGAGAAGAACAATCTTCAGGTTACGGCTACGGAAGTGCAGAAGGCCAAGCCGGTCAAAACGGTGCCAGCTCTGGATCTAACAGCGGCGCAGAATCAAACAGCCAACAAGATGATGGACAATCGTCAGGTTATGGCTACGGAAGAGCAGGAGGCCAAGCCGTTCAAAACGATGCCAGCTCTGAATCTAACAGCGGTGCAGGAGCAAATAGTCAGCAAGGAGTAGAAGAATCCTCAGGATACGGATATGGAAGCTCTGGAAGCCAAGCTGGTCAAAACGGTGCTAGCTCTGGATCTAACAGCGGTGCAGGATCAAGCATTCAACAAGGAGAAGAACAATCCTCAGGTTACGGCTATGGAAGTGCAGAAAGCCAAGCTGGTCTAAACGGTGCTAGCTCTGAATCTATCAGTGGTGCAGGATCAAGCAGCCAACAAGGAGGGGGACAATCCTCAGGAAACGCCTACGGAAGCGCAGGAAGCCAATCTGGTCAGAACGGTGTAAGCTCTGGATCTAACAGCGTTTCAGGGGCAAACAGCCAACAAGGAGGGGGACAATCCTCAGGAAACGTCTACGGAAGCGCAGGAAGCCAAGCTGGTCTAAACGGTGCTAGCTCTGAATCTAACAGTGGTGCAGGATCAAGCAGCCAACAAGCAGGAGGACAATCCTCAGGAAACGCCTACGGAAGCGCAGGAAGCCAGGCTGGTCAGAACGGTGCAAGCTCTGGATCTAACAGCGTTGCAGGAGCAAACAGCCAACAAGGAGAAGGACAAGCCTCAGGGAACGGCTACGGAAGCGCAGAAGGCCAAGCCGGTCAAAACGGTGCCAGCTCTAAATCTAACAGCGGCGCAGGGGCAAACAGCCAGCAAATAGGAGGACAATCCTTAGGATACGGCTACGGAAACTCTGGAAGCCAAGCAGGTCAAAACCGTGTCAGCTCTGGATCCAACAGTGGTGCAGGAGCAAACAGCCAACAAGGAGGAGGACAAGCCTCAGGGAACGGCTACGAAAGTGCAGAAGGCCAAGCCGGTCAAAACGGTGCCAGCACTAAATCTAACAGCGGCGCAGGGGCAAACAGCCAGCAAGTAGGAGGACAATCCTCAGGATACGGCTACGGAAACTCTGGAAGCCAAGCAGTTCAAAATGGTGCTAACTCTGGATCGCATAGTGGTCCAGAATCAAGCAGCCAACACGGCCATCATCTTGGACACCACCCGAAACACCGTCATGGACATAAATCAAGACATCATCCGGCACATCATTTAGGACAAAAAGGTGCCAACTCTGGGTCTAACAGCGGTGCAGGATCAAGCAGCCAACAAGGAGGAGGACAATCCTCAGGAAACGCCTACGGAAACTCAGGAAGCCAAGCTGGTCAAAACGGTGTTAGCTCTGAATCTAACAGCGGTGCAGGATCAAGCAGCCAACAAGGAGGAGGACAATCCTCAGGATATGGTCATGGAAACTCAGGAAGTCAAGCTGGTCAAAACGGTGTCAGCTCTGGATCTAACAGTGGCGCAGGAGCAAACAGCCAACAAGCAGGAGGACAATCCTCAGAATATGGTTATGGAAACTCAGGAAGCCAAGCTGGTCAAAACGGTGTCAGCTCTGGATCTAACAGTGGCGCGGGAGCAAACAGCCAACAAGGAGAAGGACAAGCCTCAGGGTACGGCTACGGAAGCGCAGGAGGCCAAGCCGGTCAAAACGGTCCCCGCTCTGGATCTAACAGTGGCGCAGGGGCAAACAGCCAGCAAGGAGGAGGACAATCCTCAGGATACGGCTACAGAAACTCTGGAAGCCAAGCAGGTCAAAACGGTGCTAGCTCTGGATCGAACAGTGGTGCAGGATCAAGCAGCCAGCATGGCCATCATCTAGGACACCACCAGGGACACCGTCATGGACATAAACCAAGACATCATCCGGCACATCATTTAGGACAAAAAGGTGCCAGCTCAGGATCTAACAGCGGTGCAGGATCAAGCAGCCAACAAGGAGGAGGACAATCATCAGGATACGGTTATGGAAACTCTGGAAGCCAAGCAGGACAAAATGGTGCCAGCTCTGGATCTAACAGCGGCGCGGGAGCAAATAATCAGCAAGGAGTAGGACAATCTTCAGGATACGGTTATGGAAGCTCTGGAAGCCAACCTGCTCAAAAGGGTGCAAGCTCTGGATCAAACAGTGGCGCAGGAGCAAACAGCCACCACGACCATCATCTAGGACACCACCCGGCACACCATCATGGACATAAACCAAGACATCATCCGGCACACCATTTAGGGCAAAAAGGTACCAGCTCTGGGTCTAACAGCGGTGCAGGAGCAAATAGCCTACAAGACGGTGGACAGTCGTCAGGTTACGGCTACGGAAGCGCAGCAGGCCAAGTCAGTCAAAACGGTGCCAGCTCTGGATCCAACAGCGGTGCAGGATCAAGCAGCCATGACGGCCATCATCTAGGACACCACCCTCGACACCATCATGGACATAATCTAAGACATCATCCGGCACACCATTTAGGGCAAAAAGGTGCCAGCTCTGGATCTAACAGCGGTGCAGGAGCAAACAGCCAACAAGGAGGAGGACAATCGTCAGGATACGGTTATGGAAACTCTGGAAGCCAAGCAGGGCAACACGGTGCCAGCTCGGGATCTTACAGCGGTGCAGGATCAAGCAGCCAGTACGGCCATCATGCAGTACACCATCCGGGGCACAATCCAGGAAAACATCCAGCAGACCATTCAGGATACCACCCGGGACACCATCCGGGACACCATTCAGGACACAATCCGGGATACCATCCGGCACACAGTTCAGGACACCATCTGGGACACACTCCCATTCACCATCCAGGACATCATATTATTTCCCATCACGGAGGTTCAATAGGCATAGCAGGTGGCATTAGCGTTTCTAAAAATATACACTCTGGCCGAACTAACGGCGGCTCTTTAAATAATATTGGAAGTGGACAACAGGACAACGATAAAAATAATGATGATTCACAACAAGGTGCTTCCAATGCTAATTCACAAGAGAATTCTTATGACAATGCCAATTTCCAAGAGAGTTCTTATAACAATGCCAATTCACAAGACAGTTCTTACAACAATGAAAACTCGCAACAGAGTTCCTATAGCAATGAAAATTCACAGCAGTACAACTACGAATCTAGCACCAGCTCTAGTTTCGCAAACAGTGAAAGCAGTTCACAATCTTACGCTTACTAAGATGTAATGTCTTTAAAAAAAACGAACTTCTAAAACAACATTCGAAAATCCATTATAATGTTTTTGCTTTTTATTTGTATTCAAAATGAATTATATTTTACATTAATTTGGTGACATCAAAATTCTGTTCTTTTACATTTATAATACATAAATTTGGTTGTAAGTACAGTTTTTTATTTGTTTTCCCTCAGCTTCACGCTGTATCCCCCACACAGCAGGGTAGGCAGAGGGAACCTAAGTAACCTTACCTTAAGACACTCCGTTTCCCACTTTCTGCCGAATTCTGGAGGTATTGCGTAATGAGTGGCAGAACTCAACGCCGCGCTTACCCTCGACACCAGAGCGATGAAATGAAAATATAAATTTAAGTAAATATTTCATCTCCTCGAGTGGGGATCGAATCCACAGCCAGTCAGTTTTACAGTTACACTTCGTGCCGCTGCGCTACGACTGGCCTCTGTTATTTATTTCTTAATTATTATCCAATCCTTCTTCCTTCTAGCTCCCGACGATCCAATTACAGTCGCAAACGCCCAGTACATAGGCATGAATCATATCTCAGTCTCAGTCTCCGCCGCCAAGAGGCGACTAGGGCAGTTCTATCTCACGTCACGTCCGCGCCTCGATCCGACGTAGTAGCGTACGCAGGGCAGTCCCCTGCGATCGCCGACCTTTCATGAGCGTCCATCAAAGCTCGTACATTTTCTTCAGGGGCGAGCTACTCTCGCTCCTCCCTGCCCGGTGACGCTGTAAAGATATCCCAGGTCAACAGCAATAAAGTCCATACGAAAAAAAGGCACTCGTGTACATTACGTTGTAAAACACTGTCGAGGATAGTCGTTCTTAGAATAAGTATTAAAGCATTGTAATTATAAACAGAATTGGATTGTGTGTAACAAGAATAAATAAAATTCTAATTACTCTCTCTGAATTTTTGACAAAATCCAGATACGAAACTTATATAAAATTTATGGTGGCACGGTAGCGCTTTGAAATTTCCAAGTGCTGAACAAAGAATGGAAATATTATTATTATGGGTCCAAACAGCAAACGCCACAGTATAGTCTCGGGTGCTGAGCTAGACAAGATTACTCCTAATCCTGAAGATCGAGGACAAGGCAATCCTGCTTCTACTTCGGTCAAATTAGCCACGGCAGCCAAGCAAGTACCAGTACCAGGAGAATCATAAAAAAGTAATAGTGTATATGGTATGGTTCTTTGATTATGGGTTTCCGAGCGTGCCATAAAAAAAATAATGTTATATTGTTCGTCTTTTCTACATGAATGTTTTCTTTTCCATATTATGATATTGTACTCAACTCTTTTACTAATGTACTATTTGATTCTGTATTCATATATAATATTTATTTATGTATATTTTTATCTAAGTTAGTTGTGCCCACAAAATTTTGTTTACATCAAATATTCATATATATTTTTTTATTTAATGGCCTGAATTTGTGATGACAGGCGCAAAATAATCTGCCAGTGTCACGTATAGTAGAAAAAAGATGAATGATGTGAAGTAGTAAATTTTGAAGGATATTATGAACTGATAGATATAGTAGTGGATTAACTGGTTCAAACACTAAAATAAACAAACAAATGCTATATTAGTAATATACAAATGAAAATAAATAACTAAAGAAAACCATATTGAGAATGAGTATGCAATGATATCTTAACAACTATAACTCAATGTCATTATCTACTATAAATTTCACCAAAATTTTAATAAAAGGACTAAAAACTAAAGCTAATATATATTTTACATTAACAGGACGCTGTACATTAAGAGCAAGGATATTATATACAGAGTAATTAAGTTTTGGGCAATTAAATACTATGTGATCCGTAGAACCTTCCTCCAAACCACACTCACAAATAGAATTATCCTTAACCCTTAATTTAGCTCTATGTAAAGGCGTACACGCGTGGCCTAGGCGAAGACTACAAATAGTAGATGTTACAGTTCTATTGGCGCGCTTATAGCGAGAGAACCACGGAAAGGAAGAAGGAACTTCCAGTTGGATAGAAGCGTAATATTTACCTTTTATTAATACTGATCTATTCCAAAAAAATACCATGAAAATCTTAATTCTATAATGCATATTGACGTAAAACTGCAACTCTACCACTAACACGGCTACCAAATTATTATTATGAGCGCAACGCATACTGTTGTAGAATTACTACTACCAGGACAATATTTTTTATCGAGTGGCAGCACCTTTATTCTTTTGCGCCTGTCAAATGCCAGCTTGACATTCACAAAGCATTGACTGTCGGAAATTTGTAGCAGGTGAAAATTGGAATAGTGTTTTGGGAATAAATAGTTGATTTTCGAAGGTAAATAAGTGCATTTTTTTATTTTATTTTCGGTACAGTAATTGGTTAGGACAATAGCATTTTGGATTTTGTATAAATTGATTTCAAAAAAATGTGACAAACCCTTTGAATTTGACTGAAACTGAACTAAGAAAGTTCATTGCAATACTGTTATTTATGTCAGTCATAAAATATCCCAATGTCCGGCTTTACTGGTCTAATACTGTAGGTTTTGAACCAACCAAGAAAATAATGACTGTCATCAGATTTGAGACTATTCGCAGATTTCTGCATTTCAATAACAATGAAAAACATTTTCAAAGGGAACACCTGCAACATGATAGACTCCATAATATAAGGCCCATAATTAGCCATCTCAATGAAAAGTTTGCATCAGTTCCAGGTCAGTCAGCAAAGGCTATCAATTGATGGGCAGATGTGTGCTACAAAGGTAGCACACTTAATGAAGAAGTACCTACCAAATAAACCACACAGATGGGGATTCAAATTATATGTAATGTGCAGTGTAAAAGGCTATGCTCATAAGTTTGAGATATACACTGGTCAAGCGAATGAGCGGTTTCAAGATGAGCTAGATTTTGGGCCAGTAGGAAATGTTGTTACCCCGCGTCTCTCTCACGATCAATCCGAATTTGAAATTCGTACGCCTTTCTGACCCACCTTGTATAAAACTGCTGCTGACAAGCAAACACATGGGTGCAAATTATCAAAATTAAGTGACCTGTTTAAAGCAGGCAACCCTGGAGTTGCGGCAGACTGGTAGACCGGCAGAGGTGGCAACCATTGTTTCGTCAATTCTTTATACGATTTTCTTTCAAATGGTGTTGGATTTACATAAAAAATATATGAGTGCAGTTTTGCACCAAAAACGCATTATCATAAAATTAATTAATGCCGATTGTGGCACGATTATTCTAGGCAACCCTGGTGTAATCTATTCTACTATCATGTATCTTTCTTAAAAATAAGTTTCATTAAAAAAACAGATACCTGCACATTTATGCACTCGGATCTCAGGCCAATAGGAAATAGAATTCTATACAGTGTTACATATAAAACCTAATGAATCTGCTCAGTTTGCGAATTAAAGTGTAATTACTGCTCCATATAATTAAATTGTTAATAACATGCTCTTTTAATGTATTATACTAAAATAAGTATACAATATTAAACAGGAATATGGGATATATGGGAATGAGGACAGTCGTGCCGCGGGACCACAAAGTGTGACGGTAAGATCGACTGGTTGTGGGTTCGATTGAGGAAATTAAATATTTATTTACATTTATATTTTCATTTTTTCGCTCTGGTGTCGAGGCAAAGCGCGGCGTTGATTTCCGTCACTCAACAAGCAATGCCTCCAGAACTCGGCGAAAAATGGGGAACGGAGTGTCTTAACACTAGGTTCCAGAGAACCTGTAGAGGCTGCCTACTCTGCTTTGTTTATTTTTAAATAGGAATATTTATAATATATAGTGTTACTAATATTGTTTCACAAATTATTGTGATAAAAAAAATAATAATATGTAATAATTCAATCATAATATTAATATGAACACGACGGTTCATTGTATTAATGAGAAATATTGAATTGAGGCCAGTCGTGGCGCAGGGGCACAAAGTGTGACTATAAAACCGACTGGTTGTGGGTTCGATCACCACTCGAGGAGATGAAATATTTACTTAAATTTATATTTCCATTTCTTCGCTTTGGTATCGAGGACAAGCGCGGCGTTGAGTTCTGCCAATCAACACGGAATGCCTCCAGAATTTGGCAGAAAGTGGGGAACGGAGTGTCTTAACACTAGGTTCCCTCTGCCTACCCCACAGTGTGCAGGATACAGCTTGAAGCTGATTTGATTTTTTGTAGGTATAATCAATTTAATGGCATAATTAATTTAGTGTAATTAACATTTATTTTATTTATTATAGTTTTAGTTAAGGAATAACTGGATTCTATTACGAACATCACATGAGTCTAATTTTATGTATTATCTAGAGAAATATAATATAAATCACGAAAAGAAATGTAAACGTTATTAAAAGGTACAGACTACGAGTCTCTATGAATCTGTCAGGTTGATGTATTTATATATAATAACTAGCGGCCTGCTCGCGGCTTTGCCCGCTTGAATTACATGATTATTCATTTAATAAATATAGATATTACAAACAGCCTTAATTATTAATTAATTGATTTGGATAAGTATTCACGATAGTCTTTGTAAAATAACTTATATTAGCTCCTGTACAGTCTTTAAATTAGTAACATATATTATTAGTTAAATATATAATTGGTATACAGAATATACATAGAAAGCACGTTTTTAGACATTTTTTATATAATCTATAAAATAATCAACATTTTCGGTCAAGTTCAAGTCGTACTCATGACCCGAGAGTTTCGTACCAGTTTCATGAATGGAGATACACCAAAAGAATAATTAGTAAACTTGTCATTTTGTATCAAATTAAGTACAGATTAAAATTTGTATCTAATGGTTTTTTTCTGTGACACAGATACAATAAGTATTCAATTTTTGAAAAATAATTTTTGAATTTTCCTTTATACGTGCCGTAAGTTTTAAATTCTTAACAAATTTCCTAATTGTATATCAACGGGAAGTACCCTGTAGTTATGATAGAAAATGCGACAAAGAACGAAGCATAAACCCTCATATTTCATCGTCATTTGATTGCGATGATTTAGAAGATAGATTTTTTGTGCTCTAAGGGAATATAGACTTGAACATTGAGGTATCTAACCTTTAACCGATCTTGTATTATACAAAATAGTCTTGACAGACGGACAGACGGACAAACAACAAAGTTATCTTATAAGGATTTAGAGGTATGTACCCTAAAATACCCTTGGCACATACATACATGCAACATACAGGTGCAATAGTGCAATGTCGGTACTTGTCGCTTGTAAGTTATGAAATAATACTGCGGGATATTTTTATAAACAGTGTCAGAGCATTTTTTTCTGAGACACAATTTTTTAGAGGTTGCTACCAAAAGTGATTTTTTTTACACGTTTCTTAAAAAAATATTAATAACATAAACGAACGAACGGACTGAAGAACCTATTCAAAATATTTCTTTGAATATTAAGTCATTCTTTATCACTGTGTTAAATAATTACGAATTAAGCTAGACTGTTACGAAGGTAATCTTCACCAACAATTCAATGTAGTTTACTTTGTAGTTAGTACTATGAACAATTGTACTTTAAAAATACGTAAATTTATCAACAGTCAAATAAATAAGACGTTTCTAAAGTCATTCTTTTGGACTTACAATTGAACTGTTGGTGAAGATTACCTTCGTAACAGTCTAGCTTAATTCGTAATTATTTAACACAGTGATAAAGAATGACTTAATATTCAAAGAAATATTTTGAATAGGTTCTTCAGTCCGTTCGTTCGTTTATGTTATTAATATTTTTTTAA